>CM040433.1:91659340-91810489 GCA_022702705.1 Papilionanthe hookeriana x Papilionanthe teres | reverse complement strand
ACTCTTTAAGAGCAAAATGCCCTAACAACACATCAAAGAATTAACAAATGCTTATGAAATACGAAAAAGTAATATAAGATGAAATTAAAGTCACTTATTTACGTATTTGGGGTCAGAACAAAAAAATTCATAGGGTTTTTGGTAACTTCTAAAGGGGTCAAAACTAATGCTGATAAGGTTCAAGCACTCCTGAAAATGACATTGATTTAGAACACCAATGAGCTTCAAACACCTATATATCAGATTCCATGTCTTCATCACTTCATTTCAAAACTCAGAATAAGTGTGTAGCTTTTGTTAAGGCTCTAGAAAAATACAACAACTTGATATGGATGACCGAGTGTGATCTAGGTTTTGAACTATTGAAGTTCTATCTGGCATCACAACCTATACTTCAACATCCAAAGTTCTATCTGGCATCACAACCTATACTTCAACATCCAAAGCGTAATGATGTATTGTACTTATACCTCGAGGTTTTCTCCAAAAGTAAAGTTTTGTCAAAATATGAAAGCATCTAAAGAGATATTTCAAGCCTTCTACATTAGAAGGAGCCTATGGGGCATCAAACTCAGGTACCCAATCATAGAAAACTAACATTTGTTGTGATAATCTCAACATTGTAGCTCATTTGTACTTTCAATTGCACCTGATATATGTGATCACCGAACATCCACTTAAGTTATGTCTAGCCAACATTGAGAACGCAAGGTAGCTCCTCAAATATATAATCAAGTGAGTTTCACTTACCTTATATTCTCTAATTCCGGTGAAAAGGATAATTGTGCATTGAATCAAGACTCAATTTGTATCTGGTTGTGAATAGAGCATCATGTTAAGGTGGAACTGGATTGTTGTTCTTGCAATGTTATCCAAATATTACATATAACACTTAGTATAGAATGAGTTAGAAGTGTCTAACAATAAGGTGGAGAAAGAGGATCTCATCTCTATAATACACCTTACAAAAGAGATCAATGTTCTACAACTCTACTAAAATTGAATTAGTAGGTGAATGAATTAAGTTAATGGTAATTCAAAGCTAGATAGAACAGCGTGAAAAATCATTTAACCCTGGTGAAGATGGAGATGGGGATATTTGATGTTGTGTGAATCTAACATACGCCCACGATGAAAATGAAGTGTGGAGCTCTTATCAAAATGAAACCATCCTATGAGGGGACATTATAAAAGCTCATTTATACAACAATTGAAAATGTAAAAGTCACAAAAATCAAAAGAGATAGCAGTTTGATTGATTAATATATTCACTTTATCAAGAATAGGAACTGCCCCACACTGTGAAAGGCAATAAGAGATTTAAGATCATGCCTGTGGAATATCTCATCATGGATGCTAATTTTCTTCATATGCTTGCAATACCATTTTACATGATGTGTTTGCATGAGGTGTCTAATGTACTTAAATTAGTCTATTTAGACAAACAAGGGAGATAATTTGGATGAAAGATGGTGGCAAACAAAATACTCAGAAAGACTATTTTTGGCATACACTTTGAAGGACTCGGAAGAATTCTCTAGGATGCATGATTAAGGATAGAGATTTCCCTACATGTAACTTACATCTTCTTGTAACCTACAGTACATCATGAACCCTTGGAAACTCGCAGTATGGGGACTGATGCACCAAAAATATATACCATTTTTGCTATATAATTTTACCCAATTTTGGTGATATTGCACTTTAAAGAAAGGTATTTTCATAATTTTTCGCAGGAATGATGATTTTACGTGATTGGAGTGAAAAGAAGCAAAAAGGAACGAATCTGGAGAAAAAAGGAGCAAAAAGGAGTAAAATGAAGAAAAAGTGTTCTGGCGCTGCCAGTGCCCAAATCCAGAGAGTCCAGAATTAATTGCACGATAGAGCGCTTCGAGCGCCTTATCTGGCACCTCCGGCGCCCGAAGTCGGTGGTGTTCAAATTTGAATAACTTTGGCGACTTTTTGAAGGGATGCCTATGGAAACTCTTGGGATTTCGTCCCTATCTTATAAGTAACTGTTTTTGGATGAAAATGGTGTGGAGTCTAGAGTTTCTTGTGTCTTCTAGAGTAGTTTAGTGAGTGTTAAGTGTTAGGGTTTAGGAGAAGAGTGTGTAGAGGAGGATTTAAGAGGAAGTCTTCTCTAAGGAGTGAAGGAGAAGGGGTAAAGTGAGAGATTGCTTCTTCCTTTCCATTCTGAAGAGAGAATCAAGTTTTGTAAAGAAGAGAGAAGAGGATTCAAAGGAACTTCAAGGGAATTGCTTTGGGGAAGAGAAAGAGATAAGTTGTATTTTCTTTTGTGGTTTGTATGACTTTTCTTTTATATATAAAATCCATGTTTTATTATATATTCTTCATGAATTCTGAGTAGTCTCCCTTGTCTTTCTTCTTTCATAGAGATGTGATGATGGATTGATGTACATTTGATGTGCTTTTAATGTAATGAAAAGATTGTGATGGTTTTTCATTTAGAACATAATTTACTTTCGATTTGGCCAATTGAAATGTTAAAATATTTTGTTGAAAATTAAGTTTGAAAAGATTTATTGTCCTACAATAAAATGAAAGATTCATTAAATTTCTATGGATGAATTGCGTGCAAATGAATAAGGAAATATGTTTTGATGGACTTCATTGTGGAGATTTCAGGGTGACAGGCTGAAATCCCCAAATTGCTTCTAAGATTAGTAACTAATATCAAAGGTTAGCCCTCGGGTAAAGGGTGTGTGGGAGCTCCGAAGTGAGAGCCGGTATCCTCCCAACCTAGCCATAGAGTTAGTGACTAAACTTAGAATATGTCAATGTTCTTTTATTGCTTGGAAGAGGGGGAACTCTTTTAAGGGTATAGAATCATCCATGCTCCTATTTGACATAATAAAATAGATAATTTTTCCATATCAATCCACACATCATATTCTTATTGCAAGAGGAAAGGTACTTTTCTCATATATCGAAAACCTTTCAAATACTTAGTATAGTGTGTCTGCTGGTTAATTCTGTTTTTAAAGTCCTTAGAAGTAATTGTAGTGTAGTTAATCGTTACTATTTCCTGCATAATAGTAGTAAGTAGTAAACTTTAATTACAAGTTAAATATCGGATTTTAGTGCTACATTACCTATATTGTGAACACTTTCTTATATATTCCAAACTTCCCTGTGGGATCGATAACCAGGACTCCATTAGAGCCCTCTATTAATTTATACGATATGTATACTTGGGTTTATTGCTTGAACTTAACAAAATTGTTATAAATATATAAATCTAAGTTCATAAATTCTTTCAAAATATAAAGTCGAGCATCAAGTTTTTGGCGCCATTGCCGGGGAAGGTAACGGAGTAAAGAAGGTAAGTAGGAAGGGTATTTATTAATAATATAGTAATAGAAAAACTTTAATTTTGTAGTGTGTAATTCTGTGTTTGTTTACCTTTATTAAAGCATTTGTGTTTGTATATGCGTAATAGCGGATCTATAGGTTTAATGCCTTACGATTCAGAGTTAGAGCGTACTGTAAGAAAAATTAGAAAACAACAAAAACAAATTGAAAGTCCTTGTAAAATGGTGAATAATCACGATAATTAGAGAAATGATATTGGAAATTTGCTAAGACCTTTAAGAGATTATGCTAACCCAACAGCAGATGAAACTCACATAACTATTCAAAATCCTGATGTTGCTGCTAATTCATTTGAGCTTAAACCTGCTATTATCCAAATGGTATAAAATAATCAATTCAGAGGAACACCTAATGAGGATCAAAATTTACATCTCACTATTTTTTTAGAACTACGTGCTACTTTTAAATATGACGGAGTGTCTAGTGATGCTGTTAGACATAGACTTTTTCCTTTTTCATTAAGGGATAAAGCTAAGGCCTGGTTAAACTCGTTAGCACCTAGATCTATTAGCACCTGGAATTAAGCAAGTATTAATCTTATACCTTTATCAACTTTCAAAAGGTTGGTAATAAGAGAAAATTCTCCTACATCTGTGACTCTTTAGTTGGCCGATCGTTCTGTTACTTATCCTAAAGGAGTGGTGGAAGATGTGTTAGTGAAAGTGGATAAATTTATCTTTCCTGTGGATTTCATTGTACTTGATATGGAGGAAGATAAAGAATTTCCAATCATTTTGGGAAGACCATTCCTTGCTACTGGAAGAGCGGTAATTGATGTTCAAAGGAGAATTAACTTTGCTAGTTAATGATCAAGAGGTGACCTTTAATATTTTAAAATATATGAAGTATCCCTCAATGGAAAAAGATAATGAATGTTTTAGGATGGAGGTCTGTGATTACTTGAGAAAAGATCATTTTGAAAATATATTTGAAAAAGAAGAAGAATATAAAAATATGTTTGAAGAAGAAAGTGAAATCGAAGAAAATTCAGATAGTAAGAAGAATGAAGATTTGGAGTATGTTCAAGATAGATTTGAAGTATTAGACACTATGGAAGGTGGAGATAAAAGCTAATTCCATCTATCATAATACCTCCTGAACTTGACATGAAAATTCTCCCTAATAATTTAAAGTATATGTTTTTAGGAGAATCATCTACTTGCCAGTTATTGTATCTTCGGAGTTAAACGATTTTCAAGAACAGAAGTTGTTGGAAACTTTAAAAAGATACAAGAAAGCTTTTGGATGGACTTTGGCAGATATTAAAGGAGTTAGTCCTTTGATTTGTATGCACAAAATTTTATTAGATGAAGAACATAAACCGAGAGTTGATCCGTAAAAGAGACTGAATCCTATAATGAAAGATGTAGTTAAGAAAGAGATTTTAAAATGTTTGGATGCTTAAATTATTTATCCTATTTCAGATAGTGCTTAGGTGAGTCCAATATATTGTGTATCGAAAAAGAAAGGAGTGACTGTTGAAGTTAATGAATTTAATGAAATCATACCCACGAGACAAATTAATGGATGTTCAATTTGTATTGACTATAGGAAATTAAATGCCGCCGTCAGAAAAAATTTACTTTCCTCTTCCTTTTCTTGATCAAATGCTAGATAGTCTTGCTAGACACAAGTACTACTATTTTCTGGATGGATATAATGATTCCCATCAAATACCTATTGCTCCTGAGGATTAAGAAAACACAACATTTACTAGCCCTTATGGAACCTTTGCTTTTCGAAGAATGCCTTTTGGACTGTATAATGCACCTTTAACATTTCAGAGATGTATGATGTCTATCTTCAGTAGTATGATAGATAATGGAATAGAAGTTTTAATGAATGATTTCTCTGTATTTGGGACTTCATTTGAAATTTTCCTGGAAAACTTAGCAAAAGTTTTGGAGCTTTGTGGTAAAACAAATCTAGTTATGAATTGGGAGAAATGTCAATTTATGGTTGCAGGAGGAATTGTGCTTGGGTATAAAATTTTTGAACATGGTATGGAGGTCGATCCTACTAAAATTAGAGTGATTGAGAGATTTCCGCCACCCACTACTGTGAGAGAGGTGAGAAGTTTCTTAGGACATGCTGGATTTTACAGGCGATATATTAAAGATTTTTCTAAAATTACTAAACCTTTGTGCTAACTTCTAGAAAATGATATAAAGTTTGATTTTAATGATGAATGCTTAAGAGCTTTCGAATTATTAAAAGAAAAATTAATCACTGCACCAATAGTTGTTTCACCTGATTGGGATAAACCATTTGAACTTATGTGTGATGTTAGTGATTATGCAATCGGAGTAGCATTAGGGCAAAGACATGATAAAGTTTTCAAAGTCATTTACTATGCTAGTAAAACTCTTAATGAGGCTCAAATTAGTTATACCACAACTGAAAGACAGTTATTAGCTATAGTGATTGCCTTTGAAAAATTTAGACCTTATCTAATTGGAACTAAAAGTTTTGTGCATACAGACCATTCAGCTATCAAATATTTAATGTAAAAGAAGGATGCAAAACCTAGACTAATTAGATGGATACTTTTTTTGCAAGAATTTGATTTTATGATAGTTTATAGGAAGGGAGCTGACAATAAAATAACTGATCATCTGTCCAGAATAGACTATGATAAATTATCTGAATTTGAAAAAGAAATTACTAAAAATTTCCCTGATGAGAAACTCTATACTATTATGGAAGTAGTTTGCCTTGGTATGTTGATATTGTAAATTATATTGTAAATGATATTGTACCACCTGATTTAACAAGGCAACAATAAAAGAAGTTTAAAGATGATGCAAAATTCTATTTTTGGGATGAGCCCTATCTATATAAATAGTGTAAGGATTTGATTATTTGGAAATGTGTGCCACAAGAAGAAACAAATTTTATTATTCAACGATGTCATGATTCTGAATTTGGAGGTCCTTTTGGTGTTGATAAAACTGCTTTTATGATTCTACAATCTGGATTTTATTGGCCTACTCTTTTTAGAGATGTTTATAGATATATTAAATCATGTGATCGATGTCAAAGAGTAGGTAATATCTCTAGAAGAAATGAAATTCCTCTAAACTATAATTTGGAAGTTGAAATTTTTGATGTACGGGGATTAGATTTTATGGGACCATTTACTCCATTTGGAAATCTATATATATTGGTTGTCATTGATTATGTCTCAAAATGGTTTGAAGCAGTTCCTTTACCTAGATGTGATGCTCGGAGTGTTTCAAAATTTTTAAAGAAAAATATATTTATAAGTTATGGAATGCCGAGAGTAATCATAACTGATGGTGTATCCCGTTTCGAGAATAATCAAATTAAGAGATTAATTGAGAAATATGATATTATTAATAGAATCTCTACTGCTTATCATCCCCAGACTAGTGGTTTAGCAGAAGTGTCTAATCTTAAAATTAAAAAATTTTAGAGAAAACGTTGATAATCATAAACTAGATTGCTATGCTCGATTAGATACTGTTTTATGGGCTTATAGGACTGCTTTTAAAACCCCTATTGGAATGTCTCCTTATAGACTAGTGTTTGGTATGACTTGCCATTTACCAGTTAAATTCGAGCTTAAAGCATATTGGGTGATAAAAGAGTTAAATTTTAATATGAAAAATGCTGGAGAGAAAAGATTTATGAAATTGAATGAATTGGAAGAGATTAGAAATGCATCTTATCACAATGATAGGATTTATAAAGAAAAAAAGGAAATTATGGCATGATCGGAAGATATTGAAAAAGAACATGGAATTTGGACAAAATGTTTTATTATACAACACAAGATTGAAGTTATTTCTTGGAAAACTCAAGTCTAGATGGTTAGGACCTTTTACAGTTGTAAAAGTTTATTCTTTGGAGCTGTTGATATTAAAGATCCTGATACTGGAAATATTTTCAAGGTTAATGGGCATCGATTAAAGCCTTACTTTGACGGGTTTCAACCTGACTTCAAAGAGGTTTTAATGCTGAGTCATCTCGATTAACGGAATGGTTTGTTTAGCTGATGACGTTAAACCAAGCGCTTTATGGGAGGCAACCCATATGTATCTTTGTGGTGTGTTTGCTTGTTTGTTGTAGTTGTGCTTTTTAGATAGTTGTTTTTTAATTTTACTTACTCCTAAATAATTTAAAATTTAATAAATGATGGATCGAATCAAGATATTGGAATATTATGGACCAAACAACGTTTGGTGAGAATTTTTTACCACTGGCACCGCCGGCTCCAGAATGGGTGCCACCGGCGCCCTATCACATTTTCTACACTGAACTTTCCTGTTTGAGCACCGCTGGTACCTTATCGAGCGCCGCCGATGCCCAAAATCTATTTGATGGTTTTTAAGTTTTAAAATGTGAGTTTTGGCGGTTTTTGGCGGGATCTTCGTCCTTATAACTCCCTAAACTCCATTTTTGACTTCTTAACTGTAGAAAAATGAAAATCACCAATCCCAATTCGTATTCTATGGATTCCTTTCCCATTGATACCCCGCAATTTCGTGTTTTCAACTGAAGGAAGTTCATAAGTTTTGAAGCGCAGCGTTTGTTAACAAAGTGATGATGAAAAGAAGGATTATCAACTACTACTAGAATTGAAGAGATTATTAAGGAGAGACATTGGGAAGTGCTTTACTACACTACCGCTGCCGTTGTTGTTCCCGTCGTGAAAGTATTTTATGTAAATCTTAACGGGATCAATCAAGGGTTCGTATTTGTGCGTGGTAGATTTGTACAATTCACTCCTGCACAAATTAATGATCTCTTTATGATCGAGAGTGTACCTATTTGCCATTATTCTAATTTCAATGCCACGAGGGATAATATGAATGATGTGTATCGATATCTGACAGATGAGAATGAAGAATGGGAAGCTAGAGAGAATGGATACATTAGTTTCCCATCTGCATCTCTCAATCTAGTATCAAAGCAGTGGCACTACTTTATTTTAGCAAAGTTATTTCTTACATTGAAGATTAGCAAGGTAACTAAGGAAAGTGCCATTTTGAATTTCTGTATTCAAACTGGGAGGCCGGTTGACATTGGTAATATCATTGTGAAATCAGTACTTAGATTAATTGTGCAAGGATCTAAATATGGGCTTGGACACCCGTCCACCATATTTCTATTATGTAGTTAATCACAGGTTCCTTATGAAAGTTGGGAAAAGGTTCATCTTCCTTGGAGGCCTATTGATTCAACTAATCCGTATGACTACCAGGCAGTTGGAGTTGAAGATGACATGAACTTGCTTGCTGATCAACCGACACAGACTTCACAGCTGATTCAACCTTATTTTCCTGAAGGTTCAAGAATGATTTTGAAAAGGATCAAACAATTGGACAAAGAGGTACATAACTTCATGAATGCGATCAATAAAATTTTTGATTTATTCGATCATACAGATTGGAGAATGAAAGAACAATTTGATCACACTGGTCGAATTGAGATGGGCTTGATCAATCTGATGAAGAAGAACGTGGTGATTGCTAAAGAATCATCAGATAAATTTCCATTTCGTCCATTCTATAACATTTTTGTGCATCAGCAATCAATTGGAGACATTAGAGGAGAGGATAGTTCTAAAACTGATGTGGAGTAATTAATGGATTCTACTTAAGTTTGTTGTGTGTTTAGTTTGCTTTGCTTAGTTATGTATGGTTTGTGTAGTATTTGCTTTAAAATTGGATTTGGATGTGTTTACTTTCATTGTGTGCTTAGATCTTAGTGTTTGCATATCATAGAGTACTTGTTGCACTAAATATCTAAGAATAGTTGGTTTGAATGAACATATTTGGTGTCTATGATGTAACTTGGATTTTATATGTATAAGATTCTTGTGTTTTGTTTGTGTGAAGAATTGTGTTAATTATTGCTTATGGGATGATGTAAATGACTATTGAAGTGTTTAACATCATTGTGGCATCGAAATGATCGAAAATAAGAAAAAATTTTTGTACCCAGAAAATATTTTGGACTGGAGCCGCTGGCGCCCGAATGGGCACCGCCGGCTCCCAAATTTAGAGAGTTTGGCCAATTTATTTAAATAGAGCGCACTGGCGCCCTATCAAGCACCGCCGGCTCCCGAACTCAGAAAAAGGCCTAAAACCCTCAATTTCACGATTTTTGCCCTGAAACTGCAATTTTTTCTTTTCCTTTGTCTTCCTCCTCCATTTTCACAATTTTGAAGATCTAGGACTTGCTAGAGCTCGGATTCAAGGAGATTTCAAGGATTTTCAACACCGGATTTACACTTCTCTTGGTAAGAGATTCACTTTAAGTTAAAATTTTTGGATTTTCACCATGGAAATCTCTCACAATGCTTATGGCGGAATTTTTGGAGTTATGAAGAGATTTTGAGATTTCCATGATGAAATTTTCTCTTACTTATTTAGAATAGTGTTTAGAGTTTGTTACATTGTGAATTTGGGATTTATTGGAATTTTCTTGCAAATTTTAGAAATTCACATGGCTCCAAGGATGGTTAAAGGAAAGAGGAAATTAGATTTTGATGAGGAGAGGTTCGTTAACATCAAAGCCCAATTTCACTATAACTCTTACCTTCACAACAAGAGGTGTATCCAGGATAGACCTTTTGATAGTCCTGGAGGATCTGTGAAACAATTGATTGCAGAGCGGAATTATGAGCGACTTTGTTATTTCACTGCGAATGCTGTTATGGGAGTTTTTAGAGAATTCTATTTGAATATACCCTGGACTGAGACTAAGTATGTATTTTTTAGAGGAAAAATGGTTGAGTTTACTCCTCAGCATATCAATGATTTCTACCAGACTCAGGAACCATTCGTTTGTGTGAATATGAAAACTTTGACACTGGGAGGGAGAATATGAGAGGAGTTATTGCTTTTCTGACTAACGGGTGAGGAGAATGGAAAGTAAGTAAAAAACAGTTGATAAATTTCCCCGTCTCTACATTGAATGTTGCTTCAAAAGTTTAACATTATTTTATTTCTGCGAGACTATTACCATCTTATCACCACAACAAAGTTACTACAGATAGAGCGATTCTAACTACTATATTCATAAGATGAGAAAGAATGATATTGGAGCTATTATTTACAAGAATATTAAGAAGATTGCTAGAGGTGAGACCAATGGAGGATTAGGACATCCTGCTTTAGTTCATGCCCTCTGTGTTCAGTCTGGAGTGGAGTTCAGTAGTTCTGAAGAAGTGACTATACCTTTAAGACCAATTACAAAGAATATTATCAGAACTTATGAGTCTCATGTAGGATCCAAAGCTGAGAGTAGGAGTTCTGATATTCCTACTACGAGTTATGATGTTCCATTTACTTCTGAGTCGCCTACCTGAACGGATATTATGGAGCAGTTGAGACTACAGAGTGTTAGTGTAGATAGAATCCATGGTCGGATGGATGTATTTGAGGTAAGGAGTGATGTGAATGAGGATTATCAACAGAGGAGAGTTGAGTTTAATATTTCTTATTATGATGCTCAGGTCAGATTTATGAGGGGGGAGTCCGATGTGATATTTCCTACTTGCCCCAACTATACACCATATAGACCTAACCCTGCTGATGACCCTCCTGATGACCCTATTGAAGACCCTGCTGATCTTGATGAGGGAGACTGGTAAATTGTTTGTTTTTTTCATTTCTAATGTTCTTGTTGTGTTGTGTTGTTTTGATGTGGTGTAGTGGATATATGCTTTTCATGTGATTTGTAACCCTATGTTGTACTGTTGTGATGTAGTTATTTGTTTCTCATGTTGTGTAACTCTGTTGGTGTATTATTATGTTGTACTGAAACATTTAAATTGTTAGCTGGACTATGTAGTACTGTGATACTTTGTTTCATGTTGTAGTGTTATGTTGATGTTTAGATGTTTAATGTTAATTTCTCATTACCCATGCAAATATTTAAAAGTTGTTATATCACTGTTACTAATTGTTTCATGCCTGCTAGTTCTAAATTTTGACTAATACCATATAGCTATTGCAGATTTCAAGATCCCAGCACAGAGAGGTTAGTTTTCTTCTACTCTAAATTGTTTCAAATTTATTGAAAAATTTATGTTTGGGGGAGGGTAGAAAAATATTAACTTTTTTTTGTTCTCAATTATTATATTTTCAAAAACTATTAGCATAACTTCTGGCAGTTGAACCTCACTGTAAGAAACTAAAACTTTTTATTTCAGTTGAATATTATGGAAGGATAGGAGGAAAACTTTTAGTAATAAAGGATGATTTTATAGAAGTGAGATATTTGATATGAAAGGATTTGATTATAGTCAACTATTTAAAGTAAAAAAAACTGTACTTTTGAAATGTTAAGGGACTTAAAGTATTGTGTGTTAAGAAAAGATTGTAACTTTATGATGAATAATAAAGCTTATACTTAACTATAAAGTAAAAAAATGTTTCAGGTTTGAATTTTAGAAAGAGGAGAGTGGAGTTCTAAATAATTAAAGGGCTATCCAGATATAGTAATCCTCAATAAAAAAAAGAGAGATAAAAGAAAAGAATGATTGAAAAACAATCCCTAAAAGAAAAAATAAAGAGAAGAAAAAAAAATGTTTATGAGGAGAAGCTTGAGGAGATGTCTAATCAAACATTGGCTTCACTTGAATCACCCTAAAGGGAAAGCTTGATTTCATTTCTGAAATTATGTTTTATGTACTGGCCTACATTCTAATAAAGTTTACATGAACTCATTTTTCACATAGTCATTTGAGGTACTCTTAATATGACAAATTATGGTTCATCTTGAAATAAAGAGAAGACTAGAACTCTTAGACTTAATTGCTGAATATTCTTACACCTGTAGTGTTAACCTGAGTTGCTAAATTTCTTTCTGAAAATCTAACTAATATATTCTTTTGAATGAAAAATTTTAGTGTCTTACAGTTGAAAAGTAAATTTCCTAGAGTTATATTTTATGTAGTAAAAAGATTACTTGAGGACAAGTAATAGTTAAAGTTTGGGGGATTGTGATGCACCAAAAATATATACGGTTTTTTCTATATAATTTTATTTTTGGTGATATTGCACTTTAAAGAAAGGTATTTTTCATGATTTGTTGCAGGTACAATGATTTTAGGTGATTGGAGTGAAAAGAAGCCAAAGGGAACGATTCCGAAGCAAAAAGGAGCAAAATAGTGAAAAAGTGTTCTGGCGCCACCGGCACCCATATCCAGAGAATCCAGAATTAATTGCACGATAGAGCGCCGCCGGTGCCCTATCGTGCGGTGAAGTTCAAATTTGAAGAGTTTTGTTGACTTTTTGAAGGGATGCCTATGGAAACTCTTGGGATTTCGTCCCTATCTTATAAGTAACTGTTTTTGGATGAAAATGGTGTGGAGTCTAGAGTTTCTTGTGTCTTCTAGAGTAGTTTTAGTGATTGTTAACTATTAGGGTTTAGGAGAAGAGTGTGTAGAGTGAGGGTTTGAGAGGAATTCTTCTCTAAGGAATGAAGGAGAAGGGGTAGAGTGAGAGATTGCTTCTTCCTTCCCATTCTAAAGAGATAATCAAGTGTTGTGAAGAAGAGAGAACAGGATTCAAAGGAACTTCAAGGGAATTGCTTTGGGGAAGAGAAAGAGATAAGTTGTATTTTCTTCTGTGTTTTGTATGACTTTTCTTTAATATATAAAATCCATGTTTTATTTTATCATCTCCATGAATTCTGAGTAGTCTCCCTTGTCTTTCTTCTTGCATAGAGATGTGATGATGAATTGATGTGGATTTGATGTGCTTTTAATGTAATGAAAAGATTGTGATGTTTCTTCATTTAGAATTTAATTTACTTTCGATTTGTCCAATTGAAATGTTAAAATATGTTGTTGAACATTAAGTTTGAAAAGATTTAATGTCCTACAACAATAATGAAAGATTTATTCAATTTCTATAGATGAATTGTGTAGTTTATAGGAATTGAGTGCAAATGAATAGGGCAATATGTTTTGATGAACATCAATGTGGAGATTGCAGGGTGAGAGGCTGAAATCCCAAAATTGATTCTAAGATTAGTAACTAATATCAAAGGTTAGCGTTTGGGTGAAGGGTGAGTGGGAGCTTCGAAGTGAGAGCCGGTATCCTCCTAGTCTATGGGACTCATGGTATCCCAAACAACAATCCATGAATTACCTCTTCTATGGGACTCATGGTATCCCAAAGGTCAATGGAAAGACATTCTATCATATATCGATATGGTAGAAATCTAAAGGTTGAGACTAATACCCGCCAAAGTGGTAAGGGTGCTGCTAGAGCAGAGGGAGAGGGAGATTCAGCTACAAATCTGGAAACACTTCCCACAAAGGAGTTACGCTCATTTGGGTCATGGAGCTTTCTAACAACCTCTATGTTCTAGACATCCTTTCAGGTAAAAATATAAGACAGGTTAGTCGGTGTGAAGGAGTGTGAGGACTCTTTCTTGGGTGTCTGTAAATGACGTACTTATCTTGAGCAGGCCTTAGATTTAATGGAGGACTTATTAGACTTGATGGGGTGTCTAGACATGCATAAGATCCATTTTAAATCCAGCCTACAGGCCATGCAAGAAAATAAATACAAGTTTAGACAAACTTAATCCTAAAATTTGTTTATCATAATTTTTATTTTTAGGATTTTGTAAGATTTATCATTTTAGGACATATAGTGTTTAAGTTATATTTAGTGATACTCCCAGAGAAACTAGCAAAAAGAAACACTAAGAAGAAAGGGAACAACCTCAATCTTGAAGACATGGAAAAAAAATAAAAGTATGCCAAAATTTATAAAATGAACAATACTGCTGGGTCTGTGACATACCTTAGGAAAAACATGAAAAGTAATCAGGAAACTGATACACCTAAAATATATTGTTTTTAAGTACATTTTTAAACTTATTTGTGATGATTTGCACTTTAATGGAAGGTATTTTTGTGTTTTTTTTGCACGTATGATGAAAATGAGTGATTGTGAGGAAAAGAGATAAAAAGGATTATATTTGGAGCAAAAATTGAGAGGTGTGCAAAATTGGCCTCTGTCACATAAGCGCCACAGTTAATGTGTCGAATTTTAATTAATTTTGGTGCAAATTTGAAGGGGGGTTTTTGAAGCATCCTTTGGATTAAACTTCACTAACTTCCCATCAACTCCAATTCATTTAAAATTTGAATGAATGGATGCATTCTTGGTGGATACATTGAATCTGGACATATTTTGAAGAGACAAATGGGCACCTTTTGGAGAATTATTAAAATTGAAGACTTGAAGAACAGAAAGTGGGGCCAAACCTAAGAGAAGAGTTTAGGAGAAAATATTGGTGGGAGAAGTTGGAGGAAAGCTTGAAGTTGAAAGAGGAAGAAGGATAGCCTTCTTCTCACCAATTTTTCTTTACTCTTCTACTATAATTTATCATAGTTTGTATTAGAAACTAGGACAGTCAATCCTCAGGGTTAGGCACCAACCTTTGTGGAGTATTATAGTGGAAAGCAAAACTTTAGAGGAACTTTCAGAGTCTTGTGGAGAGGATTTTCTTATAAGTGTTTATCTTTATTTTTACATTTGTTTTATAAGTAAAACTTGTTGTGTTTTCACTATAATGTCTACTTTCAAATCAAGTTATGTTTGTGTTTTCTCCATGCGTTTTGAGTACTTTTTTTTATCTTTTTCCATTTAAATGATAAAGTAATTACATTATGGAAGGAAGTTGTGTGAAGTATAAAATTTTAATGCTGGAAGAAGTTGTGATGATTTATTTCCTTGCACTTAATTTACTTTTTGATTTGGCCAATTAAGATGTTAAAATTTGTTGTGAGATTATGTAAGATCCATTGTGGAGTTGTCTTAATCAACAATTGGAAAGAATCACAAGCAATTATAGGAATGAGAATTGTAGTTCATATAATTGAGTACAAACAAATAAAGAGATATGTTTTAATGAGAAGTAAAATTAGAGTACTTTAGAGTGACAGGCTAAAACCCCCTAATTTGGTTTGAGGTCAAAATTTTTGTTATGAGTTGTTAGCCCCCAGGTGGAGGGAATCAAGGGAACTTTAGTGTGAGAGCTGGTATCTTCCCTGCCTAACCCATCTACAAAATTTTAGAGCTTCAAATTAACCAATGTTCTTTATAGAACAAAGTAAGGGTAAAGAATATATTTGCTCCTATTTGACACAACACATTTAGATATTTCCACATTGAAATTCCATAATTATTATTGATTCATTAAAAGAGGAAAAAGATATTTTGTTTTCATTGCTTTCATATCGTTTAGTTGTCTTGTTAATTTTAATTGCTTGCTTTACTTTTTCTTAAATAGAAAATATCAAAAATAAAATTTCAAATTATCTATTTTAAAACATAATTTACAAAATATATTTAAAAAGTAAAAAGTTAATTTTCATATTTATTTATATTTTTAGACATTTCCCAATGGATATCTCGGGGCTTAATCAGAAAGTCCTATATTACTTGATAAAAGATACGTATACTTGTGTAGAATCCCATATTTTAAAATAATTAAAATTTATTTCTTATTTGCTTCAGAGTCAAGATTTTTGCATATGTTACAAAGAAAGAGATAATATCATTGGAAAGAAATATAAAGTGATAAACGTGAGGATAAATATTCGATGATCAAGTTTTTGGCACCGTTGCCAGAAAAATTAATTAAAATTTCATATAAAAAAATTAAGAAAAATTAAATCTTTTACTTTTAGTTTTTTATGTTAGTGTGTTTTATTTTTATCTTATTTTATTTTTGTATGCGTAGTTCAGGTTCTTAAGGACTTGTACCTTACAATTTTGAATTAGAGAGAAGTATCAGAAAATTAAAAAAAATTAAAAATATTAAAAGAGATGAAAATATTCATGAAATGGTGAATTAAGAAAATCAAAATGTTAACATCCATCAAGAATTTATAGCTTTAAGGGATTATGCTAACCCTATAGTGGATAAACTTCATGGTAGTATTCAAAACCCTGCTGTAGTGGCTAATTCATTTGAACTTAAACCTGTTATTATCCAAATGGTATCTAATAATCAGTTTAGGGGAGCACCAACTGATAATCCTAATTTACATCTTGTAAATTTTCTAGAATTGTGTACTACTTTTAAATATGATGGTGTTTCTGATGATGCTATTTGACTTAGAATTTTTCTTTTTTCACTGAGGGATAAGGCTAAGATATGGTTAAATTCATTAACACCTGGATCAATTAGAACTTGGAGTGATTTAGCACAAAAATTCCTTGCTAAATATTTTCCGCCATCGAAGACTGCGAAGCTTAGAAATGATATTACTTCTTTTGTCAGTCTGAAGGTGAATCTTTATATGAAACATGGGGAGATTTAAAGATCTCCTAAGAAAGTGTATACATCATTCAATACTAGATTGGTTAATAATTCAGACTTCTTATAATGGATTAGTTGGATCTCTTAGATCAATTATCGATGATGTTGCTTGTGGTTCATTGATGTATAAACAGTTTGCTGATGCTAATGCTTTAATTGCAAAAATGGCTACTAAAAATTTTCAATGGCCTTCTGAAAGGTTAAATCTTAAAAAAGTAACCAACATTCATGATAATGATGCTTTTGCAATGCTAGCAAATCAAGTTGGTGCAATTTCAAGAAAGATAGAACAATTTGGAATGAATTTTTCTCAGTCAATTTCAATTATTGAAGAATATTCATTAGGCCAAATGGTTGATTCTCAAACTTCACCAGAAACTTTGAATGTTATAAGTAAGCCTAATAACCCATATTCCAATTATTATAACCTAGGTTGGAAAAACTATCCAAACTTTAACTGGAATAATAATAATCAGAATGGTAGTAATCAACCGTGGGGGAACAACCAAGTAAACCCATTGGGGAACTGGAACAAACAAGGGAATAATAATTATCGACCAACCTATCCTCTAGTTTTTAACAATACTTTACAATTTAAGGAGAAGAAATTGTGTATTGAAGAAGTGGTGTTACAAATGGAAAATCAATTGCAAAGTCAAGGAGCTACAATTAGAAATACTGAGAATCAATTGGGGACAAATTGACAATTCATAAAGTAATAGATCCCAAGGAACACTTCCTAGTAATACTGAAGTAAATCCAAGAGATAAGGATAACAAGCAAGTAAAAGCAATTCAACTGAGAAGTTGAAGAGAGTTAGAAGGTAGAGTTCTAAAAGATATTAAAGTAGAGAAAGAAGAGATTGAAAAACCCAAAAGGGATGCTGTGAAAGGATTGCAAAGACCTATTTCTTCACTTAAGATTGCTTTAGAAAAGCCACCACCTCCATTTCCTCTGTTTTTTCTTCAACAAAAGTTGGATAAGCGATTTTCTAAGTTCTTGGAGATATTTAAGAAGTTTACAATCAAAATTCCTTTTACTGAAGCCATAGAACAAATGCCAAGCTATGTGAAATTTATGAAAGATATTTGCAACAGAAAAAAGAAGTTTGAAGAAAATGAAACTATTACACTTAGTGAAGAGTTTAGTACAATAATTTAGAAAAAGCATTCTGAAAAGCTTAAAGATCTTGGTAGTTTCACAATTCCATGTGCAATCGGAGATAGATTTTATGGAAAAGCTTTGTGTGATTTGGGTGAAAGCATTAACCTTATGTCATTATCAATATTCAAAAGACTGGGATTAGGAGAAATAACCCCAACTACTATAACTCTGCAACTAGCTGATCATTCCATAACATATCCTAAAGGAGTTAAGGAGGATGTTTTGGTTAAAGTGGATCAATTTATTTTCCTGTTGATTTCATTGTGTTAGATATGGAGGAAGAAAAAGAAATACCCATAATTTTAGGGAGACCTTTCCTAGCCACAGGCAAACCATTGATAAATGTGCAAAAAGGGGAATTAAAAATGAGAGTCAATGACAAAACTGTTACATTCAACATTTCAAAATCAATGAAATATCTTGCAAGAGGTAAAGATGATGAATGTTATAGAATGGCTGTTATTAGATATTTAAGTGAATGCCATTTCAAATCAGCTTATGAAGAAAAATCTTAAAGTGAAGAATTAGAACACGAGTAAGAAAAGGAATTACATTATTCTGAAGATTTTCATAAGGAAGATTTAAATTATGTTCATGAAAATTTTGAATTATTGGACATGACTGAAAAAGATGAATCTTTTGGTCCATCAAGCCTCCTGAACTTGATTTAAAGTTGCTTCCTAAACATTCAAATTATTCCTTTTTAGGTGATTCCTCAACTTTGCCAGTTATAATTTCCTCTCAATTGACCGAAAAAGAAGATGAGAGTTTGCTTGAAATTTTAAAGAAATATAAGAAAGCCTTTGGATGGATAATAGCTAATATTAAAGGAACTATTCCTTCAATTTGTATGCATAGAATCCTTATGGAAGATAACTAAAAACCTCAAGCTGATCCTTAAAAAAGATTAAATCTTATTATGAAAGAATTTGTTAAAAAGGAAACTTTAAAGGGGTTGGATGCTAGAATTATCTACTCTATTTTAGATAGTGTATGGGTTAGTCCTATTCACTGTGTTTCTAAGAAAGGAGGAGTTATTGTGACTGTTAATGAAAAGAATGAGATTATACCAACAAGTTAAGTTACAGGATGGAGAATATGTATTGATTATAAAAAATTAAACCTTGCTATAAGGAAAGACCATTTTCCACTTCCTTTTCTAGATCAGATGATGGATTAGCTGGGCTAAATATTTTTGTTTTCTAGATGGATATAATTGTTACCACCAAATAGAAAATGCTCTTGAGGATCAAGAGAAAACAATGTTTACCAGTCCTTATGATAAATTTGCTTTTATAAGAATGCTCTTTGGTTTATGTTATGCCCTTGCTACATTTCAGAGATTTATGATGGCAATTTTCTGTGATTTAATGGAAAAAGGAATTTAAGTTTTTATGGATGGCTTTTCAGTGTTACGAATTTAATTTGAATTGTGTTTAGAACATCTGTCTAAAGTTCTAAAATGTTGTGTAGTAACTAATTTGGTTCTCAACTGGAGAAAAATGCCAATTTATGGTAGCAGGAGGAATAGTTTTAGGACATCGTATATCAGAAAATGGTATGGAGGTAGATCCTGCAAAAAATTGAAGTGATCTCTAATTTACCTTACCCGACTAATGTAAGGAGAATTGGAAGTATTTTAGCCCATGATGGATTCTATAGGCGGTATATTAAAGACATTTCAAAATTTTCAAAAACTTTTTGCCGTTTACTGGAAAAAGTTGTAAATTTTGATTTTGATGATGAATGCCTAAAAGCTTTTGAAACAATAAAATCAAAATTAATCACTACACCTGTTATAGTGTCACCAAACTGGAAAAACCTTCTGAATTAATGTATGATCCTAGTGATTATGCTATTGGAGCTGTTTTAGGTCTGAAATATGATAAAATTTTCAAAGTCTACTATGAACTCTTAATGAAGCTTAAATTAATTATACCGCTACTGACAAAGAGTTATTAGCTATAGTATTTGCTTTTGATAAATTCAGATTAGATTTAATTGGAACTAAATTTGTGGTGCATACTGATCATTATGTTATTAAGTATTTAATGAAAAAGGATGCAAAACTAAGATTGATAAAATGGATTCTTCTTTTGCAAGAATTTGATTTTGAGATAGTATATAGGAATGGTGCTGATAATCAAATTGCTAATCATCTATCTAGGATTGAAATTGAAAAAACTCTCTGTGACGCTGAAGAAATTAATGAAAATTTTTCTGATGAAAAATTGTTCAATGTTAATGCGTGGCGTGTTCCGTGGTATGCCGACATTGTAAACTTTATTGTCAGTGATATTATTCCCTATGGTTTGACATACCAGGAGTGGAAGAAATTTGTATCTGAAGCCTGAACTTATTTTTGGGATGACCCATTTTTATATAGACAAGGAAAGGATGTAATCATTTAAAGATGTGTGTCTTTAGAAGAATCTTATGAAATTATTCAAAAATATCATAATTCTGATTATGTGGTACATTTTGGAGTTGATAATACTACATATAAAATCTTATAATCTTGATTCTTTTTTCCTACAATTTTTAAGGATGTTAATGCTTATATTAAAAATTGTGATCGATGTCAACAAGTAGGCAATATTTCTAGAAGACATGAGATGCCCCTTAATTATATGTTATAAGATGAAATATTTGATGTTTAGGGATTAGATTTCATGGTGCCGTTTATACCATCTTTCGGAAATATACACATTTTGATAGCAGTAGATTATGTATCAAAATGGATAAAAGTTGTTTCTTTACCTTGATGTGATGCTCAGAGTGTTAAAAAGTTTTTAAGAAAGAATATATTTTGTAGATTTGGAATATCAAGAGTAATCATAACTGATGGAGGAAGTCAATTTAGAAATACGATTATGGAAAAGTTAGCAAAGAAATATCATATTAACCATCACATTGTTACTGCTTATCATATGTAGATAATTGGTTTAGTTGAATTATCCTATAATGAAATTAAAAGAATATTAGAAAAGACTGTTAATCCAAACAAAAAGGATTGGTCAATTAAACTGAATTATGCTTTGTGGGCCTATAGAACTGCTTACAGAACTCCTATAGGAATGTCCCATATTGACTAATTTTTTGAAAAGCTTATCATTTACTAGTTGAACTTGAGCATAAAGCATATTGAGCTATTAAAGAGTTCAATTATAATTTGAAAGATGATGGAGAAAAGAGATTGTCGCAATTAAATGAGCTTGAAGAGATAAGGAATGAATCTTATGAAAATGCTAAGATTTATAAAGAAAAGATGAAGTTGTGGCATGATCGAAAGATTATTATTAAAAATATTTAGGATTCTTTTCCTATTGCACTTAAATACATCAAAATCAACTTTTTGAGGTTGAGGATTTTACATCCGAGACTGCACTGCTTTAGGATTCTTTCCCTATCGCACCGAAATACATCAAAATCAACTTTTTGAGGTTGAGGATTTTACATCCGATACCGCACTCGCTTTAGGATTCTTTCCCTATCGCACCGAAATACATCAAAATCAACTTTTTGAAGTTGAGGATTTTACATCCGAGACTCGCACTCGCTTTAGGATTCTTTCCCTATCGCACCGAAATACATCAAAATCAACTTTTCGAAGTTGAGGATTTTACATCCGAGACTCGCACTCGCTTTAGGATTCTTTCCTATTGCACTCGAAATGCATCAAAAATCAAATTCTCGAGGTCGAGGATTTTATATCCAATACCACATTGCTTTAGATTCTCTTCCTATTGCAATGAAGCACACCAAATCGAGCTCTCGAGGTTAAGGATTTTACATCCAATACCACATTGCTCGAGATCTCTCCTCATTGTAATGATTCAATCCAATTAATTCAATTTTCTTTTGAGGTCGAGGATGTTACATCTAAAACCACAAAATTTCAATTTTCAATTTCAAATCAAATCCCTTCAAAATTAATCTTAACAAAACTTCAATCTAAATGAAAACTCAAAATCTAAACTTACACATCAAAACTTAAATTAAAACAAAACGAAAATCTAAATCGAAATTCCCCGCATCATGTGATTTGGGATTCACCTCCTTTTCCTTTCCCTGCCGAGAGTTCGGGAATCTCCAGTCTCGCAGATATACTCGACACTCCCCAGCGGAAATTCTTCTACTTCGTCCTAAGTTTGTCACTTGGACATCCGTGTTGGTTTTGTTGATCTTTTCGGTCAACGCCAATACGCGCGGTGTGCTTGGTTAGCACACCACACCTATTGGGGGTCCATTTGTTGACCTCATTTTCGATGAGGTCTTCTCTTCTTCTCTTTAGTACTTAGGATCTAGCCTTAGGCTTTTCCTTTGACTATCCTAGAGGATTAGAATTGGGACCCACCACTTAGACATTCAAATCACTTCTTAACTCCCTGCAAACTCCACAAACTTGATTGTAGACCCCTAATCACCTAGAGGGTTGAGATCAAATGTGAAAGTTTAAAGGATGAGTTCCTATAGGACTCTTTGGCCTTAGGATCGCCCCAGGTGGCTCTGGTCCGGTGAAGGGTCGACTTACACACACACTACACCTATACACTACACTTTCACACACCTCCTAAAAACACACCCATACCCAATTTGACCTCCCGACTCATGCAGGTGATTCACATGGATCGTCCTTAACCCCCTAAGCCCTCGCGCAGAGGGTTAGGAACAACATAGCTGGGTGCCTCAAATGAGTCCCTTCATGGCTTATGTGGGTTTGATATGGCTTCATGGCTCAACCAAAATGATTTTATTCCACTTATATTCACCCAATCTTCAATTTTCCAAAATTTCAATTTTTGACCCCGGGACCCTACACCCGCCTAACCTACCCAAAACCTTGAAATTACCCAAAATTTCCAAAAATCTCCAAATCACCCAAAATTCCTCAAAACCAATCTAAAACATTTCCACATCACTCAAATTGATCATCCATAACCAAAAATACCAAAAATTCCAAAAATACCTCCCAATACCCTCCAAATACCCAAAATACCCCTCTTAGCCAAAAAATCCAAAAATTCAGAAAATTCCCACAAAATTCCAGAAAATCCCAAATATTCCCAATTTCATTTTGTTCAACTACACCATGGGCCAATTTTGTCAATTTACCCCACTTTTATCAAAACCCCCAATTTGACCCATTTTAACCCAAAGTGAACCCAATGTCAAACCTAACCTACCCAATTGACCCAAATTCTGGTCCAATTCAATTCTAAACTTCAATTTAACATCCCCAACACCAATCTAGACCAAATCCAAGCCCAATTTGATTGGCATTGGGATCCAATTTCACTTTTGGCCTTAAAGCCCAATTTGGACCCATGACCCAAATTTAGCCCAAACTCACCCAATTCAACTCCAATTAACCCCAAATCTTTTCTAAACCCTCCTTAACATCCCCATAAACAAAAACTAACATGATTTGCCCAAAATTTAGACCCAAACCCCACTCAAATTCAACCCAAAGCTAAAAGGCCCAATTTCGACCTAAACCCAAACTTAACCCAAATGAGCCCAAATCCCAAAATCAAAACCTAACCAAAGCCAAAACCTCTTTGAAACACTCCCATAAACATTTCCCAACATTAATTTTACATCAATTTCAACTCTAGCCCAACTTTGGCCCATGGTAGCCCATTTTGGCCCACCTTAGCCTCTTTACCAAAAAGGCCCATATCCAACCCAATTCAAACCCAAATCACCTCAAATTTGTTTCAAACCACTCATGACACATCCCTAAACCAAACTCAACAATTATTTGGCCCAAGCCTTTACCAAAATTTCATCCCAAAATCCATTTTAAAATTCAAAAGCCCACTTTCCTAAACCATTTTAAAAGCCCATCTAAAACCATTTCAATGAGCCCAAAATCTACCCTAAAGCCCACATAACATTTCCATTTGCCATCCACTTAATCAAAGCCATTCCCTAAGTTCTAATCACATCATCAAATAATTCCAAATTAAGCCTCATGCCAAATCACCCCTAAAATACCAAAATTTTTCTTAAATCCATTTCCATGAAATTGACTCAACTTTCCCCAAGCCAAAGGTGAGCCATGAAGCCATGCATGAGCCACATGTGAGCCATGAGGGCCTTGGACACTCCACCATGCCATATTGGGTAAGAAGAGGGGGGCTTTCCTTAATCCCTAAAGCTCATTAGCCTTAATCATGATTCACCTAAACTTAGATTTAATCCAAATATATTTAGATGGAGACCTCTCCATGCCAAACCAACTGATCCCTTTGATCCCCCACAAGACCCAAAGCCACCTTGAAGGGTGCACCAAGCCCAAATGGGTGAATTGACCCATTTAGACCCAAAACTAGCCATGCCCCATTCTACTTTGGATCAAAGCCTTTACACATGGCAATTGCCAATTGTTTGCACCAAGTCCCATCCCTGACCTCCCTGGCCTTGAGGGTGACCTTGCCTGCTCGGCCAGCCACCCAGGCCGCCGGAAAACGCCATGGCCGAGACATGGGGAGGAGCCAAACCTTGGAATTCCACCTTGCCGAGCCGCCCCATGCCCAATGGCCACCATAGCCGTTCTTCCCATGCCCAGAGCAGCTGATCCCAACCCTCAGCCATCCCCGTGCGGCTCTCCAAGCCACCTCTATTTAAACCCGACCCCCTCACGGCCATGGAGGAGAGTTGCAAAAACCTTGCCGAAACTCTGCCAAAATTGTTCCAAACCCTACTCCACACTTAGAGCAGTTGATCCCAGGTGTCAATTTGCCCTAATCCCCACTGACAGAATCCAATTTCTCAACTGAAATTTCACCCAAAACCAGGACATCTCCTCACAGTGAGCCAATTCCCAAATTGATTGGTCCTACACCTTCACTGGACCAAGGGAAGAAGTTTCCCACTGAAAGCCCCATCTCCAGGCCACCCAGTTGCTCCAGCCTCCAAGCTTTGTGATCGTCTGTGGTCACTTTCATAGCTAGACAATTCACCAGCCCAAGGGACTTCATCTGGAGCTTACTTGGACCCAATCGAAGGTGACACAACTCTCAGATCGAAGCTTCACTTCTCTGAGCAAAGGTATGGACTCCCTCTTCTTCCCGAGCTTCCAGAGATTCTCATTTTAATTTGAGTCAATTTAAATGTATGTTTACCGTATGGATGTGTTCGTCTCTTCAAGACGAATCCATAGAGCATAAGAACACGAAAATCCATTGAGAATCGAGTGAGTTCTTAGGGTTAGAGTGTGGACGGTCACGGGATCGCACCAGTCGTAGACGATGAACAGGAACCGTCGGATCGCGCGTGTATCGGATGGACGGCTTGGATTGCGTCGGACCAGCAGATGGTGCGTGAACCGCGGGCCCCAGGCAGCCGAATCAGATGGCGGCGTCGAATGGGAGCGCGCCGCGTTGTCGTTCGGAGATGCCGAGGATGACAGGGCGCCGCGTGGATAAGAAGGAAATTAGGGATTTTTCTGATTTATTTAAATACCAGAACTTTAAAAATCCATATCTTTGTGTAGAAAAATCACAAAAATAAAATAAAAATATCCTCTTGCTCAGTGAACAGAGGAGAATAATGTGGAAAAGAAACTAATTAATTTTGTCCAGTATTTTATTTTTAATTAATTATTTACTCCCTGCATTGTTTTAATTCTCCATGCATTCATACAATTCACCATAGCATGAGACCATAGGGCTTTTAAAGCCTCTGAACTTGGGAACATTCCCTAAATTTTCCAAGGTCAGAGGCCATCTCTGTGAAAAGTTATTGATTTTTCAAATGCATGTTGCTGTTTTGAGTATTTTAATTCCAAAAATTAGCATGTTGTGAAATAAATTCTAGGAAAATTTGGTGATGTTCCTTATGACCAGAGAACCCTAGGAAAAATAGGACTTGAGTTAATTCACTCAAAATAACCCTAATTGGCTTAAACACCCAAAATAGACCCCTAATTAATTAGAGCTAACCATACATCAAATTGACTTGAAATAAACTCTCCACTGACCTTTAGGATCAGAGGAACCCACCATAAAAATTTCAAGTCAATTGGACTTGGTTAGCCCTACTAAATGGGTTGATTAAGCCATTTAGTCATTTTAAACTTTAAAAATTCATAACTTTCAAAATACCTTTCAAAAATTCACCAAATTGGTTTTGGAGCCTCTCGATATCAGGGGAATTTAAGAAAATTAAAATTTCAATTTTCTAAAAAGTTAATTTTTTAGTATTATTTTAATATTTTAATGATTAAAAATAATAAAAATCACAAAAATAATAAAATTCACCAAAATGTCATATTTTGAAATTTAATCACTTAGGAACAAACCCCATATTTTTCTTAGGTCTATTTAATGAGATATTAAATTTTAAAAGCCCTAGTGGTAATTTTAAAATTAAAAAATGTATTTTCTAGCATTTTCACTAAAATAATTATAATAAATCAAAGAAAAATAAAAAAATTGTAAAATTTGGTTCTCTGGAATCCTTGATATCAGAGAGAATTTTAAAAATTATAAAATTCATTTTTCAACTTATATTTTATTTTTAAATTAATTAATACTTCAGAAATTAAAATAATTCTAATAAATAAAATATAATTCAAAAAAATCACAAAAATTGGTCCAAGTGGTCCTCTGGTCATTAGGAATGTCCCATAATTTTCTTAAGGACAGAAATTTTCCCTTGGTCATATTATTAAATTTTCCTTGGAAATCCTTATTTTCCACCAAAAATAATTATATAAATAAATTAAATGCAGAAAAATCACATTTTCTCCTCTAAAGTCTTTATTGACATATGAGTGAAGTAACATAAAAATTTCAAGTTCATTTGAGCTCAATTTAGTGAGTTATGAAATTATTAGGCTTGAAGGGCAAAATGGTAATTAAAATCTTAACCCTTTAATTAAGACTTTAGGCTTAATGAAATTAATAAGCAAAATATTTGATTTTAACTTGATTTGGATGATTAAAATTTAGATAATTAAAGGGTAGAAACCTACTAAACAATTTAAAATAATTGAAATAAACCTTAATTAAATAATTATTTAAATTTGGAAGAATAATAAAATTGGAATTATTAAAATAGGGATATTATTAGGAGGAGATTTATTCTTTAATTTAAAAAATCCCTAAATTGATCATCCCAATAATATTTAATTCTTAATTAAAATGATAATTCAAGTTTAAGATTTAAAATGCTAAAAGACTTAATCATTAAATTAAATTAATGTTAAATTATTTAAAACAAATTCCTTTAAAATTAAAAAATTAAATTAAAAATTAAGAATTAAATTAAACTAAATTAAATTAAATTAAATTAAATTAAATTAAATTAAATTAAATTAAATTAAATTAAATTAAATTAAATTAAATTAAATTAAATTAAATTAAATTAAATTAAATTATATTATATTAAATTAAATTAAATTAAATTAAATTAAATTATATTAAATTAAATTAAATTAAATTAAATTAAATTAAATTAAATTAAATTAAATTAAATTAAAAGTAAATTAAATTAAATTAAATTAAATTAAATTAAATTAAATTAAATTAAATTAAACTAAATCATATTACATTAAATTAACTTAAGTTAAATTAAATTAAATTAAAACACATTAAATTAAATTAAGTTAAATTAAATTAAATTAAATTAAATATAAAGACATGAAGAATTCAAAAATAAATCTAAAATAACTTGAACACTATTCCAAACTTAAATCATTAATTTGAACTTAAATTTGAATCACAAATCATTAAATATCATTTTGCCTTTAGGAGTTTTTACTATTATAACTCCTAAATGGAGTATCAAGTGAAATGACACTTCACTCATAAGGATATTCAAACATCCTAATTTACTAAGCAAGAAATAAAACTTAACTCGAACGCCCTGGATGATTAATTCACTTGAACAATAGAATTCATTTGGACTTAGGACAATTCCCAGAAATATTGAAAAGATGTTTAAGATTCGTCTTAAACACTTCCTCAATATGATGGAATGTCCTTAAGAACAAATTGAGCTTAGTTGTTCTTTGGTGAAGAAAATCATCCTTAAAACCAAAATTGAAGACCTAGACGTCATAGGAGATGACTAGCTATGAATTAGGAACTTGGTAGAAAACCATAACCTTTCCCTTAGCTTTACCTAGGAACTTACTTTAAATGCTTAAATATGCTAACTCGTGTTTTAAGTGCAGCTTGGGATGACGGGAAGACCCTCCAGTACGCTTTTATTTTATTGCGATTTACTTTACGGCAATTTATTTAATCGCATCGCACTTACTTTTCTTGCATGATAAACAACAGTTGCATGAAAACCTACACCTTTAGGATGTAAACCAAAACTGAAACCCATAACTAAATTAAAAGACACTACAAGATAAAATTCACCTCCACAACATTTCAAAATATAAGACAACTCAAAATTTAATCACAAACATAACAACAAAACTACAACTACAACTAAATTAAAACGTCTCATTGAATGATCGGGAATACCTTGGATGATGTAACCCACGTGTTGCTAACAGGATTTCCACGGTCTAAATGAAAGTGCGGAACTCATTTAGTTGAGTTTAGCAAATTCATCTGGACTAAGTGAATTCGATGAAAATAACGGTGCCGGGATGACGGAACCGTGGGATCTTAATCGGTTCTGTTTAATCAACTTTAAGATTTGTTTTAATTAAAATATAAAAACAATTGGAAATTAAGACTTTCTTTAAACCAGAACACTTCTCTCATCTCCTGATTTATGATTTCTAAAACTAAACCTCTGCAACAACAAGGAGCTCGGAGCATGGTGGGCAGCACGACCATCGTCGTCAGCAAAACTGAAATCTACATCAAGCAAAACTTTCTTAGAATTAAATAACCAAGCCATAGGACTTCGAGGTAGTTTGCTTAGTGGCAACATAAATCCTCAACTCTTCGTTAGGCATTTGCATGATCATATCATGTAAATTAAGCCCTAACCGGTCTTAGGATTTTGAGGTAGTCGTCCGATACGATATAAACCCTCACATCTTCGAGTTATTTGTATGATTTTATCATACGAATATAAGTCCTAACTAATTAAAACGCGCAGGATCAAAATACTAAATAAACATTATGACCTTCCTAAATTCAAGCCAAACAATAGGATAGTCGGGAAATTACCGCAGTTCGCTTTGGATCCGTGATTTCTCCTACCCTTCTTCCTTTGGACTCCTAAAATAAAATGTTCCAAATTTGATCCATTCCCTATCGAAATTCCAAAATTCAATCCTTGAAAACTTAAACTTTGAGATTCTTGAGAGCAGAACTACCGATTATTATCGAGAGTTTTCTTAGGTGATTTCCGTCACTTAAGATGTAATTAACTATAGGGGCTTGCCCTTATAGGGAACTTTAAGAACCTGAGTAATATAAACCACGTTTAATGTTTTCATATTAAACGGGGAACTTGTCGGCTTATAAAATTGGTTCGCGGACCAAACGGATGCCACAAATCTCCTAGTTTATTTAATCGAGCCCCATCATCAAGCGAGTGTGTCTATTCTTGGGAATAGATACACGGTTTGTGGTGCGGTGCTCGTTTATATAAACTTTTTGGGATGTGAGATCGGTTTGATTTCATATCTTAAAACTTTTAAACTTAAAATTACTTTCAAAATCAAATGTTATCTTTTAAACTATACATTTAAATTAAATTTAAAATATAAAAAATTCGCCGACAATTTCTGTAGGCGACTCCCTTTTCAAAATAAAACACACAACCTAAAAATATGCCGACATGGGTATGTCAAGCTGAGGATGATAAAGCAAGCGCTTTGTGGGAGGTAACTCATAGTTATCAGTGTGCTTTGCATTAAGTTTGATGTGTGTGCTTTATTTGGTTTTTTTATGATTATATGGTAGTAATTTAAAGTTTATATGCTATAGAGGTGTTATTTGGACCTTATTTGAAGACTTAAAGGAGTCAGACTGATGATTTCGATATTTTGCAAACCTGTGCAAAATTGAGCACTGGCTGCTATGCACCCAGATTGACGCTTAGGGGTCACACTTACAAAAAACGTGAAAACATGGTTTCTAGAAGCCCAAGTCGTGAGTAAGTAGTTTTTGAAGTTAATAAGGAGTTATAACACATCTATGATCACTTTTATTTTTTCTGAAGTCTATAAAAATGCCCTAACTTAAAGGAAAACTTGCCCCAGTTCTTATCTTCTTTCCTGAGTCTAAAGGAGAGTATTTTGAGTGTAAAATGGTCTTCTAGGGAGAGCAAAGTTAAGAATAAAGAGGAAGCTAACAAGAAGAAGTTTATTAGTGAAAGTGCGCAAGAGTTATTCAATGGATATCATGCAGTTAGTATTCAAGGAATTTCAGAAATGATTACAAAGATTGAAGCAGATGTACAATCAATGAAGTAAAGGTAAATGATACTAACGCTCATTTAGCGCACATTGGATAGCAACTCAAAATACAATTCAGTCATACAATTTATGTGGAAGAAGCAAATAGAGCGATGTATCTAAAGAATAAATGGTTAGAAGAAGATGAGGTAAGAGCTTTTAATCATCGCTCGTTTTATCAAATTTACATTCTAGATGGTTCAAATGCAACTAATGGTGATTCTGGATATATTCCGCCTACTGGAGATTAGAATTAAATTAAGTGTAGTCTTGTGATTTGATTTTCTGTGTTAAGTGTTTTTGTGTCTGTGATTTAATGTTTATGTTTTGTTGCACTTAATTAGATATTTATTACATCTTAATGATGTAAGTTTATGTTTATGATATGTGTTAATAACATATGATATGTGGAATTTCATCAAAAATTTTTGGATAGAAATTTTAGTTTATATTAAGTGTTGTTTGTTTTTAATATAAGTTTGTGTTTGTATAAAATTTATTTGGAATCGAAGGAAATTTTGGAGATTTAGAAGAGTTTATGGGGAGAATTAAGTATTAAAAGTGATTAAGGGAGATTAACTAAGTGATTTTGTGTCATTAAATTTAATTGTCAAAATTTGGGCACTGGCGGCTAAGCACAAACTCGTCGGCACTTAAGCACTAATTTTTGCGGTTATGCGCTGTATGCTCCTCACATAGGTGCCGATTTGTGAAAATCAGTTTTCTGTAGTTAAAAACCCAAAAATTTGCCATTTTAACCCCCCATCACCTTCAACCTCTCAATTTTGCGAAATAGAAAAGTAGGGCATCACTAAATTGGATCGTTTAAGAGCCGATTTCACCTAAATTAATTAGATTTGAGTTCCTTGAGGTATGTGTACTTCTCCTAAGTAAAAAAATTTGATTCTCACCATGTATTTTGAGTACATTATTGAAAAATAAAAAATCACTATTCATGGTGAAAATTTGAGGAAAAGCATGAGAACTTACTTTTATATAGTAGAAATTACCTTTGGAAGTTAAATTAGCAAGCTTAGTTTAATTTTGGAATTTATGGTGAAATTTTTGTGAATTTTTAGAAATGGCTCCCAAGTCAAAGCGATCGACAGAGAGGGTGAAATTTGATTCCAACAAATTTGTCAGTTCTATAGTGGAGAATAAATACATCGACGCACTATCTTCTTGTAAATTGATTCCAGAATGAATTTTTAGTAAGCCAGGAGGAGATATTAAGGAGTTGATTGCTAGAAGGAATTGGGAAAATTAGAGTTGCTTCTCCGCTGTTGCTGTTTTTTTCTGTGGTTAGAGAGCTTTATGCAAACTTGCAGGCAGCAGAAGACAATATGGTGATGGTTAGAGGTCAGCAAGTGCATTTGTTGCCTGCGGTAATTAACACTTCTTACCTATTTCCTTCTGATATGTTTTATTTTTATGCCAACTATCATCCTTCTAAGTGAGAGTTAGAAAAGATAATGTCTTTTCTTACTGATGGAAGAGGTTTATGGAAGATAACAAATGAAACATGGGAAGTAGTCCTTCAGCCACTTAAACCCATTAGCAGTGTAAATGTAAACACTTACGCTATGCATTCAGTATTTGGCTGGAAAGGAGGATCTATTAGAGCTTCCAGTGCTTCTGCTTCTGCTACCTCTACTTCTCAAGCTTCTACTTCACATGCATCATTTTTAAGAGATTCACAAACTGGTTTGTTACAGAAGATTTTAAAGAAAGTGAGTCTTACTCGAGAGCATGTTAGAGATATGGATGGTATAATAAAGAATATTAAAAAGTATATTTTAAAACATGATGAATATGAGGAGAATTATCAACAGTACATGGATAGAGTGATTAGAGGTGATCACAATGCTGAGATGCCTCCTCATCCTTTTTATATACCTTATGTGTCATCCAGGGACTGGAATGAAGATGATGATGATGAGAACGATGACTAGGATTTGTTTTTTTATGTTTTGTTGAATTTGTGATGTTTGTATTTGAGTTTTATGATTTTTGGAGTTTTATTTATTGTAGTATTTTGGTGTGAACTCAGATATGGTGTAGACTGTAGTTGGATATTTATGTAATGCACATTCAGATGCTTATGTGATGAATTGATGTTTTATGTTCTATGTTTGTGATATGTATGTGGTACTAAATGTTTTAAATGTGTATCTAGTGTTTGAGGTTATAGTAGTGTATAATTTTATTCCAAAACTGTTAGGAAAATTTAGAACACTATTAGAAACCCCTATTTAAATTGCATGTTTAAACTTTTCAAAATCTGATACCATATATTATCTAATGTTATAGTGATTTTAGTCATGTTAAAATTGGTGTGTATTTTCTTTGAAAACCTCCACTAATGTAGAAGTCCTTTGATTTTTTTATTTTATAAAAAAAAATCTGAATTGAAAAATTGAATTTGATTTCTTTTGACTCCTTATTTTTAAACTGTTATACTTGCATATTTAGGATATGAAAATTCCTGCTAACATGCTATTTTAGTTTTTTTTTTTAATTCTTACCCATTTATCTTTTTTTATGCTTAAATGTTTTAATCCTAACTAAAAATTCAAATTTTGTGGGGAATTTTATTTGTTCTCAAGAATTTTTATAATGAAATTTGATTTTTGATTGAAAACAATTATGTATATGAAGTTATATTAGGGTAGCAAAATTTTGAATATAGAAATGAATAAGAGAATTTAGTTAAGATTTATATTAATGATTAAAATTTTAAAGTTAAAATTTTCTTAATAAGGAAATGATGAATATAGTTAAACGATCTTTAGTAAGAAATGTTGTCTCTTTGGAAAGATAGAAGATTTAACTTTTATTTTCGAAACATAAATTTATTTTATTGAAAAATAATTTTCAACACTGTTATTATGACTTTTAAGTGAAAGATATATATCAAACCTTTATTTTAAATGAAAGAGTAGAGTTTAAAGGCCCATCCAGATACAGTAATCATTGCCTTATGAGGAGAAGCTTGAGGATTTAGGGGCCTAATCAAAAATTGGTTCCATACTAAAAGTTTAAAATATAAGTTTTAAGAAAATCTAAAGCTTAAGATTATAATATAGTGAGTAAAATTATTTTTAAATAAAAAATTTTAAGTTAGGAAATCAAAATGTTTAAATCCTATATTTTGAAAAATCTACAAGTATTTCATAATTAGATAGGAGCTTATTTTCATGAACCTTTACATAAGAATTTTCTAAACATTAAGTTGGTCTCATTTACTAAAATTCTTTATAAATTGAACTATTTTATTTCTTGAATAAAATTTTGAAAACTTCATAAAGAAACTCGTTTACGTAATTAGCATGCTTGACTTTTATATGATTTTAGTGTCATTTGAGGACAAGTAACATTTTATGTTTGGGGGATTTTGATCAACCTAATATATATATATTTTTTTAAGCACATTTTCATTCCTATTTTTAATGATATTGCACTTTAATGGATGGTATTTTTTTTGTTTTTCCTGTAGGTATTACGAAATTGAGTGATTGTGATGAATGGAGCAAAAAAGGATCAAATTTGGAGCAAAAATTGAATGGTGTGCAAAATTTGTCTCTCGCACCTATGCGCTGGATGGCTGGCGCATAGGCGCCACAGTTAAAGTGACGAAATTTAATTAGTTTTGGTGCAAATTTGAAGGGATTTTTGAAGTATCCTTTGGTTTAAACTTCACTAACTTCGCAGCAGCACCAAAATTCATTTAAAATTTGAATTAATGGATGCATTCTTGGTGAATACATTGAATCTGAACATATTTTGAAGAGACACCAAGGCACCTTTTTGAGAATTATTAAAAATGAAGACTTGAAAATCAGAAAGTGGCGCCACACCCAAGAGAAGAGTTTAGGAAAAAATTTTGGTGGGAGAAGTTGGAGGAAACCTTGAAGTTGATTCTAGGGAAAGAGGAAGAAGGAGAGCCTTCTTCTAACCAAATATTCTTTACTCTACTACTTTACTTTATCATAGTTTGTATTAGAATTTAGGTGAGTCAATCCTCAGAGTAAGGCATCAACCTCTATGGTGTATTGATCACAGGAAAATATATTAAGAAATTCATACCCATTTTTTATGAAATTGCACTTTAAAGAAAGGTATTTTCTTTATTTTATTGCAGGAATGAAGATTTATAAGTGATGAAAGCAAAAAGCATGAAATGGAGCGAATTTGGATCAAAAAAGGAAGAAATTCATGCAAAATGAACTAAGTCGCTGACGGCGAGATCGAGCCCGCCGACGGCGAGATCATGAGGAAAATTTTTTAAGGATTTGCAACTACCTCACCGACAGCGAGCTCGAGCCTGCCGACGGCGAGATCACTCGGTTTGGAGACCTTCTAGAAGCCTCGCCGACGGCGAGGTCGTTTCTCGCCGACGGCGAGACAGTTCAAAATACTAGATACATTGAACCCGGACGCTTTTTGAAGAGGCGCTTAAGTACCCCTTGGACCTTTCTCTACCTCTATAAATAGAGGACGAATTTTAGTATGTTGTGTGTCTTTTGTGTGTCAATTTTAGAGAGTATTAGTGTCTACTTGGTGTCTAGTTTTAGTTTTAGTAAGTATAATTTGTGAGTTTAGAAGTGTGTTGTACTAGAATGAAAAGTCAAAGGAACTTCAAGGAGTCTGCTTGGGGAGGAAATCGAGATAAGTATCTTTGTTTATTGTTGTTAACTTTAAATGAAATCCATGCTTTGTTTAATTCCCATGCATTGTGAGTAGTTTTCTTAGTCTTTCTCCTTGTTTATGAAGTTATGTGAATTGATGAAATTAAACAGAAGTGCCTAATATATTAAAATAAATTGTGATAATTTTTACTCAAAACTTAATTTACTTTTCAATCTAGCCCATTTATTTGTTAAAATATGTTGAATTATCAACTATAGTAAAGATTACATCATATATTATGGGAAGTCAAAAGCCTTGGAAGGAGGATGCAAATAAATATGGAAATATAATTTATCGGACGTAGAATTGGACATTTTAGTGTGACAGACTAAAATATCCAATTTGGTCCTATTGTTTGAGAGCTGAAGTGTAGATGTTAGCCCTCAGGTGAGGGGAACGTGGGAGCTTTGAAGAGGCAGCTAGTATCTTCCCAGCCTAGCCGCAGATTCCGTAATCAAACATAGGACTAGTCAATGTTCTTTGCACCTGGACCAAAGGGTGAAGAATAGGAATGCTCATATTTGTCACAATACAATAAAAATTCTATTTGAATTCATCATTCACTTAATTTTCTAAAAACAAGGAGAAGGATACTTTTTCTGAAATCTTTAAATCAACTTTATTTAAACCATTAGTTTACTTTAGTTCGCTTTAGTTACATATTCTAAATTTCCGTATACTATATTAGTAAGTAAATACTTTTAAATTTAGCTGTTACAAATCTTTTAATACTTCCCTGTGGGATTGATAACCAGGATTCCACTAGAGCCCTGTATTACTTGATACGATACGTATACTTGCGTATAATCCACATTATACATTCCATCATAAAATTAAATATATATTAAGCGGGATCAAGTTTTTGGTGCTGTTGCTATTTTTGTAAACATTAAAAAGTGGTTCAAGTTTTTGGCTCCTTTGCCGGGGAAGTAAAGAAATTATTTACTAGAGTAACAGACTATTTAAATTTTTTTTTGCAAAATTGTATGAATAAATTTGAAAATGAAAATTTAATACCTTACGATTCAGAATTAGAGCGTACAATTAAAAGAATTAGAAAACAGAAAAGAGAGATTATAAATTTAACACAAATGGCGAATATTCCTGAAAAAGAAAATATCAATCAACAGAGACCATTAAGAGATTATGTCAACCCTACATTAGATGAAATTCATTTAACTATTCAAAACCCCGATGTAGTCGCTAACTCATTTGAACTTAAACTCGCAATTATCCAAATGGTACAAAACAATCAATTTAGTGGTTCACCTACTGAAGATCCTAATTTACATCTTGCTAGTTTTTTAGAACTATGTGCTACTTTAAAATATGAAGGAGTATCTAACGATGATATTAGACTTAAACGTTTTCCTTTTTCTTTAAGGGATAAGGCTAAAATGTGGTTAAATTCGTTAGCACCTGGATCTATTAAAACTTGGGGAGAATTATCACAAAAATTTCTATCCAAATATTTTCCACCATCTAAAACTGCTAAGCTTAGAAATGATATAACTTCTTTTAGTCAGTTTGATGGAGAATCAATATATGAAGCTTGAGAGAGATTTAAAGAACTTCTTAGGAAATGCCCACGTCATGCGTTACCAGATTGGTTAATTATTCAAACTTTCTATAATGGATTAGTAGGATCTCTTAAATCAATCATCGATGCTGCTACTGAAGGATCATTAATGTCAAAACCATTTGAACTAATCAAGGAAATGGCTACCAATAATTTTCAATGGCCTGCTGATATAATGAATCAAAAAAAGATAGCCAGTATTCATGAAAATGATGCAACATCTATGTTAGCTTCGCAAATCGCAGCTATATCTAAAAAATTAGATCATTTTACAATGAATTACTTTCCAACTATATTAGAAGAAAACTCATCTGGACAACTTATAGAATCCCAATCTCATTATGAAACTATAAATGCTATTAATAATAGAACTAATAATCCTTATGCGAATTATTATAATCTTGGATGGAAAAATCATCCTAATTTTAATTGGAATAATAATACAACTAATCAACCATGGATGAATAATATAACACAACCATTAGGAAATCCCTCTTACCAAGGAAATTCTAATTATAAACCTAGTTATCCACCTTGATTTAATAATAATAACCCTCAATTTAAAGATAAGAAATTATCTATAGAAGAATTAATATTAAATATGGGTCAACATTTACAAAATCAAGGAAATCAATTACAAAATCAAGGAAATCAATTACAAATACAAGGAAACCAATTACAAAATCATGGAACAGCTATCAAAAATATTGAAACTCAACTTGGACATATCGCTACCGCGCTTAATAATAGAATACTCGGAACATTTCCTAGTAATGTGGAAATAAATCCCAAAGACAAAGGAAATGAACAAATTAAAGCGATACAATTACGAAGTGGAAAAGAATTAGAACCTCGAATTCAAAAAGAACTCGGAAAGTCAAAAGAGGAAGTGGAAATCGAAAAGGAAAAGAATCAACAAGATCCAAACTTAGAAAATCCTTCAATACCAATAAAAATTTCGTTGAAAAACCTCCACCACCATTTCCTCAACAGACTAAATCAACATAAAAAAGATAAACGATTGCTTAAATTCCTTGATATTCCGAAGAAATTAACAATAAATATTCCTTTCGTAGAAGCTTTAGAACGTATGTCAAACTATGTAAAATTCATGAAAGATATTCTTAATAAAAAAGAAAATTTACCGATAATGAAACGGTCGCACTTAGTGAAGAGTGTAGTGCTATTATTCGAAAAAGCTTCCGAAAAATTAAAAGATCCCGGTAGTTTCACTATACCTGCGCTATTGGAGAAAAATTCTATGGAAAAGCTTTGTGTGACATAGGTGCAAGCATCAATCTAATGCCTCTATCAATTTTTAAGAGATTAGGATTGGGAGAAATTTCACCTACTTCGATAACCCTTCGATTAGTCGATCGTTCGTTACATATCCTAAGGAGTTATTGAAGATGTTTTAGTAAAAGTGGATAAATTTATCTTCCCTGTAGATTTTATTGTTTTAGATATGGAAGAAGATAAAGAAATTCCTATCATCTTAGGAAGACCATTTTTAGCCACCGGGAAAGCTATGATTGATGTTCGAAAGGAGAATTAACTATGAGAGTAAATGACCAAAAAGTTACTTTTAATATTGCTAAATCAATGAAATATCCTGCACTAGAAAAAGATGATGAGTGTTTTCGAATGGAAGTACTCGATCATTTACAAAAAGAACATTTTAAGGAATATTATGAAGAAAAATTAGAAAAAGAAAATACTCGAATTAATTGAAAAGCCAATATAAATGAAGAACTAGATTATATTCAAGAGAAATTTGAATTTTTGGATAATGCAAAAAACACTGAAAAAAATATAGTTCCATCAATTATTAAACCTCTTGAACTTGAGTTAAAAATGTTACCTAATCATTTGAAATATGCTTACTTAGGTAATTCTTCAACTCTACCAGTTATTATTTCATTTGAATTAAATGAATCTCAAGAACAAAAACTTTTAGATACCTTAAAAAAATATAAGAAAATTTTTTGTTGGACTTTAGCGGATATTAAAGGAATTAGTCCTTCAATCTGTATGCACAAAATTATTTTAGATAATGAACATAAGCCTAAAGTAGATCCCCAAAGGAGATTAAACCCGATAATGAAAGAAGTAGTCAAGAAAGAAATTTTAAAATGGTTAGATAATGGTATTTTATATCCTATTTTTGACAGTGCTTGGGTAAGCCCAATTCACTCTGTGCCTAAGAAAGGAGAAGTGACCGTAAAAGCTAATGAAAATAATGATTTTATCCCTATAAGACAAGTTACTGGATGACGAATATGTATTAATTATAGAAAATTAAACGCAGCCACCAGGAAAGATCACTTCCCTTTACCATTTCTAGACTAGATGTTAGATAGATTAGCCGGACATAAGTATTTTGTTTCTTAGATGGATATACCGGTTATCATTAAATACAAATTGCTCCTGAGGATCAAGAGAAAACTACATTTACTAGTCCTTATGGAACTTTCTCTTTTCGAAGGATTCCTTTTGGATTATGTAATGCACCAGCAACATTCTAGAGAAGTATGATGTCTATATTTAGTAAATTAATTGATAATGGAATAGAAGTATTTATGGATGATTTCTCTGTATTTGGAACATCATTTGACACATGCTTAAATCATCTTGAAAAAGTATTTGAAGTATGTGAGAAAACTAATTTAGTTCTTAGTTGGGAGAAATGTAAATTTATGGTTGCAGGTGGCATTGTATTAGGGCATAAAATTTCAAAAAAGGGCATGGAAGTAGACCCTGCAAAAATTCAAGTTATAGCTAAATTACCACCTCCAACTACGGTGAAAGGGGTAAGAAGTTTTCTTGGACATGTTGGATTCTACAAACATTATATAAAAGATTTTTCAAAAATTACTAAACCTCTATGCCAACTTCTTGAAAAGGACAAGAAATTTGAATTTACAACTGAATGCCTGAATGCTTTCGAATTATTAAAAGATAAATTAATTACAGCACCTATAATAGTTTCACCTAATTGGGAGAAACCATTTGAGCTTATATGTGATGCTAGTGATTATGCTATAGGAGCAGTTCTTGGGCAAAGATATGATAATATTTTCAAAGTTATATATTATGCTAGTAAAACTCTAAATGATGCTGAAATAAATTATACAGATACTGAAAGAGAATTATTAGCAATTGTTTATGCTTTTGATAAATTTAGATCTATCCTAATTGGAACTAAATGTATTGTGCATACTGATCACTCTGTTATTAAATATTTAATGCAAAAGAAGGATACCAAACCAAGATTAATTAGATGGATATTATTAATGCAAGAATTTGATTTTGAGATCGTTAACAAAAAGTGAACTGATAATCAAATTGCTGATCATTTATCAAGATTAGAAAATCATGAATTATATGATACCGATAATGAAATTATAGCATGTTTTCCCGATGAACAACTTTATAATATAAATGAGTGGAAAATTCCTTGGTATGCTGATATAGTAAATTATATTGTAAGTGACATTTTACCACCTATGTTAACTTTGTAACAACAGAAAAAATTCATTCATGATACTAAAACATACTTTTGGGATGAACCATACTTATATAATCAATGTAAGGATTTAATTATTAGAAGATGCGTGCCTTATGAAGAAACCGAACCAATTATTCAAAAATGTCATGATTCTGATTTTGGAGGACATTTTGGGATCGATAAAACTGCGTATAAAATTCTACAACTGGATTCTATCGGCCTACTCTATTTAGAGATGTATACGGATATATAAAAACCTGCGATAAATGCCAAAGAGTAGGAAATATATCAAGGAAAAATGAAATGCCTCTGAATTTTTTATTAGAAGTTGAAATTTTTGATGTTTGGGGATTAGATTTCATGGGACTCTTTATTCCTTCATTTGGAAACTCATATATATTAATAGTTGTTGATTATGTTTCCAAATGGATTGAAGCGCAAGCTTTAACTAGGTGCGATGCTAAAAGTGTTTCAAAATTTTTAATGAAAAATATTTTTACTAGATTTGGAATGCCGAGAGTGATTATCACTGACCGAGGAACTCATTTTAGAAACAAATATATTCACAAACTAGTAGAAAAATAAAATATTATTCATAAGATATCAACTGCTTATCATCCATAAACTAGTGGATTAGCTGAAGTTTCTAATCGAGAGATTAAGTGTATTTTAGAAAAGTCTATAAACCCTAATAGATTGGACTGGTATATAATACTAGACACTGCATTATGGGCATACAGAACTGCTTATAAAACTCCGATTGGAATGACTCCTTACAGGCTTATATATGGAAAAGCTTGCCACTTACCAGTTGAATTAGAACATAAAGCATATTGGGCGATTAAAGAATTTAATTATAATATGAAAGAAGCTGGTGAGAAGAGATTGTTGCAATTAAATGAATTAGAAGAATTAAGGAATGAATCATATGATAATGATAGGATTTATAAAGAAAGGATGAAATTATGGCATGATCGGAAGATTAATCATAGAAATTTTGAACCAGGACAAGAAGTTTTGCTATATAATACTAGATTGAAATTAATATAATACTAGATTGAAATTATTTCCTGGGAAATTGAAATCTCGATGGTTAGGACCTTTCACTATAACTCAAATATTTTCATATGGAACTATAGAAATTGAAGATCCAAAAACAAGACATAAATATAATGTAAACAGACATAGATTAAAACCATATTTTGAAGGTAGAAGACCAAATTTTAAAGAGGTTTTAAAGCTTAGTCGACCTGATTACTAACTGAAATTAGGTCGGGCTGACGACGCTAAACCAAGCACTTTATGGGAGGCAACCCATAGTAGTCTTTTATTTTAATTATATAAAAATTTGTGAGTCTGTATTATTAAAACAAATCTTACTACTCAATTTTTTAATTAGAATCATCACAATTTCGAACTTATATGATGAGATCAGAAAATATTCGGACCAGAGCGAAATTGGGCAATTTTACGAAATCTCGCAGACGGCGAGGTCGATTCTCGCCGACAGCGAAATCAGCGCCTAATTACATATCAGTTTATAACAAGCTCGCCGACGGTGAGAAACTGCCCGCCGACAGCGAGATCGCACGCCATATTTTAAATCAGTTTTATAACTAGCTCGCCGACGGCGAAAAACTACCCGCCGACGGCAAAGCAGTTGAAAAATTGGTTTCTTAAGTTTTTTTGTGCGGTTTTGGACGGTTCTAAAGCCATTTCTTTGTAGAAAACCATCCCAAATTCATTTTTACACTGTTTTCTTCCTATGAAACGACAAGAGACCATTCCTTTCAATCCGAAATGTCCACCAAACTCTTAGAAACCAAAAAAACTGAAGTTTTCAACCGAAGAAAATTCGTCAGTTCGGAGGCGCAGCGTATTTTGAATAAAGTTTTGATGAATAAGTGACTTATTAAAGAAAGGGGATTTGTCCACAGAGGAGTAGAAAATTCCACCAGAAAATTGAAGAAATGATCACGCAGCGGCATTGGGGTTATTTTGCTATATGACATCTGTTGTAGTTATTCCTGTAGTTAACGAGTTTTACTCTAATCTACATGCAATCAACAATGGAAGTGTCTATGTCAAAGGAAGATGGGTAACATTTACTCCTTCAAGGTTAAATGAATTATTTTCTTATAGAGAATACCCCTGTCTGTCATTATTCAAACTTTGTTCCTTCAAGATACAATATGAACGAGATTTATAGATACCTGACCGACGAACCTGATGATTGGGAGTTGCGCGAAGACGGGTATGTCAGTTTTTCTACATCACTTCTTAACCCTGTCTCGAAGCATTGGCTTTTCTTTATCTCATCAAAATTATTACCCACTATGAGGGTAAATAAGGTTTCAAAGGAATGCGCTATATTGAATTACTGTATTTAAATTGGACTACCTATCGATGTTGGATCAATTATAGTAAAATCTGCATTGGGATTGATTGTGCATGAGTCAGTTCATGGAATTGGACACCCATCGACTATATTTGCTTTATGCAGTCAGTACCAAGTTTCTTATGAGGCTTGGGAAAAGGTATTTTTGCCATGGAAACCACTCGATCCTACGGATATGTTTCCAACTTTGGAGAACAATGATGAGATTACCATTATTTCTGACAGAGCATCACAGAACAATCCTTTAGTGAGACCCCTTACTGATAAAATAAATTTCGTTCTGAAAAAGATTAAAGGATTAGAGAAAGAATTGCAAAACGTGATGAATTCCATCGATAATATCTCTGATATGTTTGATCACATTGACTAGAGGATGAAGGAGCATTTTGATCATACTGGACATCTGGAGGCCAGTTTTATTCATTTACTGAGACAGAAATGGTGGATTGATGAAGAATCTACTGCAGAATTCCCTTTCAGGCCTTTCTACAATTTATTTGTGCACCTGCGTCACATCGGAAATATCAGAGAGGATGTTAGTTCAGATACTAAGGAGTAGTAAAGATTTCTATCTATTGTTATATTTGTGTGTATATTTGTGTTATATTGGATTTAGTTTTTATTTTGATTTGAATTTTAATTTGATCATCTCAGATTTGATGAAATATATGTATTTGTTATGTCTCAACATTTAGTGTATAGTGGTTTGGATTGCGATGCTGAGTATTATGGATTTGGACATTTAAGTTAAGTATGTTGTTAGTTGTTAGTGTGAAGTTTGTAAGTCTCATGGATTTCATATATAAAGTTATATTGTTTGTGTTGTGTGAACTTTTTGTGAGTATAAGTATCTAATATTCATACTAAATAATTAAATTAAGTGATCGGAAGATTGATTAAGGACAAATCGAGGTTGAAAATGATTGACGAATTTCAAAAATTTAAAATTTTGGGATCTCGCCGACAGCGAGAATTATCCCGCCGACAGCGGGGGAAATCTCACTGACAGCGAGAACGATCTCGCTGACGGCGGATTTTTCTTGAAACTTTTGCCTCTGTAAATTAATTAGCTCGCTGAAGGCGAGAAAAATCTCGCCGACAGCGAGATCGCGAAAAGTCCTATATTTGACCAGTCAACCGACACTATTCATCATCCCCTTCCTCAAAACTTCGAAAAACCGACCTAGGGCTTGTGAGATCTTGGATTTGAGGCGATTTCAACACTTTTTGACACCGGATTTCATCTTCCCTTGGTAAGAGCTTCACTCCTATGCAAAAATTTTTTATTTTCACCATGGATTTCTTCTACATTGGGAAATTTTGAAAAAAAAAAATTGAAATGTGGAGAAAACACTTGGAAGAAATTCATGGAGATCGATTTAATTGGATTTTAGATATTATAGGAAGCCTTTTTAGTAATATTTGGGAGTTTAGTTAAGATTTTTTGCAAATTTCACAGATCGAAAATGGCTCCACGACAAAAGCGACGGTTGGATTACGACGAAACCCGATTTGTGAATGTGAAAGCACAATCAAGATATTTTCACAACATTCAATCAAGAAAATGCATTCAAGATCGAGTTTTTAAGAATCCAGGAGGAGAGGTGGAGCGAGTAATAAAAGAACGAGGATGGGAGAATTTTTGCTATGTTTCATACAGAGCATTTGTGGAGGTAGTTAAGGAGTTCTATGCTAATTTAACTACAATTGATGATGCACTAATCAAGGTCCAGGGATTTTTGATAGAATTTAACGTTGCAAGGATAAACTCGTTCTATGAAGTTCGTGATCTGCATCTTAGCGAGTACGAAACTTTTGGGATGATGGAAGGACCACTGGAAGAAGTTATAGACTTTCTCACTGATGGGAAAGGCGTATGGAAGATCAAGCAGCGGGAAATGGTAAATTTTCCTCTTTCTATGTTAAATGCAACTTCAAAAGTCTGGTACTATTTTATCTGCTCTAAAGTGTTACCCACTTACCACCATAGTGAGGTAACAAGAGATAGAGCAATTCTGAATTTCTGTATTCAGAAAAACAGAAGCATAAACATAGGAAATGTTATTTATAGAAATATATTAGCCACCTCAAGAAGTGAAAGTGGAGGAGGACTAGGACATCCTGGTCTTATCTATCCACTTTGCCAATTATCTAGGGTAGAGGCAAGAGATGATGAGGAATGGGTTGAGCCTATGAAACCCATTACTTTGGCTAATATTAAGAAATATGAATCCCACGAAGGATGGAGATCTGGGACAAGGGACTATGTACATTCTTCAATTAGAGATATTCCCTCTACTAGTTATGACCCACCTCCCTATAGTACTCCTACCCTTCAAGATCTGATGAATGAGCTGACCCAAAGTAGAAAGAGTTTTGAACAATTTGGAGAGAATATGGAAAGAAAATTTGAGCATATGGACTACAGGATTGATGGCTTGAAAAGAAGACATGATTAGATAGTGAATATCTCCAGCGGCATTCCAAGTACGAAATTGCATATTATGAGGCTGAACGTCGATATAGGAGTGGTGAGTTAGATGTTGTCTTTCCTGAGTGCCCCCGCTACACACAGTATCAGCCTGCTCAGTCTTCTCAGCCTCGAGATCAGGCAGATGATATAGCCTGGGATTTTGATGCGGAAGATTAGAGACTTTGTTTAGTTTGTTTAGATTAATCGTTATTTTGAAAAATTTATTGTTCTGTGTGTAATTATTATGTACTTTCTGTGGACTGTGGATTTGGTGTGTTTGTGTGTTTGCTTATGCTGTAATGTTAGAATTTTTATGTGTGTTGAGTTAGTTTGTAATTTTTCTTTTAGATAGGATGTTAGTTTTTCTTTAATGTGTTGTTTAAGTTTTTATAAGTTATGAACTTTTAATATGTTTAGATTGTTTTAATATGTTTAAAGTAGGTTAGTTGATTGTATGTGTAGTAGTAGATTAAGTTTTCATTTGTTGTGTTTTATACTTATTAAAAATTTCTTATCCCAGCAATTTCTTTTAAATATTATATATATGGAAGAATACTAACAATACAGGTTCTTTAAATAATAAAAAAGCCTGCAAAAATTTCAAGGAAAAGAAATACCTAAAGCTCAAAGGTATGATGTAAATTCATTGTATATTTTCCTTTTCACCATTTAGAAATAGATAAAAAAATTTAAGTTTGGGGGAAGGTAAAAATACAAAATTTAATTATTAAATTGTTCTCAATTTCTATTTTCAAAAATTATTATCAAATGATTTTTCTATAGTAATTTCTCAATTCAATAAACATGAATTACTTTATTTAATTATTATAGAAAGTTAAATAAAATATTTCTAGTAATTCAATTATTTAATAGGCCGACCCCACTTGGTGGGATTAAGGCTTTGTTGTTGTTGTTGTTGTAATTCAATTATTTAATAGAAAAAGATAATTGGTTAAAAGAAATAAGAATATAGTAAACTATTTAAAGTAAGGGAAACTATATTCTAAAATTGAAATTCTTAAGTATTTAGATGAAAAAGAAGAGATTGAAACTCCATTAAGTAAAGGCTATGAAATACATATAAGCAAAGAAATATTTTAAGTTTCAAATTTAGGAAGAGAAAGTTGAAGTTCAAAATTATTAACAGGCTATCTAGATATAGTAATCCTCACTTGAAAAAAAAAGAGAAGGATTGAAAATCAATCCAAAAAGAAAAAAAAAGTAAAGAAAAGAAAAAAAAATATAAGTGAGGAGAAGCTTGAGGAGATGCCTTATCAAAAATCGGCTTGATGGAATCAACCTAAAGAGTAAAACTCAAATATATTTCTAAACTTATATATATGGATTAGTATTTTACTAAATAGTGTTTTCTTGAACTTCCTATCATCTAAATATCTTAAGTAAATTACTCTTTTAAATATAGTCTTTCCTGAAATAAATAGAAAGCTAGAAATCTTAGATCTGATAACTAAATAATCTTATATCTATAAAGTTAATTTAATTACTTAAAAATATTTCTATTTAACTTTACTATAGTATTATTTAAATTTAACTCATAGTATATCCGAATTGAAAAATTCTATTACGGAAATCATTATTTTTATTTAGTACTAAAATTACTTGAGGACAAGTAATAATTAAGTTTGGGGGATTTTGATCACAGGAAAATATATTAAGAAATTCATACCCATTTTATATGAAATTGCACTTTAAAGAAAGGTATTTACTTTATTTTATTGCAGGAATGAAGATTTATAAGTGATGAAAGCAAAAAGCATGAAATGGAGTGAATTTGGATAAAAAAAGGAAGAAATTCATGCAAAATGAACTAAGTCGCTGACGGCGAGATCGAGCCCGCCGACGGCGAGATCATGAGGAGAATTTTTGAAGGATTTGCAACTACCTCGCCGACAGCGAGCCCGAGCCCGCCGACGGCGAGATCGCGCGGTTTGGAGACCTTCTAGAAGCCCAGCCGACGGCGAGGTCGTTTCTCGCCAACGGCGAGACAGTTCAAAAGGCTAGCTACATTGAACCTGGATGCTTTTTGAAGTGGTGCTTAAGTACCCCTTGGAACTTTGTCTACCTCTATAAATAGAGGATGAATTTTACTATGTTGTGTGTCTTCTGTGTGTTAATTTTAGAGAGTCTTAGTGTCTACTTGGTGTCTAGTTTTAGTTTTAGTAAGTATAATTAGTGAGATTAGAAGTGTGCTGTACTAGAAGGAAAAGTCAAAGGAACTTCATGGAGTCTGCTTGGGGAGGAAATCGAGATAAGTATCTTTGTTTATTATTGTTAACTTTAAATGAAATCCAGGCTTTTTTTAATTCACATGCATTCTGAGTAGTTTTCTTAGTCTTTCTCCTTGTTTATGAAGTTGTGTGAATTGATGAAATTAAATAGAAGTGCCTAATATATTAAAATAAATTGTGATAATTTTTACTTAAAACTTAATTTACTTTTTAATCTGGCCCATTGATTTCTTAAAATATGTTGAATTATCAACTATAGTAAAGATTACATCCAATATTCAGGGAAGTCAAAAGCCTTGGAAGGAGGATGCAAATAAATATGGAAATATAATTTATCGGACGTAGAATTGGACATTTTAGTGTGACAGACTAAAATATCCAATTTGGTCCTATTGTTTGAGAGCTGAAGTGTAGATGTTAGCCCTCAGGTGAGGGGAACGTGGGAGCTTTGAAGTGGCAGCTAGTATCCTCCCAGCTGCAGCTGCGATTCCGTAATCAAACATAGGACTAGTCAATGTTCTTTGCACCTGGACCAAAGGGTGAAGAATAGGAATGCTCCTATTTGTCATAATACAATAAAAATTCTATTTGAATTCATCATTCACTTAATTTTCTAAAAACAAGGAGAATGATACTTTATCTGAAATCTTTAAATCAACTTTATTTAAAGCATTAGTTTACTTTAGTTCGCTTTAGTTACATATTCTAAATTTCCGTATACTATATTAGTAAGTAAATACTTTTAAATTTAGCTGTTACAAATCTTTTAAAACTTCCCTGTGGGATCAATAACCAGGACTCCACTAGAGCCCTGTATTACTTGATATGATATGTATACTTGTGTAGAATCCACATCATACATTCCGTCATAAAATTAAATATATATTAAGCGGGATCAAGTTTTTGGTGTCGTTGCTATTTTTGTAAACATTAAAAAGTGGGTCATGTATTATAGTGGAAAGCAAAACTTTAGAGGAACTTTCAGAGTCTTGTGGAGAGGATTTTCAAATAAGTGTTTATCTTTGTTTTTACATTTGATTTTTACGTAAAAGATGATGTGTTTTCACTATGATTTCTACTTTCAAAATAAGTTATGTTTGTGTTTTTTCCATGAGTTCTGAGTAGTTTTCTTTATCTTCTTCATTTTAAATGATGAAGTAATTAAATTATGGAAGGAAGTTGTGTGAAGTATAGAAGTTTAATATTGGAAGAAGTTGTGATGATTTATTTTCTTGTACTTAATTTACTTCTTGATTTGGCCATTTAAGATGTTAAAACTTGTTGGGAGATTATGTAAGATCCATTGCGGCGTTGTCTCAATCAACAATTGGAAAGAATCACATGTAATTGTATGAATGAGAATTGTAATTCATATAATTGAGTGCAAATAAAAAGGTAGATTTGTTTTAATAGGGAGTAAAATTAGAGGACTTTAGAGTGACAGGCTAAAGCCCCCTAATTTTGTTTGAGGTGAAAAATTTTTTTATGAGATGTTAGCCCCCATTTGGAGGGAATCGAGGGAACTCTAGAGTGAGAGATGGTATCTTCCCTGCCTAACCCATATACAAAATTTCAAAGCTTCAAATTAACCAATGTTCTTTATATAACCAAGTAAGGGTAAAGAATATATTTTCTCCTATTTAACACAACACGTTTAGATACTTCCAAAACAAAATTCCATAATTATTACTCATTCATTGGAAGAGAAAAAAAATATTTTATTTTCATTGCTTAAATATTGTTTAGTAGTCTTGTTAATTTTAATTACTTGCTTTACTTTTTCTTAAATATAAAAAATCAAAAACAAAATTTCAAATTATATATTTTAAATCATACTTTACAAAATCAATTTAAAAATTAGAAAGTTAATTTTCTTATTTCTTTAGATTTTTAGAAATTTCGATGTAGGTTCGATATTCGGGGCTTAATCAGAAAGTCGATAAACGATACATATACTTACATAGAATCTCATATTAAAAAATAATTAAAATATATTTCTTATTTGCTTCAGAGTCAAGTTTTTGGCATCTGTTGCAAAGAAAAAGATAATATCATTAAAAAGAACTATAAAGTGATAAACTTGAGAATAAATATTTAGGATTTAAAAATACATGAACATACCTAGTTCTAACTCTATACAAGAAAAGTAGCTTTGGTCTTAAGATATGGGATACTATTCTTTTATCTCTTATCCCTCATCACGTGGCTCCTTAGATGGTCCACCTTAGAGGCCATGCCCGTACCTTTGTTTCGATATAGGCTCAATCTTAAACTCTATAAAACAATTGATAAAATAAAAGTCTCAAGCTCTAGAAAGTGATTAGCATCAGTTATCGTGCAACACATATGAAAAATGTGATCCACCTAAAGATAACATGTTTTAAGTGCATATTTTAAAAGCTTTTTTAGTTCATTTTTTATGATATTGCACTTTAAAGGAAGTTTGCTTATTTTTTGTTTCAGGTACAAGGAATGGATATTTATAGAAAATGTGGGGAAAATAGAGCAATAATGGGCAAACATATGTGGCGCTATAGCACCACCCCTGGAGCTAATAGTGCCAAGCTTCAGCCAGATGGGCGCTATAGCGCCAGAAACTACATTTCTAAAAGATTGCATGATTTTGGCCGAATCTTAGAGAGTTGTTCGAAGCAACCCTTAGTTTTTTTTTGTTGTCTGTTATATGAAAAGATTTGGCGAAATATAGAGACCTTTTGGAGCCTCAAAACTTCAATTGGGTGGCAATAAATAATTTAGGTTTTCTGATTTTGTGTTTAAGTGTAAGTGTGAGTGTGTCATAGTGTGTTAAAGTTTGTAGATTTCTTAAAGGAAACTCCAGAAGTATACTTGGGGAGAAGAAATAAGGTAATTTGTATTTGTGTTTATGTTTTTGTTGTAAAACTTAGATTTCAATGCAATGTTTAGTGTTTGTTTAATCTTCTTTTATTCCAAGTAGTTCCCTTTCTTTCTCCTTGTATATGGGAATTAATCTTATGCAATGAGATTGATTTAAAGACTTATTTTTACTCATAAAATTGTGATGGTATTTTCACTGAATCTTCATTTACTTTACAAATTAGACACTTGTGATGTTAAAATCTGTAGAGAAATATTAATGACCTGGAAGGGCTATGATTTCACCCAACTAGTGGATGCTACCCCTCATTTTAGGTAGAGCCATGGTGATCACCTAAGGGGGAGTGTAATTTAATAAGGAGATAAGTTTTGATGGGTGTAAAATTGGTTAGTTCTAAAGTGGCGGGCTTGATTCTTATCAATTTGGCTTAAGGTTTAGTACTCTGACACTGGGATTTGGTCATCATAGTTGGTGAGAGGCAATAGTTCTGATGTGGAATCGAGATTTTAAGGAATCGTCCTTAAGTTAGCCAATGTTATTCACTAGCACCATGAGGGGGTAAAGAATAAGTTATTTCTGTTTTTCACAACGCATCAATTTTATCTTAAATCACTTGAATCCTACATAGTTTAAAATATCTTTGAAAGGGGAAAGTTTTTCCATAATATCCAACCTCACTGTTATATTTTATTAAGCTGTTACAACTAGTTGTTACTTTCTTTTTAAGTTTTTGGTAGTAATTATTAGTAAGCATAACATTATAGACCTCTTATATGTTTAATTTACGATTTAAAAAAAAAATTTAAGTTAATTTTAAGAGTTACCGCATTCCCCATAGGATCGATACTAGGGTTTTTAAAGAAAATTTTATATTACTTAAAATGACACGTATACTTGCGTAGTACCATTAGTTTGAAATTTTATTATATAATTCATAAATCATTACATTTGTTCATACTAGACACTAGATATAATTAAAGATATATTTTCTAGTAAAATTTTGGAGATTAAAAATGCGCATAATTACTGGTCGGGTCAAGATTTTAGCGTCGTTGCCATGGAGTGTGAAGGAGCATTGTGACCTGCGATTTTATTTGAATTGTAATTTAAAAATTAGAAAATTATATATATATATATATATATATATATATTGAAAAGAAAAATATTTTATAAAAATTAAAAATACTAAAATATATATTTTAATTTTTGGTGTGCTTTTTATTTTCTGCAATTTTTACATCATTTATGTGTAGTTCTGGATCTAAAATTTAGTGCCTCACTATTCTGATTTGTAACGGATTATTAGAAAACTTTGAAAATAAGGAAGACTTCATAATTCTCAAGAAATGACTAACACATCGCAAAATAATATTGAAATTCAAACTACTAAAATCAAACATCATAATTTACAAAAACCTTTATGGGATTATGCGAACACTAGAGTTGATGAAATTCATTTAAGCATTAAAACTCTTGCAGTAGAGGCTAACTCATTTAAGCTTGAACTCATTTGGTACAAAATAATTAGTTTGAAGAAACACCATCTAAGAATGCCAATTTACATTTTGCAACCTTTTTAGAGCTGTGTGCTAAATTGAAATATGATGGTGTATCCAATGTTTCAATTAGACTCAAAATTTTCCTTTTTCATTAAATGATAAAGCTACGATGTATTTAAATTTGTTAGCATCTGGATCTATTAGAACTTGGGGATATTCAGCTAAAACAATTTTAGCTATGTATTTTCCACCATAAAAAACTACAACACTTAGAAATGTTATTACTTCTTTTACTCAGTATGAAGGAGAATCTATATATGAAGCTTAGGAAAGATTTAAGGAACTCCATAGAAAGTGTCCACATCATGTTTTACTAGACTGGTTAATCATTCAAACTTTTTATAATGGGTTAGTAGAATCCCTTAGATCTTATATGGATGCTGCTGTTGGAGGTTAATTAATTTCTAAATCATTGAATGAAGCTTTTTCATTAATTGAATAAATGGCTAAAAATAATTTTCAATGGCCTTCTATTAGGTTAAATCCTAAGAGATTAGCTATAATTCATGATAATGATGTTATTTCATTAATTGCATGTCACATTGTTTCATTGTTTAAGAAGATAGACAAAATTAGATTATATTTCTCTCTAACACCCCAATTGGTTGAATAAAATTCATTAGGAGACCTAAGTGATTCTAATACTTCATTGAAAATTATAAATTCTATCAATATACTCGATAACGTATATTCCAATTATTATAACCCAGGTTGGCAAAATCATCCTAACTTTATCTGGAACAACAATCCTAGTAGTGGAAGTCAACAATGAGGGAATGCATAAGTAATCCCGTTGAGAAATTGGAACAACCAGGTAGTGATAACTTTAGACCTACTTATCTTATGGATTTAATAAAAAAGTTAAGGAGAAGAAGGTTTTTATAGAATAAGTGGTGTTACAAATGAGTAATCATTTACAAAGTCAAAGTACTGCTATTACAGATATAGAGAATCAATTGGTACGAATTGCTAACACACTTTGTAGTAGGCCTCAAGGAACACTTCCTAGTAAAGTAGAGGTCAATCCTAAAGAAAGAAGTAAAGAGGCGGAGCAAGTTAAAGCGGTCTAACATAGGAGTGGAAAGGAATTAAATGTTGGAGTTCAAAAAGAGATTGAAGCTGAGAGAGAAGTTGAAGAAATTGAGAGATATGAAGAAATTACTGCTAAGGAAGCAAAAACACCTAACTCTCTAACTAAGATTAATATAGAAAGACCACCACCACCTTTTCCTCAAAGACTTAAACAACAAAAATTGGATCAAAATTTTTCAAAATTTTTTGAAATATTCAAGTAGCTTACAATGAGTTTCCCTTTTGCTAAAGCTTTAGAACATATGCCAAGTTATGCCAAATTTATGACAGAAGATTTAAAAAAAAAGAGAGAGTTTAAAGATTATGAGAATGTTGCACTTAGTGAAGAATGTGGTGTAATATTTAATAAAAAACTTTCTCGAAAACTCAAATATTTTGGTACCTTTACCATACCTTGTTCAATTGGTGAAAAAATTTATGGAAAATCTTAATGTGATTTGGGGGTGAGCATTAACCTTATGCCACTATCTATATTCAAAATGTTAGGTTTAGGAAATATTTCTCCCGCTATTGTAACACTACAATTAACAACACTTAGCCTAAAGAGGTTATAGAAGATGTGCTGGTTAAAGTGGATAAATTTGTCTTCCCTAATGACTTTATTGTATTAGATATGGAAGAATATAAGGAAATTATTATTATTTTAGGGAGATCTTTCCTTGCTACATGACGAGCAATGATATATGTGCAATAAGGGAAATTAACCATAAGAGTGAATGATCAGGAAGTTACATTTAATGTGCTCAAAATAATGAAGTATCAAGATGAAAATTTTTTTTGAATTGATATCACTGATGATGAGATTATTAATCATTTTCAAAACAGATGTGAAGTCTTACTTGATCAAAAATATGAAGTCATTTCAGAAGAGAAAGAACAAGAAGCTAAGATTGGAAGTGATTTTGAAGATGAATCAAATGAGATAATTTCTGAGGATTTAAATTATCTTTAGGAAAATAATGAAATTTTAGATACTACTGAAAATAGTATACCTTTGATACTATCTATTGAAAGACCTCTTGAACATAAGATTAAGGTCTTACCTACTTATTTAAATTATGCATTTGGAAACTTATCTACATTACCAGTTATTATATCCTCAAATTTTGCTGCAGAAAAAAAAAGAAAGATTGTTACAAATATTAAAGAATCATAAGAAAGTTTTTGGTTGGGCATTAGCTAATATTAAAAGATTCGTTCCTTCAATCTGTCTGCACTGAATTCTGATAACCATAAGCCTAGAGCTGATCCTCAAAGAAAGTTGAATCCCACAATGAAAGAAATAGTTAAGAAAGAAATTTTAATGTGGTTGGATGCTAAGATTATTTATACAATTTCTATAGTTCTTGGGTTAGTCCTATTCAATGTGTTCCTAAGAAAGAAGGAGTAACTGTGGTTGAAAATGAAAGGAATGAATTAATTCCGACAAGGCAAGTTACTGGATGGTAAATCTGTATTGAATATAGAAAATTAAATGTCGCTACTAGAAACAACCATTTTACTTTACCTTTTTTGGATCAAGTGTTGGATAGACTAGCAGGGCACTATTATTTTCACTTTTCGGATGAATATTCTAGATCCCACCAATCACCTATTGCTCCTGAGGATCAAGAGAGAATAACTTTTCCTAGTCCTTATGGATCTTTTTCTTTTAAAAGAATGTCATTTATATTATGTAATGCACCTATAACTTATCAAAGATGTATGATGTCAATTTTTTGTGATTTAATTAAAAAAATAATTGAAATTTTTATGGATGATTTCTCAATCCTTGAGACCTCTTTCAATTTACTAAATTATTTAGCAAGGGTTCTAAAATACTGTGAAGAAACAAACCCTGTTCTCAACAGCCAAAAATGCTAATTTATGATTGTCGGAGGAACAGTGTCAGGGAATAAAAATTTTGAAAAAAGGCATGGAAGTTGATCCAGTGAAAATTCAAGGCAATGTCGAATTACCACCACCTACGAGTGTGAAGGGAATAAGAAGTTTTCTAACACATGCTGGTTTCTCCAACATTATATTAAAGATTTTTCAAAAATTTCCAACCCTTTATGTCAACTTTTAGAAAAAGATGCCAACTTTGATTTTAATGATGAATGACTATATGCCTTCAACTTGTTAAAAAAGAAATTAATCACTACACCTATTATTGTTCCACCTAATTGGACAAAACCTTTTCTATTAATGTGTGATTCTAGTGATTAGGCTATAGGAGTTGTTTTAGGGCAAAGATAAGACAAAACGTTCTATGTGATATACTACACTAGTAAAACCATTAATGAGGCTCAAATTATTACACTACCACTCAGACGGAGTTATTAGCTATAGTTTTTGCTTTTTGATAAATTTAGATCTTATCTTATTGGAACCAAATGTATTGTTCATACTAATCATTTTCTAATAAAGCATTTAATGATGAAGAAGGATGGAAAGTCACGATTAATTAAATGGGTCCTTCTAATGCATGAATTTGATTTTCAAGTTGCAGATAGGAAGGGTGCTGATAATCAAATAGCTAATCATCTGTTAAGGCTTGAACGGGAAGATAGAAAATATTAAAATAATGAAGTTAATGAGAACATTCCTGCTGAACAATTATGTTTGATTATAGAATGGCAAATTCTGCAGTATGCTGAAATAGTGAACTATTTGGTTTGTATTATTTTACCTTACGAATTAGATAGACATCAAATTAAAAACTTCATTAATGATTCAAAATATTCCTTATTTTTATAAATAATGTAAAAACTTAATTATTCGAAGATGTATACCATTAAAATAAACTCAAAAATTATTCAAAAATGTCATAAATTAGATTTTGTGGGACATTTTGGAGTGGATAAAACTGCATTTAATATTTTATAGTCTAGATTTTATTAGCCGAAATTATTTAGGGATGTTAATAATTATATAAAAAAAATGTGATCGATGTTAGAGAGTAGGCAAAATTTCTAGAAGAGATGAAATGCCTCAAAATTTTACTTTATAAGTTGAAATCTTTGATGTTTGGGGATTAGATTTCATGGGACCATTTATATCATCTTTTGGAATGATTTATATTTTATTTGTTATGGATTATGTTTCTAAATAGATTGAAACAGTTGCTTTACATCGCTATGATGCAAAATGTGTAGCAAAATTTTTAACAAAGAATGTTTTCGCAAGATTTGAAATGCCACAAGCTATCATTACAGAGGAGGAAGTCATTTCAGAAATAGAATGATTGAAACATTAACTCAAACATTTAGGATTAAACATAGTATTGCCACATCTTTTCATCCTCATACTAATGGTTTAACAAAAGTATCCAATCGAGAAATTAAAAGAATATTAGAAAAAATGGCAAATCATAAAAGGACTGATTGGTTTGCTAGATATCATAATGTTTTATGGACCTATAGGACTGCTTATAAAACACCTATAGGAATCACACCATATAGGATTATATATGGAAAAGCATGTCACTTTCCAGATGAATTGGAATAAAATGCTTCTTTATAATTCAAGATTGAAATTATCTCCAAGAAGACTTAAATCCAAGTGGTTAGGTCCATTTTTTATGGTAAGAGCTTATCCATACAGAATTGTTGATATCTAAGATCCAAAAAATGGGAGAGCGATTAAGGTAAATAGACATAGATTAAAAGCTTACATAAGTGAAGAGGATCTTGCATTTGAAGAGATCCGAAGGTTGGGTCAAGCCTAATTAAAACATTGGTTATATCGGGCTGACGACAATAAACCAAGCACTTCGTGGGAGGCAACCCATAGTTATCATTGTGATTTAGATTTGAATTGTTGTTGTGATGAGTTCTATATAGTGATTGTGGGTCTTATATGCTTTTCTTGGCGCAACAAATTATTATATTAAAGTATCTGAAGAGTGGAAGAAATAAATTTGAGAATTGAAGTCTTCTTGGAGATAATTAAAATTATTAGTTTGGCACTATAGCGCCAAATCTAGTGTTATAGCTCCACAGATCGAATAACTCCTTTAAACCTCAAAAAATTTAGTTTTCTGTCTTCTTCAACTATAGGACTGGAGGATTTGACATAACCTCTACTTCAGCTTTTGTTCCTAGATCTGCTTCTAGACTATCTACTTCTGATACTACTCCTTTGGATACAACTTTAGAACAATTATTTACAACAAAGAGATATCATATTCCTACAAAATCAGGTAATAGGCATTGAAGCTCACCTGTTCCATAGTGATGATTTTACACTGAGGAAAGCTGAGTATGATTTTGCTTTTAATAAGGCTATGATGAGATACATGAGGGTGATCATTCTATATAATTTCCTACTAACCCCAATTTTACCCTATATCGGCCTCTTGAGACATTTGAGGATATAGGCTTGGGTGATGGTGATGAAGATGATGATGATGATGATTATGATGAAGATGATGCTGATGAAGATGATGATGATGGTGTAGATGATGATGAGTAAGATGTTATGTAGTATGTTGTTTTCTTTCTTTTGTTAAGTTTGTATATTCGGACTTTCATGTATTAGTGTTTAGTTGTATTTGTTTTGAGTATGTTGTTCGTATTTTGTCTTCTGCATTAAACTGTTTTCTTGAATTTTTTAGTTCTAATTTTCTGTTGTTGACTATTTGTTCTAGTTTATATGCTATACTAGTATTTTACTTTATATTTTTAATGTTATGCGTACAAATCTTATATTTACTACTACTCAGCACTTATCTTTATTACTTGTACCTACACTGATTCTACTATTTTAAATTTTAAAATTTTTCCCTTTCTTCATGAACTTTCATGTTTTAAATTAATTAAATATTTATGTTTGGGGGAAGGGAGAAAAACCTTTTTAAGAACTAAACTTTATTTTTCCTCAGGGAACTGTATTTTCAAAATTATTTTAATTAAACTTATGGTATGTAGGGTTTGCTTTGGATAACAATTTTTTTGATTTTTAATAATAAAGTTAGTTCTATAATTAAGATATTTAGTATAAAAGTATAAGGTTATGTTTTATCTATTTAAAGTAAAGAAATTTTATTTATGGAAATATTAAGGATCTTAGATTTACACTTGAAAATAAAGAATTGAGAGTTTATGAAAAATCTTTTTGAAAGCTAATACATATTTGTTAAAGTAAGGAAATGTGAGATGTTTTCAAACTTAAGAAGAGGATAGTGGAGTTCAAAATCATTAAAGGTTTTCCTTATATAGTGGCACGCCTAAAATATATACGCTTTTTGCTATATCATTTTACTCATTTTTTATGATATTACACTTTAAAGGAAGGTATTTTGTATGTTTTTTGGTTTTAGGTATAAGAAATGGTGATTGGAGCAAAATTAAGCAAAAACGATGCAATTTAGAGCAAAAACGAGCAAGAAATGAAATTCTACCCTAACACCTTTCGATAAGTCTTTTGATGCTTAATATCTTTTACACTTTTGGAATATTTTTGAATGATATTAAACTTTAAAAAAAGGTTATTTTTATGCTTATTTTGTAGGGCTATCAGTTACGAATGCAAGACAACTGAAATGGGGTGAAACGGAGCTGAAGCGAAGCCAAACGGAGCGAAACGGTGGAGCTGCGTAGCATTCTACTCGCCGACGGTGAGATTTTCTAGAGACGGCCAAAATATGACTGAAAAGCTCGCAGACAGTGACCTCGAACCCGCCAACAGTGCCCGGGAAGGTTCTAGACCGACTTTTGGCGGTTTTGGGCTGAAATTCAACATATTTGGACGCCTTTTCGAAGGTGTGCTTAAGGGAACTCTTAGAAATTTATCCATACTCTTTAAAATGGCGAATATAGGTCAGAAAAAAAAGAGGAAAGCAGACAAAAAAAGAGAGGAATGTTTAGGATTCTTAGATTAAGAGTAGAAATATAGATTTCAACCCTTTGGAGAGACTGGAGAGGAGATTTTGAGAGAATTTGTAAAGGATTGCACTAGCGTTGCACGTATCGACGGGAGACTTAGTGGGAGAGATCTTCGTCTTTCTTTTAAAGGTAGAAAGCTATGTATTGTTCTTCATTATCTTATAATTTTGTAAACAATTACCTAGTGGATTTGCTTTGGTTAAATGAAGTTTCTGTTGTGTTTTCTTCGTGCTTTGTGACGCATCTCTCTTTCTCTTTCTTCTTCTTTGAAAATAGTGACATGAGAAGATTATGTCATTATTTTCATTTTACTTTTCTTTTGTAATGAGTAGAAGTCATGTTTAGGATTTTGGGATGCATGCTAGAAGAAGTTTTAATTATAAATGTGTTTGTTTTTACTTGCACTTCATTTACGTTGCAATAAGAGCCCATTGTAGTGTTAAAATTCATTATAATTGCGTTAAGTCCTGAAAGGGCGATGTAATTCTTAACAAAGTGGAACCACATTCAAATTCCATGGATGGTGAAGTTCATGAGAGTTGAGTGCAAATAAATAGGGAAATAATATTAATCGAGCGTAGAATTGGAGATTTTAGAGTGACTGACTAAAATCCTCAATTCGGTCCTATTGTTTGGGTGCCGAAGTGTAGATGTTAGCCCTCAGGCGAGGGGAATGTGGGAGCTCCGAAGTGAGAGCCGGTATCCTCCCAGCCTAGCCACAGATTCAGTAACCAAGCATAGGATTAGTCAATGTTCTTTATGCCTGGACCAAAAGGTAAAGAATATGATTGCTCCTATTTGGCAAATACAATATTTAATGCATCTCATTCCTATACATTATCTATTTCATTACATATGAATAGTAGTTTTTAGTATCTCAAAATTCTCGAAACCAATTCATCCAAAAAGGGTTATCTTTAGAATTATTATTTCCATTTAGTTATAGTTACTATTACATTTAACACTTGCATTTAGGAGTAGTTGCTAGATAAAACACAATTTTAATCGACATTCCAAACTAAGGATTATTAGTAGTAGACTAGAATTTGACTAAAGACCTCTTACTTCTATTCCTCGTGGGATCGATACTGGGGTTTTTGAAGAAAACTCTATATTACTTGAAACGATACGTATATTTGCGTAGTACCCCTAGTGTGTAAAATATTTTCCAATTTTTTTATCATTTAAGATTTTTTCACACTGGCTACTATTTATAAATCAGGTCAAGTTTTTGGCCATCTTTCGGAAGTTAATTTACTGTGTAATTGCGGTCGGGTCAAGTTTTTGGCGCCGTTGTCGGGGAAGCTTCAGTAAGAACTTTAGGAGAATTTTAGTTGAAGTAATTAGGCTTAGACTTGGAAAACTGTAGTGTCGTAAAAATTATTTTTGAGTGAAAAATATTTTTGTATGAAAACGTATTGTGAAAAAACTGTTTGTTTGAAAAATAAGGTGTTTGTGAAAATTTTTTGTAGTGTTGAATATATTTCATATGTTATTTATTTACTTATTAATGTATTGTTTGTTGTTATGAATCAAAGGAACTGCAGGAATTGTGCCTTATGATCCCGAGTTTGAAAAAAATAAAAAAATAAACACACAGAAAGGACTCAAAAACTAGAAATGGAAATGGAAAACTTTCAAGATAATAACTTAGAAAACTATCATACTTCATTGAGGGATTACCTAAATCCAACGACAGATGAAATTCACTCAATTATACAAAACCCTATCGTAGAAGCTGACTCGTTTGAAATAAGTCCTGAGATTATCCAACTGGTGCAGAACAATCAGTTTGGGGTAACTCCTTCGGAGGATCCCTATTTACACTTATCAAACTTTCTAGAATTTTGTGTTATATTTCGTTATAACAGTATGTCAGACGATGCTGTTAGACTAAGGCTTTTTCCTTTCTCACTAAGGGATAAGGCTAAAATGTGGTTATACTCATTAGCACCTGACTCTATTAAAAATTTGGAGAAGTTAACTTAGAAATTCTTAGCTAAGTATTTTCCACCTTCAAGGACTACTAAACTTAGAAATGATATTATCTCATTTTGTCAGTATGAAGGGGAATCAATATATGAAGCCTGGGAAAGATTTAAGGAACTCCTAAGAAAGTGTCCACACCATGCTCTGCCTGATTGGTTAATCATTCAAACTTTTTATAATGGGTTAGTATGATCCTTTAGGTCTATAATTGATGCTGCCACTGGTGAATCATTAATGTCAAAATCATTTGCTGAAGCGTATGCATTAATTGAAGAAATGGCTACAAATGAATTTCAATGGCCCTCTACAAGGCTAAATTATAAAAATGTAGCTAGTGCTCATGATACGGATACGATTACAATTCTTGCATCTCATATTGCTGTAATATCAAGGAAGTTGGGCCAATTTGGAATGAACCAGCCTCAATTTACTCCTGTAAGTGAGGAAAGTTCATTAGGGCCTATGAATGATTCTACCTTATCATATGAGACTTTAAATACCATAAATAACCCATACTCTAACTTTTACAACCCAGGTTGGAAGAACCATCCTAAATTTAAATGGAATCATACTACTGATGGTGGAAACCAAAATAAGGAAAATTATCATGCAAATCCTAATGGAAGTTAGAGTAATCAGGGGAACACAAATTATAGACATTCATATCCACTGGACTCTAAAAATGATAAAAAATTTGACGATAAGAAGATGTTTATGGAAGAAGTGGTATTGCAAATGGGAAACCAATTGCAAGGTCAAAATGCTGTGATTAGAAACATAGAGAATCAATTGGGATAAATTGCTAATTCACTTAGCAATAGACCCAAAAGAACACTTCTTAGCAACACTGAGATCAAACCTAAAGAGAACGATAATGAAAAACCTTTCCTTGTTACTAGACAAGCTATGATAGATGTGCAAAAAGAAAAGTTGACTATGAATATGTCGGCATATTTTTAGGTTGAGTGTTGTATTTTTTTTTTAAAAGGGGTCGCCTACAGAAGTTGTCGGCGAATTTAATTTAAATATAGATATAATTTAGAAAGTAGTATTTGATTTTGAAAATAATTTTAAATTTGAAGATTTTAAGATACGAAATCAAACCGATCTCACATCCCAAATAGTTTATATAAACGAGCACCGCATCACAAACCGTGTATCTATCCCTAAGGATAAACACACTGCTTGATGGTGGGGCTCGGTTAAATAAACTAGAAGATTTGTGACATCCGTTTGGTCTACGAACCAATTTTATAAGCCGACAAATTCTCCTGCTTAATATGAAAACATTAAACAGGGTTTATATTACTCAGGTTCTTTAAAATTCCTATAAGGGCAAGCCCCTATAGTTAATTACATCTTAAGTGACGGGAATCACCTAAGAAAACTCTCGATAATAATCAATAATTCTGCTCTCAAGAATTTCAAAGTTTAAGTTTTCAAAGAATTGAATTTTTGAATCTCAATAGGGAATGGATTAAGTTTGGAACATTTTATTTTGGGAATTCAAAGGAAGAAAGGTAGGAGAAATTACGGATTCGAAGTGAACTTCGATAATCTCCCGACTATCCTATTGTTTGGCTTAGATTTGGTCTAGATTGGTGTTGGGGATGTTGAATTGAAGTTTAGAATTGAATTGGACCAGAATTTAGGTCAATTGGGTAGGTTAGGTTTGACATTGGGTTTACTTTGGGTTAAAATGGGTCAAATTGGGGATTTTGATAAAAGTGGGGTAAATTGACAAAATTGGCCCATAGTGTAGTTGAACAAAATGAAATTGGGAATATTTGGGATTTTCTGGAATTTTCTGGGAATTTTCTGAATTTTTGGATTTTTTGGCTAAGAGGGGTATTTTGGGTATTTGGAGGGTATTGGGAGGTATTTTTGGAATTTTTGGTATTTTTGGTTATGGATGATCAGTTTGAGTGATGTGGAAATGTTTGGGAATGATTTTGGAGAATTTTGGGTGATTTGGAAATTTTTGAGAAATTTGGCTATTCGGGGCTTTGGGTAGGTTGGCGGGTGTAGGGTCCTGGGGTCAAAAATTAAAAATTTGGAAAATGGAAGATTAGGTGAATGTAAGTGGAATAAAATCATTTTGGTTGAGCCATGAAGCCATATCAAGCCCACATGAGCCATGAAGGGACTCATTTGAGGCATTCATCTATGTTGTTCCTAACCCTCTTAGCCGAGGGCTTAGGGGTTAAGGACCATCCATGTGAATCATCTACATGAGTCAGGAGGTCAAGTCGGGTATGGGTGTGTTTTAGGAGGTGTATGGAAGTGTAGTGTATGAGTGTAGTGTGTGTGTAAGTCAGCCCCTTCATCAGACCAGACCACCCAGGGTAGTCCTAAGGCCAAAGAGTCCTATAGGAACTCATCCTTTAAACTTCCACACTTGATTTCAACCCTATAGGTGATTAGGGGTCCACAGTCAAGTTTGTGGAGTTTGCGGGGAGTTAAGAAGTGGTTTAAAATTCTAGATGGTGGATCCCAATTCTAGTCCTCTAAGATAGTCGAAAGGAAAAGCCTAAGGCTAGATCCTAAGTACTAAAGAGAAAAGAGAAGACCTCATCAAAAATGAGGTCAACAAATGGACCCTCAATAGGTGTGGTGAGCTGACGGAGCACATCTTGCGCGTATTGGTGTTGACCGAAGCGATCGACAAAACCAACACGGATGTCCAAGTAACAAACTTAGGACGAAGTAGAAGAGTTTCACGTGGGGAGTGTCAAGTATATCTCTAAGACTTGGAGATTCTCGAACTCTCGCGGGAAAGGAAAAGGAGGTGAATTCCAAATCACAAGATCCGGGGAAATTTCGATTTAGATTTTATTTTGTTTCATGTTCAAGTCATGATGTGTGAGTTTAAATTTCAATTTGGAGTTTCAATTTAGATTGAATTCTGTCAAGATTAATTTGAAGGGATTTGATTTGAAATAAAAATTGGAATTTTGAAGTTTTAGATGTAACATCTTCAACCCCAAAAGAAGATCGAATCGATTGGATTGGATCATTACAATGAGGAAAGATCTCAGAGTAATGCGGTATTGGATGTAAAATCCTTAACCTCAAGAGTTTGATTTTGATGTATTTCAGTGCAATAAGGAAAGAATCCTAAAGCAGTGCAGTCTTGGATGCAAAATCCTCGACCCAAAAGTTTGAATTTGATGTATTTCAGTGCAATAGGGAAAGATTCCTAAAGCAGTGCAGTCTTGGATGTAAAATCCTCGACCCAAAAGTTTGAATTTGATGTATTTCAGTGCGATAGGAAAGAATCCTAAAGCAATGCGATCTTGGATGTAAAATCCTCGACCCAAAAGTTTGAATTTGATGTATTTCGGTGCAATAGGGAAAGAATCCTAAAGCGGTGCGGTCTTGGATGTAAAATCCTCGACCCAAAAGTTTGAATTTGATGTATTTCAGTGCAATAGGGAAAGAATCCTAAAGCGGTGCGATCTTGGATGTAAAATCCTCGACCCAAGAGTTTGAATTTGATGTATTTCAGGTGCAATAGGGAAAGAATCCTAAAGCGAGTGCGGTCTTGGATGTAAAATCCTCGACCCAAAAGTTTGAATTTGATGTATTTCAAGTGCGATAGGGAAAGAATCCTAAAGCAGTGCAGTCTTGGATGTAAAATTCTCGACCCAAAAGTTTGAATTTGATGTATTTCGAGTGCGATAGGGAAAGAATCCTTAAGTAGTGCGATCTTGGATGTAAAATCCTCGACCCAAAAGTTTGAATTTGATGTATTTCGAGTGCAATAGGGAAAGAATCCTAAAGCAAGTGCAGTCTTGGATGTAAAATCCTCGACCCAAAAGTTTGAATTTGATGTATTTCGAGTGCAATAGGGAAAGAATCCTAAAGCGATGCAAGTCTTGGATGTAAAATCCTTGACCCAAAAGTTTGAATTTGATGTATTTCAAGTGCGATAGGAAAGAATCCTAAAGCAATGCGGTCTTGGATGTAAAATCCTCGACCCAAGAGTTTGAATTTGATGTATTTCGGTCAATAGGGAAAGAATCCTAAAGCAGTGCAGTCTTGGATGTAAAATCCTCAACCTCAAAAAGTTGATTTTGACTGAGGTTTGATTTAAGATCTGGAAGATCGAATTTGAGATTTGATAGAGATTTGGAATCTGGAAAGATTGAATTTGAAATTTGGAAGGATGAGTTTGAACTCGGTTGAAATTTGATTTAAGATTTGATTTGAAATTTGGAAGATCACATTTGAAATTTGATTGAGAATTTGATTTAACATTTATGTTGATTTTGTTTATCTTTTAATGATTCAAATTTTATTTTATCGTTTATTTAATGTTCATGTGAATTTGGTGTTTGTCATTTTTTTTTAGATTTTTTTTTTAAGGAAAGTTTTCTTTTATTCTCTTTTTTTTATCCCTTTTCTGTTCTTTGTTAGAATTTCATTTAACTTTAACGACGTTTCCCAATCAATTTGCACAAAAGAGGTGAAGGCCAAAAATGTGACATGGTCACTTTCATTCCAATCATGTAGAAGATACATCATACATCTTGATGCGGAATATATTTCATACAATCCATGTAAACTCAAAACGGATCGTGTATGATCTTTGTCGGTCCATCCAAAGAAGCATCCGTCAAAAATCCATGTCCGAATAGTGGGGTACATGGTCGATAACATCACCTTCCAAGCCATCCTTGGCAAGGATGCCGTATGGATGTACATTGGAGGTGTGATATTTTCCATGTAACTCACGGCTTGTAAGGCCGGAGGCTCTCTAGCTCCGGGTCCGGCTGGAAATGGTAAGGTGTCTTCCTCGTCGTCCATCCTTCGAAAGTAACCGAGATCCGCTTCATCGGTACTCCTGGTATGCAATGCTTAGCGATATCCGCTCCGTTGCCCTTCGGCATCATGACGGAACCTACCAATAATGGTATCTTCTATCGGCCCTAGGAACTCACCCGGGCTCGTTATCCGGAGGTCGGATCCGAACATGATATTACACTCGTTCGAAAAGAAAGCGTGCGAAAGGTCCGACAAAGTCGTGGTGATCTATGTGCGGGGGTATACGATCCCCGCTTGTAGATGTTAATAATGCGGCTATTGGGTATGCAATCCGCTGGCGGTACCCTCCATGTTATCAATCTATTTACCATTCTCTTGATGACTAATGGCATCGGATCCACATGCCCATGACGGAGTATTCCCGGTGGGTTTCCCTTCTCGTCCTCCGCAAAGTTGTAACGAGCATCCACATTGTATTGTGATTCTTCCTTTCCCCGGCATCCATCTCCGGGGTTACGAGTATGTGTTTTCCCTTAGGCGGCCCGCTCGGCCCATTCTTTTCAAATCCCGGATGCAATCCACGATTCTGTCGCTGTTCATACTACGAGAATACGTCCGTATGTAGCTCGAGGCCCTCCAGGTATATTGATTCTTCCGCCTCTAATTCTCTCGAAGTATTCAAAAGTTTTCTTCCGAACATTACGTATTCTTTCTAACTCGTATTCCGGAATGATCCGCAGATGGCGAGGCTCGGTGACATATTGTGGGATATACGGTTCAATCCCTTCACGTTCTCCCGCATACCTCGGCTCCTCGGGGATGATGCTTGTCGGGACATCCCCGGGGTTGCTTCGCAACAAGGTCATGCGTTACCGGTGGTTCTATCCGGTGGCGTGGTAGCCTTCTTTCTTCGGTCTTTGTGAGATTTCCCTGGTTCTTTACGTTATCCTAGGAGTCGGCCTCCTTTCTTTAGGTTCCTGGTGAACCGGTGTCCTCGAAGTGTATGCACTGACATTAGCAACTGTCTCGTCGCGCTGGTCCGCAGCTAGTTTTGTTAACATCTTACGGATACGGCGATTCTTATTTCTTCGTTGCGTGAGAGTAGCTCTTCGAACTTCTTGAATCTCTGTGGGTGCGGCGCTGACAAGCCTGCCTTATGCTGTAGCGACTACAGACTTCATTTTCTTATCTTCTTCAATGTTTGTCTTTCTTTTCTTCTTCTTGGATTGGTGGCTTGGGCCACCCACTTTCATCACTATATGTCCGGGCAGTTCTTCTCGGTCAACCGGGACCCAGTCACTTTCCTCGTACTGTAGGCCTGCTGGTGTGAAATCCGAGTCAATCTCGATTATCGCTCCATCCTTCACCCTCTTTTCATCGAGTGCAAGGCTTACGCCATTCTTAAAGTTCAGGACCAACCGCCCGCTCGACATTTCCCTGCGAAAAGACAAGGAAAAGGATCAGGGGTCGTACTAAGAACAAGAACATTAAGAAAATGTTTATTAAAGACATTTTTTTTATTATTCTTATATTTTTAAACTTAACAGGAATGAAGTGGGATAAGATCAGGAAAGAGATTTTGATTTGGAAGAGAAAACAAGGAAAACTTTATTATCATGATTTTGTTTATTTTAGCACATTTTTGTTATTTTTTGGGTTCGGACCCGGTCATAAGTAATCACTTCACCCGTGCTTCTAGGGATGGAAAGTTCATTCCTTCGAAACATCGGGTAGCGTAATACTTTTTCAAGTATCGTCCGTTGATCGGAAGCATATGTCGTTCTCCTTGGCGATTCACTAGCCGGTAGGAGCCTCCTGAGTGATCGCCTCAACCACAAACGGTCCTTCCCAAGTGGGTTCAAATTTTCCTCCTATCTTGCGGTGTGCAAGGATAGGTCTTTTGAGAACGAGGACTAAATCACCGACTTTGAAGGTTCTTGGGCGGACCAGTCTGTCATGGGCTTGAACCATCTTAGCTTGGTATAGTTCTAAATTCTGCTGCGCTGCAAGTCTCTTCCCTTCCAGGCTTTCCAATTCTTCTAATCGTAATCTGGCATTCTCTTCGTCGTGAGTTTGTTTGCAAGCTCGCAATCCCGAGTGAAGGAAGGCTGGACTTCTAAGGGTAACACTCGCCTCGGACCCATACACCGGAGCGTAAGGTGTAGCTTGAGTAGGTGTTCGAAGGTTGTCCGGTAGGCCCATAAGGCTTCTAACAACTTCTCGTGCCAATTTCTCTTATTATCGTCCAAGGTTTTCTTTAAGATTTGAACGAGAGTTTTATTAAAAGCCTCAGTGAGGCCGTTTGCTCTTGGGTAGTAAATCGTTGAATATCGCCGATCGATTCCGTGTCTCCTGACAAAATTGTTAATTTGCGTGCTTCTGAATGCTGTCCCATTATCCGAGATGATCATGTGCGGCACTCCGAAACGGTAAACAACTTGGTTCTTGAAAAATTGTAGTACGTGATGTGCTTTCACTTCTCTAAGTGGAACTCGCCTGCCGCACTTGGAAAAGTAATCTGTAGCCGCAAGGATGAAGCGATGTCCTTTTGACGACGGTGGTTCTATTGGACCCACTATATCTGTGCCCCAACATTCAAATGGCCACGATGCAATTGTCAGATGTAGCACATTTGGAGGTTGGTGTAGAACCACTCCGTGCACTTCGCAGCGATGACGGCTCTTGGCGATTTTCATGCGATCGGTCATCATCGAGGGCCGGTAGTACCCTAGTCTTTTAATTTTCATTTTCATCTTTGGACCCGTCGGTGAGCGCCACGAGTCCCGAATGTATCTCCTTAACAATTTCACGGGCCTCGGACCCGCTTAGGCACCTTAGCCACATTTGATCGAAAGACCTTACGTATAACGTGTTGTTTATTAATGCGTAGGACGGAGTTCTTTTCTTGATCCGATGGGCTAGCGACCTATCGTCCGGTAGCTTTCTTGTTTGCGGGTAGTCTATCAATCGGTCGTCGCCGATCTTCGTGTTTTCACGTCATCGTTGCAATTGATCCTTTTTCCTCTTCGATTTGTGTATTGTGTCTATGTCGAACCGTGATAGGACTCGACGTCCGTGAACCGACACTTCTACCGATTCATCTTGCAAACAGGCAAATTCTTTTGCGAGACGGGCTAAAGCATCCGCTAAAGCATTTTCCTTTACGGGAATTTTGTAGATTGACACATTTGGAATCCGTTCCAACAGTTTGTATGGCATACTTGGAAGTATTGTTCGAGTCTTGGCTTTAAAATTCGCATCTTGTCCGCGATACGTTGGATGATAAACCGTGAATCCCCGTAGATGTTGATGTCTGTTATCCCCATTTGAATGGTTAATTCCAGTCCGTTATGAGGGCTTCGTATTCCGCTTCGTTGTTTGTACATGGTTCTGTCAAGTGGTAGGAGTATCTTAACATCCCCGCTCCGGTGTTATAAAGATTAGCTTCGATTCCCGCCTTACTGGGCACTATCACTTGCGATTCTTCGTCTTTGTGCGCTGAAGATGCTCCGTCGAAATATAATTCCCAACGCCGATCATCGAGGTCTTCTAGGTTCATTATTTGTTCATCCGGCGGATCGTCATTGAGAGGAGATTCTGCCGACAAAGGGTGTGCTTGCAAGGAAGTCTGCTAAGACTTGTCCCTTTACGGCGCGAAGAGGCACGAAAGTTATATCGAATTGCAATAATATCATTGACCATCCGGCAAGTCCGCTGGAAAGCGTTGGTCGAGTCATCGAGTATTGCGATGGATTAAACTTCGAGATCGGGTTGACCTTATGAGAAAGCATGTAATGCCCGAGCTTTTGAGCGGCGAAGATCGGGGCCAAACAATGCTTTTCAATTGCGGGATACCTTATTTCCGTCGGCGAGTAAACGACGACTTAGGTAATAAAGAGCATTTTCTTCACTCTCATCATTGACTCAGGCTAACGGGGCTCGAGAGAGTCGTCTAAAGCCGCGGTATAAAGTATTAGCGATCTACCGAGGCCGGGGCTGCTAAGACGGGAGGTGTCATTAAGTATTGTTTAATGTCCTCGAAGGCCCTACGGCATTTCTCTTCCCAAATAAATTTGGCGTCCTTTTTAACTAGTGCCGAGAAAGGCCGACACCTACCTGACAGGTTTGAGATAAAGCGTCGAAGATATGCCAGCTTCCCTTGAAAAGATCGTAGTTGTTTTAAGGTTTTGGGAGGGGGCATTTCTAAGATAGCTTTAATCTTCTCCGGGTCGATTTCAATTCCACGATGTCGGACAACGAATCCTAAGAATTTCCGGAGGTGACGCCGAAGGCGCATTTTAAGGGATTCATCTTAAGGTTAAATTGTCTTAATCGTTCGAAAACAATTCTCAAATCATACAAGTGGTTATCCTTTACTTTGCTTTTGATGACCACATCGTCCACGTAGCATTCAACTTGATTGTGGATGAGATCATCAAAAATTCTTGTCATTGCTCTTTGGTAGGTTGCTCCTGCATTCTTCAGTCCGAATGGCATCACTGTGTAGCAATATACTCCGATTGGCGTTCTGAATGCCGTAAGTTTTTCATCTTCTGGAGCCATTTTTATCTGGTTGTATCTTGAAGATCCATCCATGAACGAGAATATTTCATGTGTCGAAGCAATGTCGATCATTAATTCCGGGATCGGTAGAGGGAATTCATCTTTCGGGCATGCCTTGTTTAAATCTCTGAAATCCACACAAATTCTGATCTGACCATTCTTCTTCCCGATCGGTACCACGTTGGCTAACCAAGTCGGGTATTGTTCTTCACGGACAAATTTAGCGTCTATTAGCTTCTTAACTTCAGTATGACTTGTTGTTCGATTTCTAGCCGCATTCTTCGGGACCTTGTCGGTCGGAACGAAGCGGGGATCCACCCCTAGCTTATGGATTGCGACCTGCGGAGCTAATCTCGGCATCTCATCGTAGCTCCAAGCAAAACAGTCTTTAAATTCCATTAATAACTTGATTATTTCTTCGAGTCTTCTTTATTGAGTAAGGAGCTAACAAAGGTAGGTCTAGGTTCTTCGCTAGTACCTAAGTTAACTTCCGTTAACTCATCTATCGTAGATTTGATCTCTTCTTCGAATTCTGGTGGAGCGTTTCCAATTTGCAAATCTTCGAGTTCTTCTGCAGTTTCCATGCAGTTTTCATTAGACTCGCAGGTGACAACCAAGCAAAATTCAGTATCGTCAACTGATCCTACTGTACCGAATCCGAGACCATGTTTTGAATTGGGTGGACGACCGGAGTTATTCCATAAATTTTATAAACGTTGTGATTGACCTTTTGTCCATTGTCGAGGTAAGAAACCACGCTGAATTAAATTTTGAACACAGGGAGAGTACCACTCAAAAGGCAATTCCATTAATTCTGATGAAGTAGCATCTTCAAGTTGTACATTATTTTCGAGTTTTGGAGGAAGGAGCACCACGGTAGAATTTGATGGGTTTTGCACCACCGCTACGTACCTCTTTGACCTCCATACCCTCGATCTTATTAGAATGGATCGAGGTCGGGGTCATAGTATGTACATAGTGGTTAATCTTCTCGTACATCGATTTATATTCTTCGTTTCTTTCATCTTCAATAGGGATTTTGAATTGCGGCTTCTTTCGACTTATTGTCGCTGCTTCTTGTTTGATTTCTTTTTCTTCTTCAGACTATCTTCCCAATCAACATTGATGGTCGGTTTCCTCTGTCCAATCGTCCTAACGTCTCTACCATGACCTCGTCCCCGGCCTCGACCTCGGATGCGAGTTGTGGAGAAACCTTCACCATCTCGCCGTAAGGGAGTGGTGAGTGACTGTTGGACTAGAACTTCAGGTTCTTCGTTGTCCCGAACTTTCTTTGCTTCATTTGTTATGGTATCTCTAGAGAAGATCGTTTTCTTCGGTGGTGCATAATAAGCTGCATCCTCGTGGATTCCAATTTCATGTACGGAGAATGGTTGTAAGTCACCTTTGATGCCTTTGTTCCCCTCCATCGTAGTATTTGATGCAGCGATGTAGAGATGATGGTACCATCCTGTTTTCATGTATCCATGGTCGGCCCGAGTAGAGCGTTGAACGACGTTTCGAATCAATTATGTGAAATTTCGCGGTTGTCTTTGCTAAGTCACCGGTCTTCATTAGCGAGTGTTATCGAGCCGAGGGCTCTTTCTCCTTCTACGGTTGAATCCTCTTAATAACATTTTGTCCGCCTCGAGCTCGCGAGCATCAATTTCCAAGTATGCTAGCGTTCGAAGATTCATTATATTGATTGATGCTCCTGGATCCACCAATACTCCGGAGAGTGTAAATTTTCCGATTATGACTCGAAATGTACAACGGTCGGTTGTGATCTGCTGTTCCAAGTAGTAGGTCATCGTCCGTGAAGGTAACACCTCGTTGTTCCTTTAACGAGCAAACCTCATCTAAGGACTCTCCGGCCATTTGAGCTAAGCAAATTTCCGGATCAAGTAAGGCCTTGATCAGAGCTTCTCTCATCTCCTTTGATAAGATGAGAGCATCATAAATGCTTAGTTTGGCCGGTAGTTTCCTAAGATGGGCTAGCACGTTGTAGTCCACTTTATTTTCATGTGTCTCTGCTTCTTCTCGAATGGGTATTTCTTCTGCTGGGGTTGGTTCTTCTTGGACAACCACCTGCTTTCCTTTGTCCTTTGGACCCATTCTCGGAGGTAGAACTTTTCCACTCCTTAAGTTGACTTCTGTAATTTCCTTTGAATCTATTGTTAAGCTTGCCGGTGTCTCTTCTTGAATCGGAATGACAGGCTCTTCCGGATTAGCTTCAGAGTCTGAAGGCTCTAACTCTATCGTGACTGGAGCTCCTCGAAACTCGCAGATAGATTCGTTGCTTGTTGAACTCTCGTAGCCTCCTTGATGGATGTCTTCTTCGTTATTTTGCTCTTCGAGATCGTGTATGATTTGAGAATTGTCGTTGGTATCGAAATCGATATCCGGATTATCGTTAGTTACGTAATCGTTAGAAACAGTCAAAACGTAGCCAACGCCATCACCCTTATCATTATATGATCCCACCGAAGTGAGCGGATAATCATACGAGTCGGAGGTTCGAGGGATTTCTCCCCGAATCGGAAACAACTATCCTAGGATAAGCGGCCCCTAGTCTAGCCTTAGGTGCCTCGGTCTTCTCTTCTTCGTCAATTTTCTTCTTTTCTTCAATCGTCTCTGTTGAGGTGGTTCTTCATCGCAAGTGATAGTATCGGCTTAACGGGTTTCGAACTACGAATTGAAGCTCGCACCGAAGCGGTTTGGATCTTGTCTAAAATCTTTTTGAAGACCTCGTCCAAGCGGTAGTCCATCCATCGTCGGTCGTATAGGGATCTATCGGAATGATGGGATCGGTCGAGACAACATTGACGGAACCTCCTTTCCGGGGTTCCTTCATGTACTCCTTCGGGATCGTTATATTCCTTTCCGCGGAGTTGTCATTGAGCCAACTTTTGAAGGTAATGCAATCTTCTATTTTATGCCCAAGCATCCGGTGGTAAGGGCAAAAGTTGGGATCACCTTTCTTGTTGACTTCTTCGGTCTCTTAGGTTACGGTAGTTGGAAATGCGGGGTCTTCATCGGACTACGGAACATTTTCGGCCTTTGCTTCATTCTTGAACGGATATTCTCTCGCTCAAAAGCTCCCTTAATGTACGTTGCGGACGAGGTGGTTGTTCATCTCTGCGAGATGGTCGATAGCTGGGCCGGGGTTGCTTGGTAATTCTGTTGTGGTTCTTGCGGCCGTTACGGTGGTATTTGCATCGGTTGCTTGCCTTTGTCAGCTCGCTGCAACGATCCCGGATTTCTTTTCAAAAGTCTTTACGGGCTTTTGTTTATCCGTTTTATCGGTGAAACTTAATTGCTTTGCCTCCTCTTGCAAGCTTCCGGCCTTGCTTAACAACTTCTCGAAAGTCTTAATAGTAAATCCCTTGAGGAGAAGTGCTATCGGGCCATGGATGCTTTTTAGTAAAATGCCGATCGCATGCTTCGTTCTTGCGGTTGTGGTTCACACTTCATGCTTAAGTTCCTCCATCGAAGTATGTAATCCACCAAAGTTTCATTCGGCTTTTGTTTCTCTACCACTAAATCACCTATAGTGATGTGGTGCTGAGCTCCGGCGAATCGCTTGATGAAGAGGTTCTCTAGCTCTGAGAACGTCTTCACCGAACCATTTGGTAATTCTGCATACCAGTCGAAGGCGATTCTCGATGCGATCGCCGACGAACTGTCGGAAGAGTAATGCATCGTTCCCGCCGACATTGCAACAAGCGGCACGAAAGTGTGCCACATGCTCGTCGGGGGTTCCCGGTTCGTCGAAGGTCTTGAACGGAGGTGGTACGAAGCCTTTCGGGTATTGGACGGCGTCGAATTCTTCGGGTAAGGTCTACCCGTCGGAATGGATGTCCCGCTCTTCGATTGTGCTAAGGCTTCTCGCACTCGCTGTTCCACCAAGTTCTTGATATCCTTTTCGGGAATCATACTTTGTGTTGTATCCTTTTAGCTGATCATCCCCATTGACGGACGTAATCTCCTTTCCTCCGTCTACAATGTGAATGACCTCTGGGGGTGTCTCTCTATGTGGTTGTACTTGACTCTGGAGAGTGGCCAGAGCTAAGGCCATTTCTTCCATCCTCTTCGCCATTTGAGCGATCGTGTCGTCTTTCTCCTGAAGCTGCCTTCTCATCAGTTCTGGCTCCTCTCTTTCTGCGGTCGCAGGAGCACCTTGCGAAGCTGATGAAGCTCGTGTCTCAACCATGTTGATTTCTGCGTATTCGTCGTCCATGAATTCCGATGAATCAATCTCATCTCCGAACTTTTCTTCTCTTTCTTTTGCCGATCGTCGGATATCGGTTCTCGACTTTTCCATGGCATCTTCTAGCGGGGCTTTACGTGTGTCTTCGTGGTTGTCGTGCGATAGGCTGCCGGGTCCCCTTCTCACGAGTCCCCTTCATCGCGGTAGCACTTTCTTCGATTCGAGTCTCCTGGCGAGACTTTCTTTCTCGAAGCTCGTTGTTTCGATCTCAATTGCCCAGGTAGTGGGACGCCATACCATCCTTCTAACAGCGGAAGGTCTAGGTCCGGATGGTCCGTCGGCCAAATGCTTGGAAGGTGGTATCCTCCCTAATTTGTAATCTCGAGACGACAACGGGCGGACTAGCCTTCATTCTTTTACTTGGCTTTTCTCGTCATGATGGCGGGTTCTACTCGGGGCCCAAGACGGGATTTGACCGGCACCCGCCCTATCCTTCGTAGAATTTCCGATACGGGGCGGTTTTCCTTCTTTGCTAACTTTTCTACCAAAGTTTGCGGTCGAGCAAACGGCGTAGTTCTAGTTCTTTTCTTGCGGCTATCGTTGTAATATGCGGGTCGTGGTAATGTGGCGGCAATCTTGCGAATATCTTCTTCATTTTTCGCGGCGGAGAGGGGATGAAACTCGCTTCCTCCCAAGAGTGGTATGTATTCGAGCGAGCGGTGTATATTCTAGCGATTCTGGAATTTCCTCTCAGGAAAGCAATTTCAGCGGCTACGGCTTCTCTAGCGATCCTTCTACTTCGTTTCTCCTTTGGGTCCTTGTCGGTGACGGAATCTTCGAACCGGACCCGATTTCGAAAACGAAGGTCTTACGAGAAGATCCGTACCCTCCACGGTAACGAGTCCATCATAATTATGGATTTCTTTCCCCTTTGATTTGGCAAAAGTCGGGGTAGGTGCGAAACAACTAGACCAGGTGGGGATAGTAAGAACGGTCCTCCTGCGGACGGCGGTATTCCTCTTAGTCGGGATCCTTTGCGAGAGGAGGGAATTCTTGGGTCGACCTAAGGTTGAACTCGAGCGGCGGCTCCTCGGCTTCGGATACCTTGTTCATCGGTGCAAAGAGGAGACGTCGGTGATCTTGACGTTCGTGTTTTCAAATCCTTGTCCAAATCGGATGATTCCATTGTCGGGCGGCTCATCCTTATAGACGGCGAAGTCCAGTCCATCGGTAAAAGAGAAAATCGGTTTCGGGGCTTCCATTTCACGGGGTAGATTACGGTTGTCGGTCCCGAGTTATGCTTCTTTTCTTTAGGACGAAAAGAAAGGAATTGAAAAGAGTCCGAACTCATTCTTGTTCATGTATTTATAAGAAGGAATCACTTATTAAAAGAATCACTTATTAGAGGGTTTGTTTATTTAGAACGGAGTGTTCGAAGGTGTAGAGAAGGTAAGGAATCTGAATCGGAGTTGGAAAGGAAAAGAGAGTCTTAAGCAAGACTTCTCGACTCGAAGGATCACTCCTAAACTAACACCTATTGGGGTCCACCCCACCTCAGAAATGAGGTAAAAGGATCTCGGAACCTCTCTCGTTTAGGGGTGTCTAAACAGTGGCTCCTAAATCCGAGAGAATGTTGGTTATACTTGTTCAAGGTAGAAATGAACATAGTATCCCAACGGAAAGAAGGGTAGTTTGATCCATAAGGGACATTGATGCACTACCGATTTTTGAAAGCAGAATTGTCTGATTAGAATGGAGAGAGGAATTGTCCCCAGCGGAGTCGCCAGAAGTTGTCGGCATATTTTTAGGTTGAGTGTTGTATTTTTTTTTAAAAGGGGTCGCCTACAGAAGTTGTCGGCGAATTTAATTTAAATATAGATATAATTTAGAAAGTAGTATTTGATTTTGAAAATAATTTTAAATTTGAAGATTTTAAGATATGAAATCAAACCGATCTCACATCCCAAATAGTTTATATAAACGAGCACCGCATCACAAACCGTGTATCTATCCCTAAGGATAATCACACTGCTTGATGGTGGGGCTCGGTTAAATAAACTAGAAGATTTGTGACATCCGTTTGGTCTGCGAACCAATTTTATAAGCCGACAAATTCCACTGCTTAATATGAAAACATTAAACGGGGTTTATATTACACAGGTTCTTTAAAATTCCCATAAGGGCAAGCCACTATAGTTAATTATATCTTAAGTGACGGGAATCACCTAAGAAAACTCTCGATAATAATCAATAATTCTGCTCTCAAGAATTTCAAAGTTTAAGTTTTCAAAGAATTGAATTTTTGAATCTCGATAGGGAATGGATTAAGTTTGGAACATTTTATTTTGGGAATTCAAAGGAAGAAAGGTAGGAGAAATTACGGATTCGAAGTGAACTTCGATAATCTCCCGACTATCCTATTGTTTGGCTTGGATTTGGTCTAGATTGGTGTTGGGGATGTTGAATTGAAGTTTAGAATTGAATTGGACCAGAATTTAGGTCAATTGGGTAGGTTAGGTTTGACATTGGGTTTACTTTGGGTTAAAATGGGTCAAATTGGGGATTTTGATAAAAGTGGGGTAAATTGACAAAATTGGCCCATGGTGTAGTTGAACAAAATGAAATTGGGAATATTTAGGATTTTCTGGAATTTTCTGGGAATTTTCTGAATTTTTGGATTTTTTGGCTAAGAGGGGTATTTTGGGTATTTGGAGGGTATTGGGAGGTATTTTTGGAATTTTTGGTATTTTTGGTTATGGATGATCAGTTTGAGTGATGTGGAAATGTTTGGGAATGATTTTGGAGAATTTTGGGTGATTTGGAAATTTTTGAGAAATTTAGGTTATTCGGGGCTTTGGGTAGGTTGGCGGGTGTAGGGTCCAGGGGTCAAAAATTAAAAATTTGGAAAATGGAAGATTAGGTGAATGTAAGTGGAATAAAATCATTTTGGTTGAGCCATGAAGCCATATCAAGCCCACATGAGCCATGAAGGGACTCATTTGAGGCATTCACTATGTTGTTCCTAACCCTCTTAGCAAGAGCTTAGGGGTTAAGGACCATCCATGTGAATCATCTACATGAGTCGGGAGGTCAAGTCGGGTATGGGTGTGTTTTAGGAGGTGTATGGAAGTGTAGTGTATGAGTGTAGTGTGTGTGTAAGTCAGCCCCTTCATCGGACCAGGGCCACCTGGGGTAGTCCTGAGGCCAAAGAGTCCTATAGGAACTCATCCTTTAAACTTCCACACTTGATTTCAACCCTCTAGGTGATTAGGGGTCTACGGTCAAGTTTGTGGAGTTTGCGGGGAGTTAAGAAGTGGTTTAAAATTCTAGATGGTGGATCCCGATTCTAGTCCTCTAAGATAGTCGAAAGGAAAAGCTCAAGGCTAGATCCTAAGTACTAAAGAGAAGAAGAGAAGACCTCATCAAAAATGAGGTCAACAGAATATTAATAACCATGAAGTCACTTCTGATGTATTAAAGACTTTGAAATATATAGCTGAGAAAAACGATAGTGATTGTTTTTTGATAGATAAAATTGATTATCTATGTAAAGACCGTTTCCAAAAAAGTTTTGAGAGTAAGTTAACAAACGAGATTGAAATAGACTTTCATGATGAGTCAAAAATGTTATGTAAAGAAGACTGTATGTATGTTCAGGAGAGGTGTGAAATGATGGACGTTACCAAAAATAGTAAACTTTTAATTCCATCTTTTAAAAAATCTTATGAACTTAACATAAATGTAACCCATACAATTTAAAGCCAATCTATTTAGGGAATTCATCTACACAACCAGTCTTTATATCTTTAGATGCGACTCAATCATAAGAAAAACCTAAATTGAATAATGAACAAGATAAAATTATTGAACTAGGACTTAGAAGAGAATTTGTGGATAAATTTCAAAATAACTTTGAGTTGAGAAAAGAGGATAAGATATTGGAAGACCATTGGAAGAAATTCCTAAGGAATTAAAAAAATTTATTTCCTCAACTAAGATAGATCCTCCATCATTTTATGGTTATAAAGAAGAAGAATTGGAAGATAACTTGAATCATAAGAGTGACATAGAAGAATTTGATCATGAATCTGAATTATCTAAAGAGAATCTGATCCAAAATTTGGGAGATATTGAAGTATCTTATAAAGATCCATTTATTATAAATTTCGAGGATAATATTAATATGCAGATTGAGAAAATCAATAGAAGAATATTGGATCTAGAAAGAAATATGAGGAACAATGATATAAATCCAACTGAAAATGAAGAGCTGAATGAAAAATTAAAATATAAGGATTTTGTAGGAATCCCTGGATCTGGAAATGATTGGGCAATTGATCGAGGATTATTTAATTGGAATTTTGATCCAGGTGGAATCATTTGTCTGGCTAATGACGTTAAACTAAGCGCTTTATGGGAGGCAACCCATAGTTATCAGTGTGCTTTGATTTAGTGTGCTTAATTGTCATAATTGTTATTATTATAAGGTGTTTGCTTTAAAGTGGATTGAATTGATCTTTATGTGTCATTATGGATTGATAAGTTTGATTGTTGTTAGTAGATATTTAAATTGTTAGTAGTTTGATCTTTGTGTGTCATGAGGGATGTGATTCCTTAACTTCTTATTATGGCTAGACTTGATCTCTTGTAGTAGTTGGATTAACGAGTCCACTGTGATTTGAATCTCACCCAAACTTGCATTTTACAAGAGAAATCATGAATTTCAAACATTGATAGTTCCAACTTAATTTGTTACTTCCTTTCTGCAACTTTATTTTCATTTGATAGGAGTCGCGAACCTATTTGATTAATACCATGTGGATGATCTTACACTACGATTTATAACTGTTAGAGGTGCTTAGTTAAAGGGATTAGATGATGCCTGAGATTAGTTTTTGGAAGCCAATATATCAGTGGTAATCTTATCTTTGGGATTATAATCTCTAAAATCATTTAAAAAAGTACCTAATTTACTAGTGTTGTGATTTAGTAAGAAATTGGAAGTAAATCAGTGAGATGCGATGAGTTAAAGGATGAATTGACCTCATTTATCTTATGTGTGTTTATTTTTGTGTTACAACTTTATTTAGGTCTTGAAGAACATTTTCATATTCCATTACTAAAACATGCTATGCTAGTTATACTTTTGTTTAGTTAATTCATTCTGGCATGATTAGTTTAGATTTACTTTCTGCAGCATATTTTTCTGTCCTAATGAATACTTGTAAATGGTTTTGATAGACATTTATGGTAGATAGAATTTCTAAATTATTTTTCTTCCTACTTATATTTTCTATACTACATGTTATATATGTTAAAAATTAAGTTTGGGGGTAGGAAGAAAAATAAAATTTTAATGTGAAAATACTTCCTTTTAATGTAATTTTATTACAAGCATGTTTTAGGTTAGTTTTACTTTCTCCTATAGTCATTCTATCCTGATTATGCAAGTATATTAATTTGATAGGATGTTGTAGTAGTAAGTAGATTCAACCTTTACTTTTTCTTCCTACTATATTTTATGGAATTAATTGCAAATTATTTTTGAAATTTAAGTTTGGGGGGAAGAAAAATATTTACTCTTATTTGTTCTCAATTGTTATATTTTCAAAAATTATTAGCATAACTTCTGGCAGTTGAACCTTGCTTGAGATAACTAAAACCTTTTATTTTAGATGAATATTATGGAAGGATTGGATGAAAGTTCTCAGTAATAAAAGTTAATTTTATAAGGATAAGATATTTGGTATGAAAGAATTTGATTATAGTTAACTATTTAAAGTAAAGAAAACTGTATTTTTGAAATGTTAAGAGACTTAAAGTATTGTGTGTTAAGAAGAGATTGTGACTTTATGATGAATAATAAAGCTCATGCCTAATTATAAAGTAAGGATGTGTTTCAAGTTTGAACTATAGAAAGAGGAGAGTGAAGTTCAAAATCATTACAGGCTCTCCAGATATAGTAATCCTCATAAAAAAAGAGAAAAAAAAAAAGAGAAAAGAAAAGAGAGTGAAAAAAAGGGGGATTGAAATTAATCCCAAAAAGAAGACAAAATAAGTGAGGAGAAGCTTTAGGGGAAGCCTAATCAAAAATTGGTTTCACTTGAATCTTTTTAAATAAAAAAGACTTAAAAACAATCCTAAGCTTAATCTTATTTCAAAAGGTATTGATTAAATTGGTATAGATAAAGTGCTTAAATTCCATTTTTATACTTTCTATGAATCTTTAGTTTGACAATTTTCAATAACTTTTGAAGTAAATAAAAAAATTAGGATTCCTAAGTTGAATATGACATATTCTTACACTCTAGTCCTAAGTTGATTTGCTAGAATTTCTCCTATATTATACTATAACATTTCTGAGATGAAATTATATGAAACTCTATTGAAACCCGCAACCAAAAGTCAATATATTTGGTTTTTAAAGTTATAGTGTTACTTGAGGACAAGTAACAGTTAAGTTTGGCGTATTTTGACATGTGTAAAATATATACGCTTTTTTCTATATCATTTTACTCATTTTGATGATATTACACTTTAAAGGAAGGTATTTTATATTTTTATTGGTTTTAGGTACAAGAAATGGTGATTGGAGCAAAAAGAAGCAAAAACGGTGTAATTTTGAGCAAAAACGAGCAAGAAATGAAATTCTACCCTGACACCTTTCGATAAGTCTTTTGATGCTTAATCTCTTTTACTCTTCTTGCATATTTTTGACTGATATTACACTTTAAAGAAAGGTTGTTTTTCTGCTTATTTTGTAGGGCTATCTGTTACGAACACAATGCAACTGAAATGGGGCGAAACGGAGCTGAAACGGAGCCAAACAGAGCGAAACGGTGGAGTTGCACAGCAGTCTGCTCGCCGACGGCGGCCTCGATCTCGCCGACGGTGAGATTTTCCAGAGATGGCCGAAATATGACCGAAAAGCTCGCCGACAGCGACCTCAAACCTGCCGACAGCGCCCGGGAAGGTTCTTGACCAACTTTTGGCGATTTTGGGTCTAAATTCAACGTATTTGGACGCTTTTTCGAAGGGGTGTTTAAGGAAACTCTTAGAAATTCATCCATACTCTTTAAAATGACAAATATATGTTAGAAAAGAAAAGAGGAAAGTAGAGAAAAAAAGAGAGGAATGTTTAGGATTCTCAGATTAAGAGTAGAAATGTAAATTTCTAACCTTTTGGAGAGATTGTAATGGAGATTTTGAGAGAATTTGTAAGGGATTGAACTAGCATTGCATGGATCAAAGAGAGACTTAGTGGGAGAGATCTTCAGCTTTCTTTCAATGGGAAAAAGCTAAGTATTGTTCTTCATTATCTTATATTTTTGTAAACAATTACCTAGTGGATTTGCTTTGGTTAAATGTTTCTGTTGTGTTTTCTTCGTGCTTTGTGACGCATCTCTCTTACTCTTTCTTCTTCATTGAAAATAGTGACATGAAAATATTATGCCATAATTTTCATTTTACTTTTCTTTTGTAATGTGTAGAAATCATGTTTAGGATTTTGGGATGCATGCTAGAAGAAGTTTTAATTATAAATGTGATGGTTTTTATTTGCACTTCATTTACATTGCAATAAGGGCCCATTGTAGTGTTAAAATTCATTGTAATTGCGTTAAGTCCTGAAAGGGCGGTGTAATTCTTAACAAAGTGGAACCACATTCAAATTCCATGGATGGTGAAGTTCATGGGAGTAGAGTGCAAATAAATAGGGAAATAATATTAATCAGGCATAGAATTGGAGATTTTAGAGTGACAAACTAAAATCCTCAATTCGGTCCTATCGTTTGGGTGCTAAAGTGTAGATGTTAGCCCTTAAGCGAGGGGAACGTGGGAGCTCCAAAGTGAGAGCCGGTATCCTCCCAACCTAGCCGCAGATTCAGTAACCATGCATAGGATTAGTCAATGTTCTTTATGCCTGAAAAAAAGGGTATAGAATACGATTGCTCATATTTGACACATACAATATTTAATGCATCTCATTCCTATACATTATCTATTTCATTACATAAGAATATTAGTTTTTAGTATCTCAAAATTCTCGAAACCAATTCATCCAAAAAGGGTTATCTTTAGAATTATTATTTGCATTTAGTTATAGTCACTATTACATTTAACACTTGCATTTATGAGTAGTTGCTAGATAAAACACACTTTTAATCGACATTCCAAACTAAGGATTATTAGCAGTAGACTAGAATTTGACTAAAGACCTCTTACTTCACTTCCCCATGGGATCGATACTGGGGGTTTTAAAGAAAACTCTATATTACTTGAAATGATACGTATACTTGCGTAGTACCCCTAGTGTGTAGAATATTTTCCAATTTTTATATCATTTAAGATTTTTTCACACTAGCCGCTATTTATAAATATGGTCAAGTTTTTTGTCATCTTTTGGAAGTTAATTTACTACGTAATTGCGGGCTGGGTCATATAGTAATCCTCACTTGGAAAAAAAAAAGATAAAGTATTGAAAATAATCCTAAAAGAAAAAAAAACAGAAAAAGAAGATTATGTGTGAGGATAAGCTAGGGCATACCTAATAAAAAATTGGCTCCACTTGAGTCATCTTAAAGAAGGGAACTTACTTACATTTCTATATTTAGACTTAAAGTATTAGTACATTTACTAAAATAGTTCTCATGAAATTGCTTTTCTTGTAATTTTTCTAAGTATCCTCAGTATGACAACTTGCAGTTATTCTTAAAATTAATAAAAAATCAGAACTTTTAGACTTGAGTGCTAGATATTTTTTACTTTAGTTTGTAACCGAAGTTATTAGTAATTTTTGTAACATTTCGATATACCATTTATCAATCAAAAACTATAGAAGTTATTAAGTTAAACTCACTACCACGAGTTATAAATTTTTTTATAGCATAGGGTTACTTGAGGATAAGTAACATTTAGGTTTGGGAAAATTGACCCGCTTAAAAATTACCTGTTCTTAGTGCACTTTTTATAAACATTTTATGTACATTTTTATGATATTGCACTTAAAGGAAAGGTATTTTCAAATTTTGGGTTTCAACTACATGGAATGGACAGTTAGAAAAAATGAGGGTAAATAGAGCAAAATTTGGTTGCTTCGTGTGGCACTGTAGGAAAATTCGGTGCTGTAGCACCGCATCATGGCGCTATAGCGCCAGTAACCAACTTTCAAGAACATTCAATGAATTTGGCAAAATTTTGAAAGGGTGGTTATTTTAAGAGATCTATTAAATGAAAGCATTTTGGCTAAAAATAGGGGAGAGGAGTGAACTTTTGAAGATTTTTCAAGACTTTGTACTGAGACTTTTAGTGTTCTTTCTAGTTTTTTGAGTGTGCGTGAGTAATATTTGTGTAAGAGTTTGGAGATTGTTGGAAGGAAACTTCAGAAATTTGCTTGGGTAGAAGACATAAGGTACTTTGTATTTTTGTTTATGTTTTTGTTCTAAGATTTGGATTTCAATGCAAATCATGTGTTTTTGTTTAATATCCATGAATTAATAGTAGTTCATTTTCTTTCTCCTTGCATATGGGAATTAATCTTGTAAGAGGAGTGCAATTTAATTCCTTATTTTTACTCTTAAAAATTGTGATGACATTTTCACCGATTCTTCATTGACTTTTCTAATTGACCACTTGTGAGGTTAAAATCCATTTGAGAAAAGTAATGATTCGGGAGGGCTATGATTTCACCTAACTAGTCAATTCACACTTCATTCTGGGCAGAGATGTTGCGATCACCAAAGTGGGGTGCAAATAAACAGGGAGATAAGTTTTGATGGGCGTAGAATTAATTTTTCTTGGGTGATAGATTATATTATTTGATTAATTCGATTTACAATATGAATCGTAAAGGTCCCTAGTAGGTTTTATAGAGAGAGCATAGTGGGTAATCTTGAGGTGAGAAGCTAGACTCTACTCAGCACTACTACACAAGCTGGAGAAAAACTCTAAGTTAGCCAATGTTCTTAGCTAGCATTGAGAGGGGTAAAGAATAGGAATGCTTCAATTAGTCAAAATACCAAATTTAGTATTTTTAATCATTCAAATCCTACACTGATTAAAATCTATTTTACTAGGGGAAAGAAAATTTTATAATATTCAAACTCGTTTTTAAATTTAATTAGTACTTTGAACCTTTGTAAACTTTTAAAACTAGTTGTTACATCTTGTTTAATATTAATTTTTATTATTGCAAACATATCAACTTTGTTCTCTTGTTATATTATCTACAATATAGATAGAATTTGCAAGTTAATATTAATAGTTATGACTTTACTGATGGGATCAATACTGGGATTTTTAAGCAAACTTTCTATATTACTTGAAACGATATGTATACTTGCGTAGTACCCATAGTGTGAAAATTTATTATATAATTTTAAGATTATTACATTTATTCATACTAGCCTCTAAATACAATTTGAGACAACTTTTTGGAAATATTTTGGAGATTAAAAAAACATGTAATTGTGGGTCGGGTGAACATCCGGCTTATGTGATATCAAAAATTGATGCCAACACTGACAAGGGCAATAATTTGTTTTTCTAGTCTAGTACAACCTTTACTTACAAACAATTGTCCCTTCTTCAACTTTCAAAGAAGTGGATCTTGGTGAGATAAATGAATGAATAATGATGGGAATGAATGTTGAATTGAATTGATAAAAAAAAATACCAAGTTAACCCTAAAATATGGAGAAATCATAGTGAGAATAACTCATTTCTATAATGCTCACATTTTGGAAAGTTCTTCAATGATAAAGACTTCATACAAAAGAATGTTTATAAGGATGTAAATAACTAAGCATTTTGAATTGAATGGTTATTTTTCTTACTCCATAAAATCTTGAAGTGAATGGTTATTTTTCTCACTCTAACACAGATCTCACAGAGAAAAGAGCACACTTACTTATGGAACTCACTCACATAGAGTTTATCTTCCCTTTCTGACTTGAATAGAGACCACCAAATACAACAAATGTGCAGATCAAGTAAAAAGTTTGTTAAGAACGAAAAATTTATTTTTGAAATGGAAAGATTTTTATTTTATTAAAATTGTAACTATAATTGCACTCAGCCTTTTGCTCTTTTACATTAAGCCATTGGCTACTCTCTTCCGTTATTTTGATGACCTCTATCTCTCTCTCTCTCTCTCTCTCTCTCTCTCTCTATCACACACACACACACACACACACACACACACACACACACACACATACACAAAAACACACACACACATACAGAAACACACACGCATACACACATCAATAATAATAAGAACAAGACATAACTCTAGAATGTTTCTGGATTCGACCTATTTTCATGTGTTGTGAACATGTACATATGTTTAAAATATGATGTTAGAATTTTATGTCAAGGGAGATTTAACAATGTTCTTACTAGGGAATATCTTTTGATAGGAGATCTCACCAGTGAACATGTACATATATTCCTACAAGGTCCTATTAATTTTAAGTGATGACAACATCAATTAGTTACTTTTGTCTTTCCTTATGATTGAAATTTTTCCTCATTTACATGTACCTTGTATATTCTTTATATTGAGAGTGTACCATATTAAACTATGGATTAAGTGATTATTAAACATATTTTATTTGATATCTAGTCAGTAAAAATGAAAAAGTAAATTTTGTCTTATAGTGAGGTTCCAAAATAATGTTGGCATATAGCTAACCTAACAAGTTTTATGAGTATTTCTTAGAGGAGAGTAAAAATACCCCCAAGGTAAACTCTTGCAATTATAACTAAAATACCCTAAGAATGATTCATTATACAAAAGCATAAAGTTAACAAGAAGACAACTAATCAACACAGAGAAAGCCACTCATATTATACATCAATTTTTTTTAAGATAAGAAGAACATCTAACAAAATCATTGCCTTTAAAAATAAAATATTATAAAATAAGTTCTCCTAAACATGCCAATGAGAGCTTGAAAATTCAAGCAACTGTATACAACAAAAAACCCTCATTGACAAATGCATTTACTGCCAAAATAGTTTGTTCCATCAATTCCCACGAAGGTTAACTAGATAGCAAGGCTAAAGCTAATAGTTTAAGTTTCTTACCAAGAGTGAACATATTTTCTCATTCCATTGGTTTTTTAACAACTCTTTCCAAAATCAAGAGAACAATAATTTGAACACATAGTTGATTAGTCGTGTTAACAGCTCAAGTCAACAAGTTGACTATATTAATTTTCAGGGAACAATCTCAAATAACCCTCTCACATTGCTCTTTGTTGCTTGCTATTTGACACTAGGGAAACAACTGTCTTGCTATTTTATCTTGCTAAGGTAGCTAACTTCTAGTTTGGGAGGGAGGGAAGGAGGGATGGAGATCATCCCAGGTTATCAGGGTCCCTAGTCTATAAGATGAGGAAGTTAACCTAACATGATAGAAGGATCCGTATAAGCAGCAAGGAGTTGCTTTATCTAATGAAATATTGTGGTGATAGGGTGGATGTTTGTCTAATGAGACTAATCCAAGTAGACCTTAGCTTACATAGGGCTTCATACCATATCAAACATATTCTATGATTTATAATTCGAAGGGACAGACTATCAGCCGCAACTGTAATATAATTGTGTCATTTGATGACAAAACTTGTGGGCAGATGTCTCTGGTTTTATTGCTTCTTTTATGGAGCTTACTAACCAAACCACACAGACAAAATGTCTCAAGCCATGTCACTGAAATAGATAACTTTTTGAGCATAAATGTTGTAACATACCTGATGTTAGGTATTTAGTTTTTTCTCTTAACTTGTGTATTTTAAAGTTTTTTATATTTTAAGTTAACTTAGATTTTATGACAGGTTTATCTTGCTGATGTTCACAATGAACGTGAACACCATCAGAAAAATTGAGAATAATTTTCTTATTTTACAATTTGAAAAAACTTTGTGGCTTGAGCATTAAAAAAATTGTTAATCCTGCCAGCTCCAGCCCCAATTAGGAAGAGGATTGGATTAGAGGCTCAGTCTTATCAACTCTAGTCCATATATGGAGAAGGATCATATTAAGGTTTGGGGCTTACCACTTTGTCTTATATGCAAGATAGCCCACTTGAGAGCTTTTTTAGTTTAACTATTTTGGATTTTTTTTTGAATGTACAACATTTCATACAAATTATATGATTTGCATGCATCTTAAGGTTGATTATATTTAGCTTAAACTTATATTCTTCCTGCGTAGTTATTTCAAACACTCAAGTGACTGAAGGTAAGCGACTAAACACATGCGTGTGTTTAACTTGTATTAATGATTTTTTAAATATTTAAATTTTGATGATGTGCATGAATATATTATTTATCAAAATATATCCAGTTTTAATTGCATATTTTACGATAGCTTTCTTTTCATTTTTTTAATGATATCGTGGATTCACTTGTGGGAGGGGCTCAATTTGGAAACTGATTTGCAGTTTTGTTTATATTACTCTTTGTATGTTCTAAACTAAGTGTAATTTGAAACTTCATATTTTCTTGGACGACAAGTTTTGTCGCGGTTGGATTTCTAATCCCAGCGGGTTTCACGTGACATGAATTCTTTTTTCTATAAATAGAAGAGAGGTTTGTTTCACCTCACATAAGATTCAAACTTCATTTTCTTCTTAGGCATATTGAGGGATTTGAGACTTCCACTTCTGGCTGAAGAGTTTTGTTTGTAATTTTTTAGATTCCAATTTCCCTAAATTTTTTTGTAAGTTTAATAAGACTATCCAATTTGTTTATTTTAATTTTGCAGTTGCATTAATTTTAGTTTTAATTTTATAATTTATTTTTTTAGTATTTTTTTCAAAGTTACTTTTAGGCTCTTACATTTTGTACACATCGTGTTTTAATTTAGTTTTATTGATGGTAGCCTCTCATCGTCGTTCTCGCATACAGGGCTACATCAGAAGTCAGAACATACCCATCACATCAAGAAATAGATGCACGATCATGACGTTCATCATCTGTAGATGGGTCTTTCTATGATTTTATAAGCTAAATAATTTCAGTAGGAAATAAGTAATTAGGTTGTAGAAGAGAGATGACCTAAGGTTGTTTTATCCATAAGCTGCTTTTTTGTATCTTACGATTTACTTAGGAAGATGACTTGTATAAATCTTTTTAAAAAAGAATCACATAGAATCCTATTAGATAATGTCATTAAGGTCATGTAGAATTCAAGGCAAATATTTAGGACGGTAGACATGTATCAACCTTGTTGTGGATCATGAAGATCCTAAAGAGGGCAAGACATTTATGAGAGTTGGGGGTCCCACAAAAGACAATGGATAACTTTTACATAATGGAATGGGCACCTCCGTTAATCATGAATATGATTAACTGACTAAGATAACTATGCAAGTCCTTCGTCATTTTTTACTCCATAAAATCTTAAAGTGAATGGTTATTTCTCACTCTGATACAAATCTCATGGAGACAAGAGCACACTTACTCAGGGAACTCACTAACAAAGAGTATATCTTTCTTTTGTGACTTGAATAGAGACTACCAAATACAATAAATGAGCAGATCAAGTAAAAAATTTATTAACAACCAAAAGGTATTTTTGAAATGGAAATATTTTATTTTACTAATATTGTAACTATAATTGCCCTCGACCGTTTACACTTTTAAATTGAGACATTGGCTGCTCTCTCACATTATTTAGATAACATTTCTATCACTATAGATATATATATATATATATCACACACACACCCTCTCCCTCTCTCTCTCACACACATCAATAATAATAAGACCAGGGCATAACTCTAGAATGATTCAGGATTCGACATCTTTACATGTGTGGTGAACATGTACATATGCCTAAAATATGATGTTAGACTTTTATATCAAGGGATATTTAACAATGTTCTTACTTGGGATTATCTCTTGATACCAGATCTCATTGAAACAAGATGGAGCTCAAGTTCCTATTAATTTTAAGCGACGACAACATTGATTTGTTACTTTCATGTCTTTCCTTATGACTGAACTTTTTCCTCAATTACATGTACCTTGTATCTTCATTATATTGAACTTGTACAATATTTACCTATGGATTAAGTGATTATTAAACACAATTTTCTTTCAAATTTAATCAATAAAAATGAAAAAGTATTTGTTGTCCTATACTGAGTTCCCAAAATAATGTTTGTATAAGGCTAACCTAACCAGTTTTTTGAGTATTTTTTAGAGGTGAGCAACCAAGGTAAACTCTTGCAAGTATAACTAAAATATCCTGAGAATGATTGTTGTAAAATAGTTTAGACGTACTAAAAAGATAACTAATCAACACAAAGAAAAAGCTACTCCAATTATAAACCAATTTTTATTCTATTTTTTTTCAAAATAAGGAGAACATCTAACAAAATTAGTCTTTAAAAATGAAATATTATAGAATAAGTTCTAAACATGTCAAGGAGAGCTCAAAAATACAGGCAAACTGTATACAACAAAAACCCTCATTGACAAATGAGTGTACTGTCAAAATAATTTCTTCCATCTTTGATTTACGCAAGTTAAGTAGACAGCAAGGCTAACGGCTAATATTATAAGTTTCATTACCAAGAGTGAAAAAAATTTTCCCATTCTATTGGTTTTTTAACAACTGCTTTCCAAAATTAAGAGAACTAAAATTTGAACTTTTTGTTGATTGGTCGTGTTTACAGCTCAGGTCAATATGTCGAATATATAGATTTTCAGGGAAATTTTTAGAGGCGGATTTTGAAGGGATGAATTTCTTAGGCCAAATTCTTAACATTGACTTCTACGTATGAGACTCCCATACATTAATGTCTTGTGTCTTAATTTATTTTTAATTATATCTTGGTATTAATAATAGAAATGATACCCGAAGGTTCATAAATATATGATCAAAAATTTGAAAAAGGGACCGTTACTTACTAGGGGCTCCTTCTCGTGAAAAACCTCTACAATTTTTTTGGAGGGCTTCTCTCTCTCTCTCAAAAAAGAAATGAACACTTCAACAGCCTACCATCGCCCAAGAAAAAAAAAAGTGAGATTTAATTATCGATTGATATGTTGGTTGGTAAAATATTAATTAAAAGAAAGCTCATTATCTTTGATCTTTCCTCGAAATTAAAAAGAATATAAAATAATAAAAAGTACGATTTTTTATTAAAAGATCATTTAATTCGAGATTACCTTGAGATCAGCCATCCAGAGACAAATATCTGGATATTATTTGCAGATTTTGTAATGCCACCCGTTCGTATATCTTTGCAACTTAACTAATTGGGCGTGATAGTCATCATCTACGAACTACAAATTCAATTAAACGCCGTTACTTGTGAAGACAAGACATCACAATCTCAACGGCACTGTGGAAAATGATTAGGAGTAAATTAGTTATTTATTCATAAGATTAATATTTGTTTGTTCTGCTATAATATCATTCCTTGAAGCTGAAGTGGGTATGTGTTTATCTCCGCCAACAATTTGCGTTCCACATATTTCCAAACATATTCTTGAGCCTGTAGTGTAACGTTCTAATAGAAACACAAAACTCCTTCTCCATGCTGAGGTTTGAGTTCATAATTCAAATTTTTTTGAAATCTTTTATTAATTATTGATATATATATATATATGGTTTGGTCCCAGTAATTTTAAGGGTATCATATTAATATGATCAATATTTATAGCTGTTGAAATCCAAACAACACTTATATTCTATTGTGACATGACGATATTTTCTTTTAATCAGCCTTTAGAAAGCTGACGATTTATGTAGTGGTTAAATTTTATTATACATTTATCTTTATAAAGAAATTAATGCTTTTATTTGGTAAAATTTTTCTTAAGTGTTGAATCTCAAAATATTTTTCGGGCAACGTCAAAGAAATAGGCTATTGATAGGATCAGAAGAATAATAAAAGAAAGAAGTAGAAAAATACAATAACAAACAGAACAAAATTTTTGGGAATGGATGAAATAGTGTTTCTATAGGAATGATCTTCCTATTTATAAGTCATAGAAAGGAGTTTGGTAAATTACATGATGGTCTCCCATTTGATTCGAATGTTACAATTATTTATGAGTCATTACAGTTTTACGTTTTTGCAACTGAATTGGGCATAGTTTGAGGTTAGAACCCTCTTGGTGTCGTTTCCTATCTGTAATTGCCCAAAGCTCCGTTTCGTATCTGTAACTACTTCGCTTGTTCACATCGCCTTTGTTTGTTCGGCCAAAAATTCATTCGACCGACATAACTATCTTCGGTCACCCCTTTCTGAGTAATCCACTCTGAAGGCTCATTGTCCTCTAGGAGGATTATTCTATCAGGTAAATGACACATTACTGTAATCGATTGGCAACCGATCTTCTGTCGATCAATCTACACAGAGGAGTCCTTGTTAGGTTACTGTTATTTAAGTAAATGTTGACCTAACTTTTGTTGAAGTCTAGTTTTTCTTCCATAGAATCCTAGGATCTTTCCATAGAACTTTCCTGTTGACTATCCTAGAGGACTAGTGGTAAAACCTTACCCGTTATAAATTCTAAACACTTCTTTACTCTTCTTGGAGTTCTACATGTTTGGTTTTGACCTCTAGTACTTAGTAGGACGAAAACAACATGGGGGAGCTCAAGTGGAGTTCTCAAAGGACTGTCTGGCCTTAAGGTTAGCCCTAGGTAGTGTGGTCATGGTCACTCTTGCACACACACACTTCAACCCCTCACTTTCACTCACAACCTAAACACCTAAACCAATCATCCTTAGCTTGGTTCCCCGCTCTTTTGGAAACTCATGTGGGTGGTCCCCAAAGTTCTTAGCCTTTGGCTAGGGTTTGGCCAGGACCAACACATAGAGGATCCAAAATGGTAATTTCCTTCCTCATGGCACAAAAAGGGTAATTTTATGATTATCATCAATTGATTCAAGTTTTTCGAATATCCCTAATTTTGACATTTTAGCCCCAAACTTTTTCAAAAATAACAAAATGCCCTTGAAACTCTAATTTTCTCGAAATTGCCCATATTATCAAATTCCCTTTAAAAATCATCTAAAATCATTTCAAACCACTAAAATTGACCAAAATATACCAAAATCCTCAAAATTTCAAAAATAACCCTAAATTTGCCAAAATTACTAAAATACCCCTCATGCTAAAAAAATCTCCAAATTTTTCAAATTTACTCTAAATGTCCCTAAAATCAATTTGAACTATCAATTTACCACAATTGTGCCTAAATCCACCAAAGTTCGCCAAAATTCCCAAATTGCCCCTAAGTGCCTAATTCCCCAAATCACCCCCAACGTCCACCAAATTGATTTCAAAGTCTCCCAATTTCAAATCCAAATGAAATTTCACCATGCCATGTCCAATCCCAATTTAAATCAAATCCTAGGCGAATTGAATTTAAACCCTAAATCCATGTCCAAATGAATTGCCCCAATTTGCCTCCCCCTTAAATTCCATTAAATTGAACACCAAAACCAATCTAATTTCAAATTCTAAATTCCTCATGACAATGTTCTAAACCAATATGAAGCATCACATGACCCAAATACAAACCCAAACCTAACATAAACTTAAGTCCAAGTCAAATGCCCCAAATTGACCAAAAATAAAAATTCCACTAATTTGAACCTTGAAAAAAGTTCAATTCCATGAAATTTGTTTCTCAACAACTTCATGACATTTTTTTAAACCAAATTGAGCTATCAATTAGTTTATATCAAAGCCCAAGTCAAGCCCAAAACCAATTTTAAGCTTAAAACTCTATTTTGAACCTAAATCCAACTCCACCTCAAACCTTTGGATTAATCAAAAGCTTAACCATTTCTGCCAAACTTAAGCACCCTAGGATGCTAATCACATCACTTAATGAACCTTAATTGAGCCATGGACCAAAAATCACTTGAATTCGGAGATATCCTCCCAAAATAGCTAAACCAAAGAGATACTCGCCACCAGCCTTATCAAGCATCCAAACCATCACCATTAAGCTCTTCTTACCTCTCTGACCCATTTAGCCACTAGCCAAGCTCTGGCTTGCTAGCCTAGTCTCCAAAAAACCCAAGACCAAGAAGGCCTTCCCCAAGATTTGAACCCAATTGTACCCATCCAATATGGCTCATTCCCATTGGTCACTTGTGCCATTAATCCTTCCACCTTGAATGTCGTTTGCAATCCCTAGCCTGGCCAATTAAGCCATAATTCCATGGCTATTTAAATACTACCACCTCACGACAAAACATAGAGAGCATAAAATTCATTGTGAAGACTTTGCAAATATCTTTCCAGTGCTTCTCCAAACCTTCTTATGTTCAATCCCACTATTTTTCAATCATCTCCTCTACGGCCTAAGCTTAATTTCTCCAACAAAAAATAAGGCATTTTCATAATCATCCCCCCAAACTCCTCCAATCTTCGAAATGAAGTGCTCTTAAGCTTCACTAAAGCCTAGGAACACTCCCCCAATCAAAAGCCCCCTCTCTCAAGCCCTCTGTACCAGACTTGCACATAGGTCGCACCACCCCAGGTGGAACTTATACAACTCCAACCTTTGCTCGAACTGATGCTTAGAGGAGGTTGGCTAACAAATAACAAACATACAAAACCATCCCAATTGAGGCCACACCTCTTGGGCTCAAGTATACACCATTTCACCTAAATCTAAGCTCCATTTGGGCCTTTATGAAAAAAAAGTTTAAATCCATGCTTTATTAGTCATATAGATGTGTTTGTCTAGATTATATGCATGTGTAGGAAAAAACCCCATGTAATTTCATTGAGTATTAATTGAAATATTAAGGTTTGAGTGTGGATGGATCTCGATTCACAACAATTGAAGACGAAGATGCGCAGCCATTGGATCACGCGTGTATTGGATGAACGGCTCAGATTACTTCCGACAAGAAGATGAAGCATAAAGCATGGACCGATTCAACACTTATGTGGAAGGTGATGTCGAATAGGAGCGTGCCACGTGGTGCTTTGGAGACTTTGTATGATTGCATGGCACCGATGTGCATAAGTAGAAAAATACGACATTGTTTATGAACATCATTCAGAAACATTAAAAATTCATAACTTTGTGTAGAAAATTCATAAAGATAAAATAAAAATACTGATGTGCTCAGTGAACATAGGAGAAAAATATCGACCAATAATTGAAATTATTTGTCACATATTTTATTTAAAATTAATTAAAATCTCTTCAACTTGTTTTAATTTTATTTAATTAAATAATGGTCATCATGTCATGAAATTTGAAGGGTTTGATCTTCATGTAACTAGGTGCACTCTCTGATTTTTCCAAATTCAGAGCATACACGTATGGTTGAAAGTCCATGTTAAATGCCTTTGCATTAATCAAAATAATTATATAAATTAAAATAAAAACCAGAAAAATATGGGAGTTGATTTAATAGGTTCAATGTGGTCAGAGGACCCTAGAAAATATGTAAAATAAGATTAAATAGTCATGTTTATTATCTTATGTATTTAAGTTATTAAAACTCATAAAAAATATATAAAATGAAATACAACTCAATCAATCACAAAAATTAGTTTATAGTAAAGATAATGAACATATTAAATCTATGTTTGATATCAAGTCTATTTTTCTAAATAAATGAGATTTTTTTCACTTAAATAATTATAATAAATAAAATATATCTAAGAAAATTATGAAAAGTAGATTTTTGTGTTTTTTGAGACTGAAGGCATTTAAAAAAAACATAAATATAATTAAAATTAAAAGTTTATTATTAGGCTATTTTTTCCATAAAATAATAGTATAAAATTTAAAAAATCACAAAAATACAAAAATGCACCAAAATATCACAACTTGTTCCCTTATCACTTGGGACCACTTAAAATATTTTACCTAATATTTAAATATAGTTGTGTATTTTTAAATGTCTAAAATGTATTTTCCAATACATTGCATTAAAATAAATATAATAAATGAAATAAAAAACACAAAATATAAAATTTGTTTCTCTGAGTTCTTTGAACTCAGAAAGACTAAAGAAAAATGTAAAAAATAATTTTTAAAATTAAATTATATTTTATGTTTAATTAATCATCAAAATCAATAAATAATTACGATAATTAAAATTAAATTAAAAAAATAAAAAAAATTATTCCTAGAGATCGTCTGACCAATGTTAACCCCTAATAATTTTTCTGAGGATGGAAGATTTTCTTTGCTTAACTAAATAAACGAATTTTAAAATACTTATTTTTGGGTAAAAATAATTCTAAAAAATATAAAAAAAATCAGAAAAATATGATTTCTCCTCTAATGTTCTAATTGACCTATGAGTGGGGTAACAATGAAAGCTCAAAGTCATTTGAGTTAAATTTAAGGTATTATGAAGTGGAAAGTCATTCAGGGCAAAATGGTAATTATGAAATTTTGAGATCTAATTAAAATTTAAGCAAAACTAATGGTTAAATGGGTATTATTGATCTTAATTAAATATCATGGGAGTTTGAAGCACAAAGGGTTTAAGCGGTAGAAACCAATTCATTGACTTTTTATAATAAGGGTAAAATTATAATTTCTTGAATTATTACGACTTGGAAGTTAATCCGATCTAATGGTTCTAGTATAGTGGGCCTGAGTTAGGAAGATAATAACTCACTAAATTGAATCCCCTAGTCTATAGTCAAACAAAAAAGTATATTCTTTCGATAAGAATTAAACCCATTTATTTCGACATAACTAATATTTTCAAATTTACCCCTAAGAACTTAAGGGTTTAGAAGTGACCTAAGTTTAATTTTATTTTTTAATGAGGTTTGGAAAATGAAACATAGTTAATTCTAAATACCCTTAAAACACTATAAGCCCAATCTTAATTGAAAGAACAAAAGTTCTTAATATTTCAAATTGCCCTTAAGGCTGTCCACCCACATCATCTTTAGACTTAGTATCAAGTGAATGACAAGTTAACACACTCATTGAATAATTAAAACATTAAGGTTCATTGAGCACAGGTTAAGACATAATCACTATGTCTTTACTTAAACTGTGGGATGGGTGATTCAACAACATAATAAGTTCAGAAGAACTCGAAATAATTCAAAGGAGTTTAAAAGTTGTTTAGGGTTACAACCCAAACACTTTTGTGATCATTTAAATGGTTTGAAGGACAATTGAACTTATTATGCTTTAATGATAAAAATCATCCACAAAATCATTAGGGACCTACCAAGTTATACCTCGGGACACGTTAATTCAACTAAATCAATAGAAATACCATGAATTGCTTACTCTACATTTACAACCTAATGCTCAATGACTTGAGTTTTCTCTAAGGTATTTAAGTCCTTGTGAGTAACTAGAGACATTTGCTTTCTCCACATATGGATCATTGAACTGGTAAAAGTCTTTTGAGGTCTAGGTGACTAGGACAATGATGATATGCTAATGAGTGCTAAACGAGATATACAATATGGGAATTTAATAATAGATCTCCTACCTCAAGGACCATCAATAAGGGAGAGGAAAGGACGGATGATACTATTCACCGACTCTTGGTGGGATTGTTTCCCCTGATGTTCCTAGGATGCTAGTAGTCCTAGCTTGATTAGAGTGACTAGCCTATAGACTATACTATTTTAAAAAAATAAAATAAAGTTTCCTTTGGTTATTAAAACAAACTCTGCATGAAAATATAAATAATAACTTCTGCAGTAAAATTATAATTTTTAATGAAAATTTATAAAGGTCCTTGGTTAGTTATTTGGATCAAGGTAGGACTACCCTCTGTAGGTTATTTGGTTGTTAGCTCTTACCCAGGGTTGGGAAGAACACAGTTTAGCTCAGAGCCCCCACTTTTACCGTTGTTTTATACCTAATATTGGTCTTCCATATGTGGCTACAAGTTTTTCTTTGCCAATTTGTGTTTTTGTTATGAATCATTTTTGCTACCTTCTACACTAGAGTTCTTGCTTTCTAATTCTACAATTTATTCAAATTTTCTGCAAATATACTATGTTGTATGAACTAAACATGCAGTGTTAGCAGAAGCCCAGGTACACATTTTATTTTATGTACTACAATTTCCTTTCATTCTACTGTACAATATTTCATTACTTGTGCTTACTTACATCACTTGCAAAATCAAAATCAAAACCATAACAACAACAACAATAATAAAACCAAAACATCGAAAACATACATGGTAAAACTATTTGAAACTTAAACCTTATGACTGCTACATCAAAAAAGAGCTTGAAGCATATGCCCTGGGTAACACAACGAGGACCTACAGAAGGACATATTCGAGAAAGAAACCAGGTCTACAATAGCAAATTTTTCTTTAGAATTAAATAACAAGCTAGAAGACTTTAGGGTAGTATGCTTTTGTGCGACATAAAGGCTCAATTTATCTTATAGGCATTTGCAAATCGTCTAATATAAGCCCCAACTCGTCTTAAGATTCGTAGGTCATCGTTCTGTGCGATGTAAATCCTCACATCTTCCAGGCTATTTGCCAGGATAACATAAATGTAAGTCCTATATAATGAAATTGGCAGGATGAAACATTAAAAAATGTCTCTTTGAAATTGAAGCCAAATCATAGGATAATTTTGAGAATTCATCGAGGTTCTTCTCAGGATCCGTGAAATCCCCTACCTTTCTTCCTTTTGATCCCATAATAACTATTCCAATTTGATCCTTTCTCATTTGAACTTTCCATGTCCAACCTTGAAAGCCCTAAAATTTTAATTTATAAACACAATACCTCTGATCTAAATTGAGAGCTTTTCCTAGGTGACTTCGGTTGTTTAAGATATAATTAACAATAAGAGCTTGCCCTTAAAAAAAACTTTAGGAACACATCATATTATAAACTCTATCTAATCTTTTGTAGTAGATAGGGGAACCTGTTGGTCAACATAAATGTTTCACAAATTAAATTTCCTTAATTTTTTTAATCGAGCCTCACAATTATGTAATGTGTCTATTCCTAGAGATAAATGCATGGCTCATTGTGTAGTGCTCATTTATTTAAACTATTATATATATGAGATCTGTTTGGTCTTGTATTTTTCAAAATTGAAGTACTACTTTTCAAAATTATATTTTTTTTGGAGGGGGGAAGGAGCAACACATGGCTCCCTACATGTTAGATAAAAGCAAAGTGACAAGTAGAACAATGTAGAGATGGGCTCCATCTAAGAAAGTTAAAACAATTTCATGAAAAAGACCTATGTGTTTCCTTCTCCACAATACCAAAAAATCCACCCAAACAAAAAAATCAAATAAAATAAACACTGTACTTGCCAGAAAAGATTAAAGTATACCAACTCCCTAAGTAACAGTTCCCAGCCCAAAGAAGAGAGACTGCCATGTGTATCCATAATAGTGTTAACTTTATACTTGGAAAAAGGAGCAAAGGAGTAGTGTAGTCAGACTGACATAAAAAAAAGAGAGTAGCTTCCACAAAAGAAATCTAGGATGGAGGAGCTGAATCTACCCAAGAGGTAGAACGGGTCGAAGAAGTGAGGTTCAGAAAATATAGCATCGATTTCCCACAATTCTGAAATGAGTTGCTTTCACTAGATCTGCCTCAAGTAGGAAAAGTAGCTGAGGGTGGGGGGGGGCTTAGATGAGACTTGCACAAGCTGAGAGGAAAGGGCCCTTCTAGCAAGCCAATTAACAAGGCTATTACCCTTTCTGAAAATGAAATCAAATTGAATATTGATCTGTTGGTAGAGAGCTTTGATTCTTATAGTCCAAATAGAGTGATGCTAGGGGGGATTATTTTGTAGATACTGTAAGAGGATGGCAGAGTCACCTTCCACAATAATGTTTGACCACTGGAAAGAGTTGGCTAAATGGACTGCCCAATAGACTGCAGCTAATTCAGCTTCCAGTGGATAAACAACAACAGTAGGTGCCTGATAGAAGCAGATACACTTCCTACAATGGTCCTTGAAAACTCCACCAGTGACAGCACCAAGGTCAGAGAAGGCCCCATCAGTGTTAACTTTGATAGAAGGGTGGGCTGGAGCTTTCCAGTAGATGTGAATAATTCTGGACTGCTTGAGGTGGTCATGCAGGGGAAGATTGAGAATGTTAGGGAACTTCTTCATTTTGATCAGCTTAGCTAGGAAAGAATGGCAGTGTCCAACAACAGTGAGAGCATTACTAATTTGATCTTCAAACTTCACATTGTTTCTGTGCATCCATATAAACCAGGCTATGATTAATGAGATGTCACTAACCTTAGCTTTTTGCCAGGATGGCCAGCAATTGTCCAAATCTTGCCAATCAAGGAGAAGTGTGTTGATGTTAAGAAGGTTGATAACCCCCTTTCAAACCTCTTGGGAGAAATAACAAGTAAAAAATAGGTGCTGCAAAGTTTCAGAGTGAGTCCCACACAGATAGAATTTTGATGGCCCTCTAATCCCTTTTTATTTGAGAATGTCATCAGGGGGAAGAAATTTGTGAAAAATCCTCCAAATAAAGAAAGACATAGAGGGTGTGAGATGCTTGTTCCAAATTTTCTTACCCCAGCTGGTGGAAGTCCACAAGTAGATTTGGAGGTAGATATGCTTGGTAAGGCTTTGTAACTTCCCATTTTGCCAAATTAATTTGTCAGGTTGGGTTCTGTCAAAAGGGATAACAGACACCTGGTGAGGAGAAGAATCTTGTAGGAGCTCATGAAATTTAAGGGTAGACCAATGTGTATTCTCCCAGCAATTGGCCACAGGAAATTGCTGCTTGTTTATGTTGGGGAGGGCATTAAGCATCTCAGGATGGCACCATTGGTCATGCCAAAATAGAACTTCACCTTTTCCCAGTTCCCAGAAGTACAAAGAGTCGGCTAAGTTTTTGTTAAGGAGCATTTTCAGCATATTTTAGGGTTATGTGTTTTGAAAAGGGGTCGCCTACAGAAGTTGTCGGCGAATTTTCATATTTCAAATTTAATTTAAATATATATATAGTTTAAAAGATAACATTTGATTTTGAAAGTAATTTTAAGTTTAAAAGTTTTAAGATATGAAATCAAACCGATCTCACATCCCGAATAGTTTATATAAACGAGCGCCACACCACAAACCGTGTATCTATCCCGAAGAATAGACACCTTTGCTTGATGATGGGGCTCGATTAAATAAACTAGGAGATTTGTGACATCCGTTTGGTCCGCAAACCAATTTTATAAGCTCACAAGTTCCACTGCTTAATATGAAAACATTAAACGGGGTTTATATTACTCGGGTTCTTAAAATTCTCTATAAGGGCGAGCCCACATAGTTAATTACAACTTAAGTGACGGGAATCACCTAAGAAAACTCTCGATAATAATCAGTAGTTCTGCTCTCAAGAATTTCACAGTTTAAGTTTTCTAGGGATTGAATTTTGGAATTTCAATAGGGAATAGATCAAATTTAGAACATTTTATTTTGGGAATTCAAAGGAAGAAAGGTAGGAGAAATCACGGATTCGAAGCGAACTTCGGTAATTTCCTGACTATCCTACTGTTTGGCTTGAACTTAGGAAAGTCCTAATGTTTATTTAATGTTTTGATCTTGTCAATTTTAATTAATTAGGACTTATATTCGTATGATAAAATCATACAAATATCCTCGAAGATGTGAGGGTTTATGTCGTATCGGACGGCTGCCTCGAGTCTAAGGCTGGTTAGGGCTTAATTTACATGATATGATCATGCAAATGCCTAACGAAGAGTTGAGGATTTATGTTGCACTAGGCGAGCTACCTCGAAGTCCTATGGCTTGGTTATTTAATTCTAAGAAAGTTTCTGTGAAGTAGACTCGGGTTTTGCTGATGACGATGGCCGTATCGCCCACCATGCTCCGAGCTCCTTGTTCTTTGCGAGAGGTTTAGTTTTAGAAATCATAAATCGAGGAGATGAGAGAAGTGTTGGTTTAGAGAAAGTCTTAATTTCCAAGTGTTTTTTATGTTTTAATTAAAACAAATCTTAAAGTTGATTATAACAACACCGGTTAAGATCCCACGGTTCCATCCTTCCGGCATCGTTATTTTTATTTGATTCACTTAGTCCAGATGAATTTGCTATACTCAACTGAATGAGTTCCACACTTTCATTTAGACCGTGGGAAATCCGGTTAGCAACACGTAGGTTACATCATTCGAGGTATTCCCGATCATCCAACAAGACGTTTTAATTTAGTTGTAGTTGTAGTTTTGTTGTTTTGTTTGTGATTAAATTTTGAGTTGTTTTATATTTTGAAATGTTGTGGCGGTGAATTTTATCTTGTAATGACTTTTAATTTAGTTTTGGTTTCGGTTTTAGGGACTATCCTAAAGGTGTGGGTTTTCATGCAACGGATTGTTTATCATGCAAGAAAAGTAAGTGCGATGCGATTAAATAAATTGCAATAAGGTAAATTGCAATAAAATAAAAGCGTACCTGGAGGGTCTTCCCGTCATCCCAAGTTGCACTTAAAACACAATTAGAATATTTAAGCATTTAAAGCAAGTTCCTAGGTAAAGCTAAGGGAAGGGTTATGGTTTTCTACCAAGTTCCTAATCCTATAGCTAGTCACCTCCTATGACGTCTCAGGTTATTGTATTTTGGTTTGAGGACGATTTTCTTCATCGAAAGAACAACTAAGTTCGATTGTTCTTATAAATATCCTATCATATCGAGGAAGTGCTTAAGACGAATCTTAAACATCTTTTCGATACTTTTAGGATTGTTTTAAGTCCAAGAGAATTTAATTATACAAATGAATTAATCGTCCGGGAGTTCAAGTTTTGTTATCTTGCTCAGTGAACTAGGACATTTGAATATCCTATAAGTGAAGTAACACTTCACTTAACACTCCTTTTAAGAGTTATGACATCATGAGTTTTTGAGGGCATATTGATGTTTAAGTAATTTATGATTTAATTTAATTTCAATTAATGGGCTTAAGTTTGGAATAGTGTTCAAGTTGTTTTAGATTTATTCTTGAATTTTTTTTATGTCTTAGGTGATGTTATATTTAATTCAATTTAATTTAACTTAGTTCAATTTAATTTAATTTAATTCAATTTTAATTTAATGTGGTTTAATTTAATTTAATTTAATTTAATTTAATTTAATATAATATGATTTAATTTAATTTAATTTAATTTGATTTAATTTAATTTGATTTAATTTAATTTAATTTAATTTAATTTAATTTAATTTAATTTAATTTAATTTGATTTATTTAATTTGATTTAATTTAATTTAATTTAATATGTTTTAATTTAATTAAATTTAATATGTTTTAATTTAATTTAATTTAATTTAATTTAATTTAAATTTTAATTTGATTTTATTTTTAATTTTAATTTAATATTTTATTTTAAAAGGGTTTAATTTAAATAATTTAATTTAATTCAATTTAATGATTAAGTCTTTTAGCATTTTTAAATCTTAAATTTGAATTATCATTTTAATTAGTAATTAAATATTATTGAGATGATTAATTTAGGGATTCTTAAATTAAAGAACAAATTTCTTCCTAATAACATCCCTATTTTAATAATTCCAATTTTATTATTCTTCCAAATTTAATCAATTATTTAATTAAAGTTCATTTCAATTATTTTTAAATTTTTTAATAGGTTTCTACCCTTTAATTATTTAAATTTCAATCATCCAAGTCAGATTAGAATCAAATATTTTACTCTTTAATTTTATAAAACCTAAAGTTTTAATCAAGGGTTAAAATTTTAATTACCATTTTGCCCTTGAAGCTTAATAATTTCATAACTCACTAAATTGAGCTTAAATGAACTTGAAATTTTTATGTGACTTCACTCATATGTCAATAAAGACATGAGAGGAGAAAATGTGATTTTTTTGTATTTAATTTACTTATGTAATTATATTTTGTGGAAAATAGGGATTTCCAAGGAAAATTTAATAATATGACCAAAGGAAAGTTTCTGTCCTTAAAAAAATTATGGGACATTTCTAATGACCAGAGGACCACTTGGACCAATTTTGGTGATTTTTTTAATTATATTATTTTTATTATAATTATTTTGAGTTTTGGAGTATTAATTAATTTAAAAATAAAATAAAGGTTGAAAATGAATTTTATATTTTTCAAAAATCTCTCTGATATCAAAGAAATCAGAGAACCAACTTTTACAATTTTCTGATTTTTCTTTGATTTATTAGAATTATTTTAATGGAAATGCTAGAAAATACATTTTTTTTATTTTAAGATTACCCTAGGGCTTTAAAATTTAATAACTCATCATAGGGACTTAAGAAAAATATGGGGTTTGTTCCTAAGTGATTAAAATTCAAAATGTGACATTTTGGTGAATTTTATTATTTTTGTGATTTTTATTATTTTTTAATTATTAAAATATTAAAATAATACAAAAAATCAACTTTTTTAGAAAATTGAAATTTTAATTTTCTTAAATTCTTCTAATATCAGAGAGGCTCCAAAACCAATTTGGTGAATTTTTGAAAATTATTTTTAAAGATATGAATTTTTAAAGTTTAAATTGGCTAAATGGCTTAATCAACCCATTTAGTAGGGCTAACCAAGTCAATTGACTTCAAATTTTTATGGTGGGTTCCTCCGATCCTAAAGGTCAGTGGAGAATTGATTTCAAGTCAATTTGATGCATGATTAGCTCTAATTAATTAAAGACCTATTTTGGGTGTTTAAGCCGATTAGGGTTATTCAAGTGAATTAATTCAAAAGCTTATTTTTCCTAGGGTCCTCCGATCATAAGAAACATCACCAAATTTTCCTAGAATTTATTTCACAACATGCTAATTATTAGATTTAAAATACTCAAAACGATAACATGAATTTGAAAAATCAATAACTCTTCATAGGGATGGCCTCGACTTTGGAAAATTCGGGGAATGTTCCCAAATTCGGGGGCTTCAAAGCCTCATGGTCTCATGCCATGGTGAATTGTATACATGCATGGAGAATTAAAAATGTGCAGAGAGTAAATAAATTATTAAAAATCAAATACTTGATGAAATTAAATGATTTCTTTTCCATATTATTCTCCTCTCGTTCACCGAGCGAGAGGGTATTTTTATTTTATTTTTCGATTTTTCTACATAAAGTTATGCATTTTTGAAGTTTAGGGAATTAAATAAATAGGAAAATAAACCTAATTTCCTACTTATCCACGCGGCGCCGCGTCGACCTGAGCATCTCCGAAGCTCCACGCGGCGTCTCCGATTCGGCGCCGCCATCCGACTCGGCGATCCGGGGCCCCGCGGGTCACGTACCAACGCATCTGTCCGACTCGATCCGGACCGTCCACTCGATACACGCTCGATCCGATGGCTCATGGTCATCGTCTACGGCGGGTGTGCACCGTGACCGTCAACCTTCTAACCCTAATTTCTCACTCGATTCTCAACGGATTTTCGTGTTCTTATGCTCTATGGATTCGTCTTGAGGAGACGAACACATCCATACGGTAAACATGTATTTAAATTGACTCAAATTAAATGGAGAATCTCTGTAAGCTCGGGAAGAAGAGTGAGTCCACACCTTTGCTCAGAGAAGTGAAGCTTCGATCTGAGAGTTGTGTCACCTTCGATTGGGTCCAAGCAAGCTCCAGATGAAGTCCTTGGCACGGTGAATTGCCTAGCTATGAAAGTGACCACGGCCGATCACAAAGCTTGGAGAGCTGGAACAAATGGGTGGCTTTGGAGATGTGGCTTTCGGTGGGAAACTTCTCCTCTTGGTCCGGTGAAGGTGTAGGACCGATCGATTTGGGGATTGATCCACTGTGGAGAAGTGTCCTGGTTTTTGTGCTGAAGTTTGAGCTCAAAATTGAGCTCGATTGGAGGGAATTGGGGCTGGAATCCAGTGGGAATCAAGTGCTCTATGTGTGGAGAGTGGTCTGGATTGATTTTGGCAGAGTTTCCTTAAGGTTTTGTTCAACACCTCCCATGGCCGAGAAGGGGTGGTGTTTAAATAGGAGAGGGTGGAGGGCCTCCCAGGGGGAGTTAGGGCTTGGGATCAGCTGCTTAGGCCAAGGGAAGAACAGCCATGGTGGCCATTGGGCATGGGGCGGCTCGACGGGTGAGAATTCCAAGTTTGGCTCCTCCCGAGGTCTCGGCCATGGTGTTTTCCGGCGACCCGGGCGGCTAGCCGGCAGGCATGGGTCACTCTCGGGTCCGGGTGGGTCGAGGGCTGGAGGTTTGTGCGGTCGATTAGCCATGGACATGTGTAAAGGGTTTGAATCGAAGTGGAATGGGAAAGGGGCTAGTTTTGGGTCTAAATGGGTCAACCCTTGGTTTTGGGTTAGGTTCACCCTCCAAGGCCAATTTGGGACTGAAGGGAAAGTCACTTGGATCAGCTTGATTAGTGGGGTCAAGTCACAATCCAAGTACAATTAAGCTTAAGCAAGAGTTAGGGGAGACATGGGAGTGGTTAATCACTCTTAAGAGAATCATTAAAGGGTCCCATCTTCTTGCCATTTTGGGTATGGTGAAGTGTCCAAGGCTTTCATGGCTCACATGTGGCTCATGCATGACTTCATGGCTCACCTTTGGCTTGGAAAAAGCTAAGTCAACTTTCATGAAAGAGGTTTTTATGAATTTTGGTAATTTAGGAGTGATTTGATGGGATTTGGCATATGGCTTGATTTGGAACCATTTGATGATTGATTTGAACTTAGGGATGATTTTAATTAAGGGTATGATGAGAAGAATTTGTCATATGGGCTTTAGCATGAAGTTTGGGCTTTTAGGAAGGTTTAAGAAAATGGGCTTTTGGTTTGAAAATAAATTTATGAATGGGAATTTTGTGAAGGATTGGGCCAAACAAATGTTGGGTTTAGCTCATGGATGTGTCATGAGTGATTTGAAGCAAGTTGGGAGTGATTTGGGTTTGAATTGGGTTGAATTTGGGCTTCCTTGGTGAATGGGCCAATATAGGTCAAATTGGGCTAACTTGGGCCAATGTTGGGCTAGGGTTCAAATTGATGTAAAATAAATGTTGGGAAATTTTTATGGGAGTGTTTCAAAGAGGTTTTGGCTTTGGTTGGGTTTTGATTTTGGGGTTTGGGCTTATTTGGGTTAGGTTTGGGTTTAGGTCAAAATTGGGCCTTTTAGCTTTGGGTTGAATTTGAGTGGGGGTTGGGTCCAAATTTTGGGCAAATCATGTTAGTGTTTTGTTTTTAGGGATGTTAGGGAAGGTTTAGAAAAGATTTGGGGTTAATTGGAGTTGAATTGGGTGAGTTTGGGCTAAGTTTGGGTCATGGGTCCAAATTGGGCTTTAAGGTCAAAAGTGAAATTGGATTCAAATGCCAATCAAATTGGGCTTATATTTGATCTAGATTGGTGTTGGGGATGTTGAATTGAAGTTTAGAATTGAATTGGACCAGAATTTGGGTCAATTGGGTAGGTTTGGTTTGACATTGGGTTCACTTTGGGTTAAAAATGGATCAAATTGGGGGTTTTGACAAAAGTGGGGTAAATTGAAAAAATTGGCCCATGGTGTGGTTGAACAAAATGAAATTGAGAATATTTGGGATTTTCTGGAATTTTCTGGGAATTTTCTGAATTTTTGGATTTTTTGGCTAAGATGGGCATTTTGGGTATTTGGAGGGTATTGGGAGGTATTTTTGGAATTTTTGGTATTTTTGGGTATGGATGATCAATTTGAGTAATGTGGGAATGTTTGGGATTGATCTTGAGGAATTTTGGGCAATTTAGGTGATTTTGCAAATTTTTGGGTAGTTTTAAGGGTTTTGGGTTAGGCTAGGCGGGTGTAGGGTCCCGGGGGTCAAAAATTGAAAATTTGGAAAATTGAAGATTGGGTGAATGTAAGTGGAATGAAATCATTTTGTTTGAGCCATGAAGCCATATCAAGCCCACATGAGCCATGAAGGGACTCATTTGAGACATCCACTATGTTGTTCCTCAACCTTCTAGCCGAGGGCTTAGGGGTTAAGGACCATCCATGTGAATCACCTTCATGAGTCGGGAGGTCAAGTTGGATATGGGTGTAGTTTTAGGAGGTGTGTGTGAAAATGTAGTGTATAGGTGTAGTGTGTGTGCAAGTCGGCCCCTTCACTGAGACCAGGGCCACCTGGGGCGGTCCTAAGGCCGAAGAGTCCTATAGGAACTCATCCTTTAAACTTCCACATTTGATTTCAACCCTCTAGGTGATTAGGGGTCTACAATCAAGTTTGTGGAGTTTGCAGGGAGTTAAGAAGTGGTTTGAACTTCTAAGTGGTGGGTCCCAATTCTAATCCTCTAAGATTAGTCAAAGGAAAAGCCTAAGGCTAGATCCTAAGTACTAAAGAGAAGAAGAGGAGACCTCATCAAAAATGAGGTCAACATCCATATCTAGAACAATGAAATCCATAGGGAAGATAAATTTATCTACCTTAACAAGAACATCCTCTATAACTCCTTTAGGATAAGTGATCGATTGATCAGCTAACTGAAGATTTACAGTGGTAGGAGAAATCTCTTAAATCTAACCTTTGAAAAATTAAAAATTGCATGAGATTAATACTAGCTCCTAAATCACATAAGGCTTTTCCACAGAATTTTTCTCCAATAGCACATGGTATAGTGAAACTTCCAGGATCTTTAAGTTTCGAGGTAATTTCTTCGAATTATTGCACTACATTCTTCACTTAATGCAACAGTTTCATAAGCTTCAAATTTTCTCTTCTTACTTAAAATATCCTTCCTAAATTTTGCATAGCTTGGCATTTGCTCCAAAGCTTCAGCAAAAGGAATGTTGATGGTATGTTTTTTAAAAATTTCAAAGAACTTAGAAAATTGATGGTCAAGCTTCTACTGTTTAAGTCTTTGAGGAAAAGGTGGTGGTGGTCTTTCAACTCCCACTTCAATAGGTACAACAGTTTGATCTTTACTTGGAGAAAGGGTATCTTTACGTTTTTCAATCTCTTCAACTTCCTTCTCTTTTTCAATCTCATTCCACGTTTTCTCCTTTAAACCCTTTCCACTTCTAAGTTGTACAGCTTTTGATTGTTCATGTTCTTTTCCAAATCCTTTAGGATTAATTTCGACATTGCTAGGCAGTGTTCCTTGAGGTCTGTAATTAATGAAATTAGTGATTTGACCCATCTGATTCACAATATTATGAATAGCGGTGTTTTGACTTTGTAGCTGATTTCTTAGTTGTAAGATTAATTCTTCTACAGACAACTTTTTCTTCTGATTGTTATAAACAGGAGGATAAGTTGGTCTATAGTTTGAATATCCTTGATTGTTCCAATTTGGATTAACTTGATGTCTGTTACTCCAATTAAAATTAGGATGATTTTTTGAAGCAGGATTATAATAATTAGAATAAGGGTTACTAGTTTTACTAGAAATAGCTTGCAAAGTTTCCATTCTTTGAGAATCACGGAATTTATAGAATTATCATTACTTACATGCGATATATTAATAGCAAAATTATCTAATTTCTTAGATATCGCAGCCACTTGTGAAGCTAAAATAGAAAAGGCTTCATTATCATGAATACTGGCTATTATTTTGGGATTAACACTTTAAGAAGGCCATTGAAAATTGTTATTAGCCATTTCTTCAATTAAGGTGTAGGCTATTTCAGATGTCTTAGCCATTAAAGAACCATCAGCAGCAGCATCAATAATAGATCTAAGTGATCCAATAAGTCCATTATAAAATGTTTGAATAATTAACCAATCTTGTAAAGCATGATGAGGACATTTTCTTAATAGTTCTTTAAATCTTTCCCAAGCTTCATAAATTGTTTCTCCATCAAATTGCGTAAATGAGGTAATATCATTTCTCAATTTAGCAGTTTTAGAATGAGAAAAATATTTAGCAAGGAATTTTTGTTCCATATCTTCCCATGTTTTAATAGAACAAGTTCCTAATGAGTTAAGACACATCTTTGAATTATCTTTTAAGGAAAAAGGAAAGAGTCTGAGCCTAATAGCATCATCAGAAACCTTATTATATTTAAAGGTAGCACAAAGTTCTAAAAAACTAGCAAGATGTAAATTTGGATCCTCATTAGGTGTTCCTCCAAATTGATTGTTTTGAACCATTTGAATAATAGAAGGTTTAAGCTCAAAAGAATTAGCATCTACAGTTGAAATTTGAATACAAACATGAAGTTCATCAGCTGTAGGGTTTGCATATTCCCTTAATGGTTTATAAATATTTTGTTCATTAATTTCGGTTGGACTTTGATTATTATTATGTAAGTTAGCCATTTTTTAATGTTTTGAAATTTGTTTTCCTTTTTTAATTCTTTTAATTGTTCTTTCTAGTTTCGAATCGAAAGGTAGTAATCCTTTAGGTCTAGAACTACGCATAAAAATTTAAAGAAAATATTTTTGCTTTGTTTTGTTTTCGTTTTATGTTTTTTTTGTTTTTTCTTCTCTTTTTATTAAATTCTAATCTATCCCCAGCAACGGCGCCAAAAACTTGATGTGACGCGACTTTATATATGCTTTAAAATGCATGAATTTGATACTAGTTTTTAGAATATTTAATTTCCAGCAAATGGCTTCAAAAACTTGACGCACGAGGTTTACTTTCATAATTTTATATTTAGATTTTATTATTGTAAAATTCACACTTTTAAACGCAAGTATACGTATCGTTCAAGTAATACAGTGCTCTAGTGGAGTCCTGGTTATCGATCCCACAGGGATAGAGAATTTTATAAAAAGTAAGAAATATAAGTAATATTTTGAAATATCTGGGTCTCTCCTGGATTTTTTTACAAGTCTTCTGGACACCTTATAGGACTACTATACATATTATATCTATTAAATGAAAAATATTTCTCAAATAAATGACTAGAATTCACCGGAATATGACAGAGTTTGGTAGGCCTGTGACGAACCTATTCATAGAGCTTTACTTCCCTGCAAAATATACACTTTTATTGCAAGCATACTAAAGTTTCAGGTGGAGATGATGGGAAGACCTACCAGATATGCTTTTATTTTAATGTCATTTACTTATCTGCACTCTACGGCACTTTCTTTCCTTCCAAATTTTCATGCTAAATAATAATGTCACCCTGAATGAAAATTGAAAACCTTAGGATAACCACAAAACAAACTAAATATCAAAATTAAAAAAAAATCAAACAAGATAAAATACATCACCACAACATTCAAAAATATAAAACAACTCAAAATTTAATCACAAACAAAACAAAAATCACAATTTCAACTAAATTAAAACGTCTCATTGGATGATCAGGAATCCCTCGGAAGAGGTAAACTACGTGTTGCTAACGGGGTTTCCCACGATCAAAATGAAAGCATGGAACTCATTAAGTTGAGTTCAGTAAATTCATTTAGATTATGTGAATCCGATGAAAATAGCGATGCTGGGGTGATGGAACTGTAGGATCATAACTGGTGTTGCTATAATTAACTTTAATGTTCCCCTAATAAAATATTAAGTCATCTCAATTTTAAATTTTTCAAAAACATGACATTTCTTATCTCTTTTCAATTGACATTTCTTTAAACTAAACCTACCACGATGAGGAGCTTGGAGCATGCATAGTGGGCAGCACGACCATCTTTAACTGTAAAATTCCTTAGAAATAAACAACAATCCATAGGACTTCGAGGTAGCTTGCTTAGTGCAACATAAATCCTCACCTTTTATTTTGGCCTTTACATAACATTTTTATGCAACATAAGCCCTAACTCGTCCTAGACTTCCGAGGTTATCATCGGGTATGACATTAATCCTCCTATCTTCCAGGCCATTCACATGATCATTATCAAGTGAATATAAGTGCTAATTAATAAAAATTTACAGGATGAAACACAAAATAAATATCCTAAATCAGAGCTAAATCATAAGATAGTTTGGGAAGACATCAAGATTATTCTTGAATCCATGTTCTTACCCCTGCCTTCTCTACTTTGACTTCTAGTAAAATGAAATGTTCCAAAACTTGAGCCATTCACCTATTAAATTTCAGATTATCACATTTTCTTGGAAAACCTTAACTTTAGAAGTCATGAATATAAATATTTCCTGATCTATATCAAGAGTTTTCTTAGGTAACTTTGGTTATCTAAGATGTAATTAACTATAGGGGTTGCCCTTATAAGAAACTTAAAGACCCCATATTAATATAAACCCTATCTAATTCCTTTATATTAGATTGGGGAATTTGTCGGTCAACAATGGTTCACAGACCAAACTGATGACATGAATTCTTTAGTTTATTTGATCAAGCATCACCCCAAGCAATGTATCTATTCTTTGGGACAAATACATGTCTTGTGATGAAGCACTTGATCATCTAAACTATTGTTTATATGAGATCAGTTTGATTTTGTATTATTTAAAATTAAAATATTTTTTTCAAAATCCATATATATATTAAATTATATCAAATTTCTATTTTATAAAACTATAATTTAAACCTTTTCAAAAATTTCAAATCTCTCACCACATCAAAATAAAAGAAATAAGAAAAAGGATTTTCAATGGCCGACAGTTTTCTGGCGACTCCGCGTGGGAAGTTTCTCTCTTCATTAAGATCAGGAGATACTATATTCATATATCGGTAATGTGCTCACGTCCCTCATGAGCTAGATTACTATTCTTCAATTTACATACTTCACCCATTTCCTTCTTGGGAAAGTGTGATCAACTCCTCTGGATTTCATGACCGTCTGTTTGGTCAATCCTAAACAAAAGGGTTTTGGAGTCTTTAGGTTTTCCTTTTAATCTTGTGGGGTCAGACCCCTAATAGGTGTGTCAGCGAGCAAGTTTTACTAGGGCAATTTGCATTGTGAAGGGGATCTCTAACACGGTCCCATACTTCACATTTTTTTTTTGTATCTCCCGGATTCAATCCTGTCTTCGGCAGATTAACCCACTCTTCCTTAAATCTCAAGATTCCTTTTAACAAACATATGAAAACCTAAAAAATGAAATAAAAAGATCATAAAATATCAAAATAAAATGAAATTTTAGCCAGTCCACAGAACAACCTTTTTCATAGTTTTTGCACTATGATGACAATGTTTTTTGCCCTCATTAACCTTCAGAATACATCTCTTGACAGTTAAAGAAGTCAAACTCTATGCTAACTTTCTCCTGAAACATGCCCTCCTCCCGGGAGGCCTGCCTTGCAGCGCCGATGATTCACTTCAGGACTGACTTCAATAAGTTTGAAGTCGTACTCGGAAAAGCCTCGTTCTTGGTCGTGAAAGTTGACACTCCTGAAATGCAAGAACCGTCTGCTGAGTTCAATATAAACTCCCACAAATATTTGCCTTCTGCTAAGAAGGTGAAAGTAACCACTGCTCCCGTCAAATTTGTTGCCTACGTGCTAAGGAGAGTTGTCACCTCTACTGCGACCGGCTTCTCCGTCTCTGCACCTACTTTCTCGTCTGTTAAAGGGAAAGAAATTCCGTGTGAAGATGATTCTGATGATGCATTTCTTGCCTCGCCATCAGTCTTAGAGATTAGCTCAAGTTTTAGACCTCCCTGCCAACCAAATCTCAAATAAGAAATTACAACTGCAGGATTCGCAAGGTCGTCAGTGCATAAGTTACAAGTCTGCCAGCAATTAATGAGATGCCTCAACAGGAGGAACTCGATTTACCATATACCTCTTGTCTTCTTTGAGGTAGCAGGTTCCACCCGTTAGCTGACACTACTGGAGATGAGAGCCTCCATAAGATTGCCGCTACACTTCTAGCACCACATAGTCGTAATAAGGTGAGGGAGAGGCCCACACTTATCACCCAAGCTCACACTCTTCTATGTAGGTTGTCCGAAATAGATGGTTTATCTATCACTAAGATTCTCAAGAGAATGGGATGTGTGATATCCCATGAAATTAAAGATAAAATTCTAAAAATGGAAAGAACTGTCGGAGTTTCCGTCAAACACCATTTGGAAAAACGTGTTGATACAGCTGCTACAGATGACATTACTATCGTTCTGACACCCCCGATGAGCGGATCAATCAAGTCCCGGCTAGGCCCAAGAGTACCAGTTGCTGATGATCATAATGAACCCCAAAAGAGAAAGAACGAGAACAGATTATTCTCCTCTGTACATGGTCTACACACTAGAGAGCACACTCCCCTTGTTACCCCAATGTCCCTGCAAAGACACCTCGTCTCAAGGCGTTGACTTTTAAGAAGAAAGTGTGGTTACCGAGAAGTGTTGTATGAGTACATTCTAAAAGGTCTGTTTACCACAAAATGGATCTTGAGTCGGATATTCCTATTTCCACTACCACCATTGCTTCTGAATCAGATGCAGAGAAAAGTGACAGTGTAAGGAAGCCTATTGATTTAAAATTGACTAAAAAGAAAGTAGTTGATGATAAAGTTCGAAGGCTCTGAGCAGAAATTTCTGAGTTAGCCAAACAACGAGGGTTGGAAATTGATGATGAGGATTACTTCTTGTCAGATTACATGGACGAAGAAATTATAGAAGTTAATATGGTTAAAACTCGGTTCATGTCATCTGCGTGCGATGCTCCTAGTGAGAAGAACACCACAGATGAGTTTTGAAGAATCATCTTGACAAGGGATGAACAAATTAGCCACTTAGAGAAGAAAATGGAGGAAATGACTGCTACCATGATTGTCATGGCTGCACTCCATGGGCAGTCACAGTTAAGACCCACAGTGTCTCCTGAGATTAACCAACCCAAAATTATACACATCGCCGATGAAAGAAGAGAAGTTGCTTCAACCAATGAAGATGAGCCACAGAGAAGAGATCTGATTCGAAGTCCGCTAGAAATAGACATTAAACAGTGGTCAAAAAGTAAGTTTAGGAGGCCTTGGCTGAGTCCAAAGGTGAAGCATCAGTTTTAAAGCATAGACCCTACCCAGATGAGTTCGATGTCGTGCCTTACCCCAAAGGCTTAGTGCCCCCGACTTTCAAGACGTTCGACGACACAGGAAATCCTCACCAGCACATAGCACACTTTAGATCTAGCTGTTGTAACACAGGAGGGAGTGAGGCTCTATTGTTCCATCAGTTTATCAGCAGCTTTAGCGTTCGATTGGTATGATGAGCTTCCCAATGGATCGGTAAAAACTTTTGCAGAAATGAAAACATATTCGTGAAGAGATTTATCGGTGCCCGACATCATGTTACCATAGGAGATCTCGTGGTGAAGCGGTAGAAGCCCGACGAGACCTTGGTCTACTACATTCTTAGATGGAGAAACTTAAGAATGAAATGTTAGCCTTAGCTACAAGAACAGCACGCAATCAAGATACTACTCAAGAGTATCCACGGTCCGAAAGCCTTCATGCTTAAGGGTCTCACCATCAAGTCCTTCGAGAAGCTACTCAGCAAAGCCAGCAGCTTACAAGAAGAAGTCAAACACATGGAACCTGTAGAAAAGATGGAGAAAACAAAACCTGCTAAAGCATACGAGAAGAGATCTGACATAGTAGCAACGGTCGACAATGGAAAGCAACCTATGAGGATTTAGCCTGAGCAGTTGCCACAGTAGCACAGTCAGTCGCCTCAGTACAGTCAATTTCAGTAGTATGTTCAACCTCTTGCACAGCAGAGCAGTCAGTCTGGTTAGCAGCAGAGGTCATACAAGACAGATGGATGAAAGGGTCTGACAATGTCAGAATGGTTATGAAGGAACTATGCCTTCAAAGACGACACCGTAGCAAAGATGTTCAGGAATTTAATGAAGAAGCCTGAGTTCAGATTGCCCAAGCCGAAGAAGTCGGAAGAGATGGACAAGAAAGATCGGCCCAACTTCTGCCCCTACCACAGGATGCTCGGACACACATGGAAAGCTGCTTCAGTTTCAAGGATTAGCTTAAGCAGATTACAAAGAAGGAAATATAACAATACCAAAGGAATACTTGAAAGAAACTGAAAGAGGTTCTATAAACGTGATTTCAGCCAAGCCAATCTCTCTGATTAATCCATATACCGGCAAAGGCGGGTGGAGCACAATCTGGAACGAGCTCAAGAAAGTCCTAGATCAGATCCAGCCTACTCCAAAAAAAAGCTGTTGTTCGGAATCTACTGCCAGCCCAATCCAAGGTGAAGTCTTCGCCAAGGAGGCCACCACGATAAGAATAGAGAGAGAAGCAAATCGTGAACGAAATTAAGGATGATAGAGCAAATGGTAGGATAAAGGCTACCTTTGTTAGATTGTTTGTTTTGGATTCAGGGTGAAACCCCTCGAACCCCTGACTTCGTACCATTACCTTTATTCCCACATAATGACAATATAAACAACTTTGGCTACACTCTTTCTGTCTCTATTGATGACGTAACTAATCACAACCTCTCTAACTCTTATTTTGATTCCCAAAATGATCCTCTAATCATGATTATTCTCGACGAAAATGAAGATGAAAATGAAGAAGATATTGACAACACCGGCTACAAAAGCACCGAAAGCGAGGAGCTAGTCCTGGAATGCAAAGGAACTCCACTTGCCATCAATGTGGACTTTTCAGATATGAAGAGCCAGATACAGTAATAGAAGGACCTCTGGGTTCAGAAGAAGAATAAATAATACAAGTACATTTAAGAAGTGGCAAGGTACCGCCGCCAAGGACAGTTTCGATGGATAAAAGAAAATAGGAGATTGCTCAAGAAGAAGTACTCCAGCAATCGAAGAAGTAAAAGTTTGAAATGAAATATAAGATTCAAATAAGGTGGATTACAACGTGCTAGCTTATCTCAGGAAGTTGCCAGCCAAACTAAGCATTTACGACACTCTGATCCTGTCAAAGAAGATGAGGGAAAATATGATCAAGGCTTTACTTGATTGGATATTTTCTTAGCACAGTTGGCTAGCACATCCTTAGATGGAATGTGCACTTTGAATGAATAGCCTGGCTTAACCTTCACCGATGATGATTTGCTACTCGAGATAGCTGATCACAACCATCAACTCCACATTTTCACCATCATCGGCATGTTCGTACTTTCCAGAGTGTTAGTAGATCCTAGAGCATTGCTCAACATAATGAGTCTACGGACACTAGCCTACTTGGACATCGACGCTCGAGAACTTTCTATGGATAAAATGATGCTAAGAGGATTCAATCAGAAAGGAGAAAGAGCCCTTTGGATCTATAACTCTACAAATGAAAGTTGGAATCTTGTAATAACTGTAAAATTCTATGTCATCAATGCAGACACATCGTTCAATACCCTGCTTGGTCGGCCGTGGCTTCACGAGTACAATATGGTCTCGTCGTCGCTTCATCAATGCATCAAGTACAACAAGGAAGGACAAGAATATTACATTAAGGGAGAGTTACAGCCTTTCTCAATACATGAGTAGGCATTCACGAAGACACCGACTACTATGCTCCCTGAAGAAAACAATACTTTCAAGAGAAATTGTGACAAGTTAAGTTGAAGATTCACAAGAACTATGAGAACTAGACCATACAGCTCGAATTCAACAATCTCCCACCACTTCTTCATAACGAGTTGGTGGAGGTTCTTTTAGCCCACACATCCGAGGTCGAGGCCAGGGACGTGGTCGAGGAAGAACTCACCAGGTTGTTAAATGGAGAAGTCGACGATCAACATTGAAGTAAAAGGAAGCTTCGAAGAAGATAAAGAAACAATGATGATAAGTCAGAAGAAGCCTCAGTTTGAGATTTCTACTGATGACACAGAAAGGGATGAATATGAATCAATGTATGATCGGATTAATCATTATGTTCAAGCCATGACTCTAACTCCGATCCATCCTCAAAAGATTGAGAGTATGAAAGTTAAGGAAGTCCATAATGATGGTTTCTAACCAATCAAGTTTTATAAAGCTTCTCCTACTACTTCTGAACCTTATGTAATTCTCGAATAAAATAACTCTAATTAATTATGGAATTATCTTTTGGTTACTTTTTGCCTTACGTAAAAAGGTTAATTCAACAAGGATCAATGCCATAGAAAATGCCAAAAGATTAGTTACAATCATTTAAAAAATTATGGAATACAAAAGGAAAGAAACTTAACTCAAAAGAAGGTCTTGGATTTGGTATGATCAGACTTGTCGATGACTTGGTATTTTACATGGTTGTTACTAGTCAGCTAGATAAAGATTACCTGGACATGCAGGATGAATATGAAGATCAACCAATAGAATAGGCTCTGCCAGAGTTCAAAGAAGAAATCAAATCAACTGTGGACAAATTAAAAGAAATCAATCTCGGACTGAGGAGCAGCCCCGACCTACTCTCATAAGTTTGTTACTCAACAAAGAGGAGGTTACAGACTTGGTAGGGTTGCTATCAGAATTTAATGATTGCTTCACTTGGAGCTATGAGGAAATACCTGGATTATCTCTAGAAGTCGTAGTTCATCGACTAGGAGTGGATCAAAGTAAAACACTAGTAAAACAAGCTCCCAGAAGAATGTGCCTCAAAATTGAACAGCAAGTTACGGTAGAAGTAAAGAAATTAAAAGATGCTAACTTTGTCCGAGAAGAACAATATCCGACATGGTTAGTCAATGTCGTACTAGTAAAGAAGAAAAATGGACAAATCCGAGTGTGTGTTTACTTCAGGGATTTGAGTAAGGCATGTCCGAAAGACGAATTCCCGTTGGCAATATCGAAATTAATGGTGGACATTGCATCGTCATACAAAATTTTCTCCTTCATGGTTGGATCCTCAAGATACAATCAAATCAAGATCGCTCAAGAAAATGCAACACTTACAACATTCAGAACTTCGATTGGGATTTACTGCTACACCGTAATGCCATTTGGTTTAAAGAACGCAAGAGCAACATACCAAAGAGCAATGACGAAAAACTTTAACGACCTCGTCACAACCAAGTGGAATGTTATGTGGACGATTTGATCATTAAGAAAAGTAAAGGAAAATCACCTAAATGATTTGAGGATCGTATTTGAACAATTACGGCAATACAATCTAAAGATAAACCCCGTAGAGTGCGCTTTCGGCGTTACATCCAAGAAATTTCTGGGATTCATTATCCGTATTCGATGAATCGAAATCGACCCAGAGAAGATTAAAGTGATATTGGAAATGCCTCCTCCTAAATCCTTGAAAAAACTACGTTGTTTTCAAGGAAAATTAGCATATCTAAGAAGCTTCATATCCAATTTGTCATGAAGGTGTCTACCCTTTTCAGACCAACTTTGAGAGGATGTCACATGTGTTTTGGGAGAGCCATGTCAATGAGCTTTCAAAGATATTAAACGATATCTAACGACACCTCCTGTTTTGGCAGCCCCTATCCCGGGTAGACCATTGATACTTTATACTGCGGCTTTAGACGAGTCTCTCGGAGCACTACTTGCCCAAGTCAATGATGAGGGTAAAGAAAACACACTCTATTACCTGAGTCGACGTCTAATACCAGTAGAAGTAAAGTATCCTCCTATTGAGAAACATTTTCTAGCATTGGTTATTGTCGCTCAAAAGCTTGAACACTACATGTTATCTCATAAGGTCAACCTAATTTCAATAGTTAATCCACAGCAATATTTGATTATATATCCAATACTTTCCGGACGCTCAGCAAGATGGTCCATGATATTATTTCAATTTGACATAACTTTTGTGCCCTTTTGCGCTATCAAAGGGCAGATTCTTGTGGATTTTCTCACAGTGCACCCACAACTAACTCGATCCACACTCAGTGACGAATTACCAGACAAACAAATACTACAATTAGAGCAGCCCAGTGTCAGATGTTGGGAAAGGTACTTAAACGGAGCATCATCAGCCCTAAAAGACAAAGGACAACTGACAGTGATACCAAGCAATGCAGGAATCAGTTTAATCTTCATGACTCCGGATCAGGCGATGCTGAGATTCTCCTACCACTTGTCAGAGTCGTGTACCAATAATAAAGCAGAATATGAAGCTCTTATCACTGGTTTAGAATTAGCAATACTAATGGAAATTACAAACATTGCCATTTTTGGTGACTCACAACTCGTCACTCAACAAGTGTCAGGACAATATAAAATTTTGAAACCAAGATTAGAGGAATACTATCGGTACACAATGAAATTACTCGAGCAGATTCTGAGTGTGATATTTTATAGGATTCTTAGAGTAGACAACGCCCACGTGGACGCTTTAGCTTAACCTGATAAAGAATTAGCTTTTCTACCCAAATATTTTGTAGATATTACATTACCGGGATGTCAGGTTTTATCGCAAATCAACCTCGACAGCCTACACAGGATTAAAAAAGAAGAGATAGTAGCCACTGTGGCAGATAAGACAGAATATTGGCGTCAGCCATTGATTAAATATTTGCAAACTAGCAAGTTACCAGAAGACAAGTCAGCAGCGTATCAAATTCAGAAAAGAGATCTCTCATATTCCTTAATTGATAATGCTATGTACAGAAGATCCTTCGATCTGATGTGGATAAGATGTCTGAGCAAAGTAGAAGCACAGAAAATTGTTAAAGAAGTACATGTCAGATTGTGTGGAGCTCACCAGCCAAGACTAAAGATGAAGATGAAAATCAAAACACTCGGATACTACTGGCCGGTAATGATGACATACTACATGGTTATAAGTAATAAATGCCATCAATGTCAAGTACACGGAGTGGTCTTGCACCAACCTCCAAATGTTCTACACCCCATTATTTCCTCGTGGACATTCGAGTGTTGGCGAACGGGTATAGTGGGTCTCGTAGACCCTCCATCTTCGAAAGGACATAGATTCATACTCACAGCTATAGAATACTTCTCTAAATGGGGAGAGGCAGTTCCGCTACGAGAAGTTACAGCACAGCAAGTTCTACAGTTCTTCAAGAATCAAGCTGTTTATCGCTTCGGTGTGCAGTGAAGGATCATTTCTGACAATGGGTCTGCCTTCAAGAGCATGAAAATTAACAACTTTGTCAGAGGACATGTGATAGATTAGAGATACTCGACAATCTATTACCCCAAAGCAAATGGCTTGTCAGAATCCTTCAACAAGACACTCGTTCAAATTCTAAAGAAGACGCTCAACGACAATAAAAGAGGATATCACAAGAAGTTACTAGAAGCATTATGGGCATACAGGACGACAGTCAGAACACTGATGCAGTCTACACCTTATACACTTGTGTACGTGTCTGAGGGAGTCCTTTCGCTAGAAGTCTAGCTACCATCGCTCCAGATCTTCATCGCCAATCAAATTACAATAGAAGAGAATGCCAAACTCTGACTAGCAGAATTAGAAAAATTCCAAGGGAAAAGATTGCTTCAATAGAAAAATTTGGAACTCTACCAAGAAAATATGATTCAAGCCCACGATAAGTTGGTTCCCCTGATGTCATTCAAAATTGGACGACTTTCAGAACTCCTACTCAGTCTATGCCTTACGTTTTAGTGTACGGGTCTGAGGCCGTCTTACCCTTGGAGGTTCAGCTTCCTTCTCTCAGAATTGCAGTTGCAAACAAGATCACTACAGAAGAAAATGCCAGACTACGACTAGAAGAGTTGGAAAGCTTGGAAAGGAAAAAACTTTCAGCACAGCAGAATCTGGAACTGTATCAAGCCAAGATGATCCAGGCCCATGATAATTTAGTCCATCCCAGGACATTCAAAGTCGGTGACTTAGTTTTGGTTCTCAGAACACCTATTCTTACACATCGCAAGATAGGTGGTAAATTTGAACCGACTTGGGAAGGGCCATTAGTGGTCGAGACAGTCTACTCAGGAGGTTCCTACCAGCTTGTAAATTGTCGTGGAGAACGACCTATGCTTCCAATTAATGGACGATATCTAAAGAAGTATTACGCAACCTGAAGTTTCGAAGGGTGAATCCTTATTCCTAGAAGCACAAGCACAGTAATTACTTATGACTGGGTCCGAACCCAAAAATATAAATAAAAAAAAAGTGGATGATAAAGAAAATCGTTAAAAAAAATGTTAAAAAGAAAACATGTGAAATCATGACAATAAAGTTATTTTTATCCTTCCTTTCAAATTTCGTCTCACTCTTAATCTTTCTTCATCTTTTCCTACTCCTTTTTAAATTTAAAATAAACGAATAAAAAGCTCTTCATTAAATAAACATATATTTTTTCTGCTGTTCTTGTTCTTAGTATAGCCCCTGATCCTTTCCTTGTTTTTCGCAGGGTAATGTTGAACGGGCGGTTGGTTCTGAACTTTAAGAATGGCGTGAGTCTAGCACTTGATGAAAAGAGGGTGAGGGATGCAGCTGTGATCGAGATTGACTCTGACTTCACACTAGCCGGGCTACAATATGAAGATAATGATTGGACCCCGATTGATCGGGAAGAGTTCCATAGCTAGACAATGATGAAATTGGGTGGCTCAAATCAATCATCTACTAGCAAAAAGAGAAAAATAAACGCTGCTCATGCAACAGGAGAAGAAAAGAAAGTTAAGTCCGTTGTTGCTACAGTAGAGGGCAGGCTTGTCAGCACTAGGCCCGCAGAAATCCAAGGGGTAAGGAGAGATAGTTTCACTGCTACCCAGCAGAGGAACAAGAATTGCCGCATTCGCAAGATGTTAACCAAGTTAGCAACAGATCAACATGAAGAGACAGTTGCTACCAGCAATACAAATACTTCGAAGATATTGATTCGTCAGGAACCGGAAAGGAGGAAATCAACTCCAAGGAAAGCAGAGCAGATAAAGGAAATCCCAAGAAGAGCAAAAATAGAATCAGCGCCTCGACGCCAAATAAATGCACCAGTTTTAAAGAGTCTTGTTGCGAAAGCAACCCCGGAGTATGTCCCGACAGAGATTATCTCCGAGGAGCCGAGACACGCAGGAGAACGTGTTGGGGTTGAACCATACATCCCACAGTACATTACTAGACCTCGCCGATTGCAGATAATTCCGGAATATGAGTTGGAAAGAATGCAGAATGTCGAAAAGAAAACTTTTAAATACCTTAAAAGGATCCGTGGCATGAGGATCAACATCTTTGAAGGCCTTGAGCTGCATACAGATGTGTTCTTAGATTACGAGCAACAGCAAATTATAGACTGCATTGTTAAACTTCAGAAGAAGGGCCGAGCTGGTCGTCTGAGACAGAAAACTTATTCAGAACCCTGAAGGTGGATGCCAGGGAAAGGAAGAGTTACGATCCAATGCGGATGTTGCTACAACTTCACGGAAGACAGAAAAGGAAATCCACCAGGGATACTCCGTCGCAGTGAGGTGGATCTGATGCTAAGAATTATTAAAAGAATGGTAAAGAGGATGATAACATGGAGGGTATTGCTCGCGTATTGCATACCCAACTACCGCATCATTAACAACAAGGAGGGCGACCGCATACCTCCACACATAGACCATCATGATTTCGTTAGACCTTTACGCACGTTGTCTTTTGTCAACCAATGCAATATCATGTTCGGATCTGACCTCCGGATAACAGGCCCCGGTGAGTTCCGAGGGCCGGTAGAGATACCACTACCGGTAGGTTCCGTCATGGTGTTAAAAGGGAATGGAGCGGACATCGCAAAGCATTGCATTCCAGAGTGCTCGTTAAGCGGATCTCCGTTACTTTCGGGAGGATAGACGACGTGAAAAATGCCTTTCCACTTCCAGACCGGATCCAGAGTTATAGAGTCTCCGACCTTACCAGCTGTGAGTTACATGGGAGATATCACACCTCCAATGCACATCCATACGACATTCCTGCCAAGGATGACTTGAAAGGTGATGTTATTGTCCATGTATCTCACTATTCAGACATGGATTTTCGCAGATGCTTTTAGAAGAAACTTGCAAGAATCTTACATAATCCTTTTTGGATTTATATGGATTGTATGAGATATTAAATTCTCAAAGAAAATATCATCATGTTTTGGAGCAAGATGTATGATGTATTTTCGAAGAGATTGGAATGAAAACGACCATGTCATGTTTTGCCTTCACCTCTTTTTGTGCAAATTGACTGGGAAATGCCATTAAACTAAAAGAACTTCGAGCAAAGAACAAAGGGAAAATAAAAATAAATGAGAACTATTTTTTAAAAAAAAATCTGAATGTAAAAAAAAACTACAAATAAACATAAACTCTAAATAAAAAATGAACTCTAAATTGAAAATTAAGCTAAAATCAAATCAGATTACAACAAACTAAAACGAAATTCTTGAATCTGAAATCCCCGGCCTGCGGCTATTATCAAATCTCTTTTTGACTCTCCATGTTTCCTTCCCTCTTTTGAGAAGGTCAACTTAGTCTACTGACACAGAACCACAAAAATTTTCGATTTGGTTCTGATAGCATGAATTCATATCCTACGCCAAATAATCAGACTTTGATCGATCCTCGTGAGACGTGAAACATTTTCATGTCTCATTCCAAGTCTTCCGATAAACTCAAATCTCCGCAGCAAATTTTAACCCTTTAAACCTTCGAGATTGGAACCAGATTCCAATTCTCTTTAAACCTTCGAGATTGGAACTAGTTTCCAATTCTCTTTAAACCTTCGAGATTGGAATCAGATTCCAATTCTCTTTAAACCTTTGAGATTGGAACCAGATTCCAATTCTCTTTAAACCTTCGAGATTGAAACCAGTTTCCAATTCTCTTTAGACCTTCGAGATTGGAACCAGTTTCCATTTCTCTTTAAACCTTCAAGATTGGAACCAGTTTCCATTTCTCTTTAGACCTTCGAGATTGGAACTAGTTTCCATTTCTCTTTAGACCTTCGAGATTGGGACCAGTTTCCATTTCTCTTTAGACCTTCGAGATTGGAACCAGTATCTAGTTTTATTTAGACCTTCGAGATTGGAACCAGTTTCTATTTCTCTTTAAACCTTCGAGATTGGAACCAGTTTCCAATTCTCTTTAGACCTTCGAGATTGGAACCAGTTTCCAATTCTCTTTAGACCTTCAAGATTGGAACCAATTTCCATTTCTCTTTAGACCTTCGAGATTGGAACTAGTTTCCATTTCTCTTTAGACCTTCGAGATTGGGACCAGTTTCCATTTCTCTTTAGACCTTCGAGATTGGAACCAGTATCTAGTTTTCTTTAGACCTTCGAGATTGGAACCAGTTTCTATTTCTCTTTAAACCTTCGAGATTGGAACCAGTTTCCAATTCTCCTTAGACCTTCGAGATTGGAACCAGTTTCCAATTCTCTTTAAAAATTCGAGATTGGAACCAGTTTCCAATTCTCTATAAACCTTCAAGATTGGAATCAGATTCCAATTCTCTTTAAACCTTCGAGATTGGAACCAGTTTCCAATTTTCTTTAAACCTTCGAGATTGGAACCAGTTTTCATTTCTCATTAGACCTTCGAGGCTGAAACCAGATTCCAGTTCTCTTTAAACCTTTGAGATTGGAACCAGTTTCCATTTCTCTTTAGACCTTCGAGACTGGAACCAGATTCTAGTTCTCTTTAAATCTTCGAGATTGGAACCAGTTTCCATTTCTCTTTAAACCTTCGAGATTGGAACCAGTTTCCATTTCTCTTTATACCTTCGAGATTGGAACAAGTTTCCATTTCTCTTTAGACTTTCCAGACTGGAACCAGATTCCAGTTCTCTTTAAACCTTCGAGATTGGAACCAGTTTCCATTTCTCTTTAAACCTGCGAGACTGGAACCAGATTTTAGTTCTCATTAAACCTTCGAGACTGGTACCTAAATTTCAGTTCTCTTTAAACATTCAATATCAATACCTAAATTCTTATTCTCATCCTTTTCAATCGATACTTAAACTTTGATTCTCACTTTGAGGCTGGTACCTAAATTCCAATTCTCTTCGCAGTCCCAAGGTTGGAACCTAGGTTCCATTTCTCATTTCAAATCCAGATTTCCTTGAATTGATTTTAAATTAAACATCAACTGAAATTGAAACTCAGAACAAATCAAAATCTAAACTCACACATTAAAAAAAAAACTCGGAATAGAAAATTAAATGAAATCTAAATCAAATTTCCCCCAGATCTTATGATCTGGAATTCACCTCCTTTTCTTTTCCCCAGCGAGAGTTCAAGGATCTCCAGTCTTTGAGATGTACTCGATACTCCCCAGCAGAAATTTGTTTCTACTCTTTTCTAAGTGTGTCACTTAGACGTCTGTGTTGTTTTTGTTGATCTCTTCGGTCAACGCCAATACGCGCGGTGTGCTTGGTTAGCACACCACACCTATTGGGGGTCCATTTGTTGACCTCATTTTTTACGAGGTCTTTTCTCTTCTCTCTCCTTAGTACTTAAGATCTATCCTTAGGCTATCCCTTTGACTATCTTAGAGGACTAGAAATGGAACCCACCACATAGAAATTTAAACACCTCTTAACTCCCTGCAAACCCCATAAGTTTGATTGTAAACCCCTAAGTCACTTGGAGGGTTAAGATCAAATGTGGAGGTTTAAAAGATGAGTTCCCTATGGGACTCTTTAGCCTTAGGACTACCCCAGGTGGCACAGTGCAGTGAGGGTTGACCTGCACACATTACACTTTCACACACATTCCAAATCCTAAAACCATTCATATCTAGCTTGACTTCCTAACTCGTATAGGTAATTCATATGGATTGTCCTCAACCCCTAAGCCCTTGGCTAAGAGGGTTAGGAACAATATAGTGAATGCCTCAAATGAGTCCTCTCATGGCTCTTATGGGCTTGATATGACTTCATGTCTCAACCAAAATGATCCCATTTCACTTACATTTGATCAATCTTCATTTTTTCCAAAATTTCAATTTTTGACCTCCTGGGCCCTACACCCAACAAGCCTACAAAATGCCCTCGAAATTGCCCAAAATTTGCAAAATTACCTAAATTACCAAAAATTCCTCAAAAACAGTTCTAAACATTTCCCACCATTCAAATTGATCATCCTTAGCCAAATATACCAAAATTTCCAAAAATACCCCCCAATACCCTCTAAATACCCAAAATGCCCTTCTTAACCAAAAAATCCATAAATTCCAAAATTTCCCAAAAAATTCCAGAAAATCCCAAAGATTCCCAATTTCATTTTGTTCAACTACACCATAAGCCAATTTTGTCAATTTAACCTACTTTCACCAAAACCCCCAATTTGACCCATTCTTAACCCGAGTGAACCTAATGTCAAACCAAACCACTCCAATTAACCTCAATTTTGATCCAATCCAATTCTAAACTTCAATTCAATATCCCCAATATCAATTTAGACCAAATTCAAGCCCAATTTGGTTAATATTTGGATCCAATTCCAATTTGAAGCTTAAAGCCCAATTTTGGCCCATGACCTAAACCTAGCCCAAACCAACCCATTTCAACTCCAATTAACCCCAAATCTTTTCCTAAACCTTCCTAATATCCCCACAAACAAAAAACTAACAAGATTTTCCCCAAATTTGAACCTAAACTCTACCCAAACCTAACCCAAAACCAAAATCCCCATTTTTGGCCTAAACCCAAACCCAACCCAAATGGGCCCAAATCCCAAAATCAAAGCCCAACCAAAGTTGAAAACTCTTTGTAGCACCCCCATAAACATTTCTCAACATTAATTTTACATCAAATCCAACCTTAGCCCAACCTTAGCCCAAGTTACCCCAATTTGACCCACTTTGGCCCCTTTACCAAGAAATCCCCAATTAAACCCAATTCAACTACAAATTATTTCAAACCTATTCTAGATCACTCATGATACATCCCTAAAATAAACCCAACATTTGTTTGGCTCAATATTTTACAAAACCTCCATTTACCAATTTTTTTTCAAACCTTAAAGCCCACCTCCTTAAACCTTTCTAAAGGCCCATCTAAAATAAATCCAAAAGCCCAAGATCTATCCTAAAGCCCACATGAAATTTACCCTCATCTTCGCCTTTGATTTAAATCACTCCCTAAGTTTCAAATTCATCATTAAACTTTTCCAAAATAAGCCATGTTCCAAATTACCCCTAAATATCCTAAATCCTTAAAACTCACTTTCATGAAACCAAGCCAAACCATCCCTAAGCCATATGGAGCCATGGAGCCATGCATAAGCCATACGCAAGCCTTGGGAGCCCCTTTCCACCTCAGCAAGCCATTAATGGCAAGACGAGGGGCCCCTTTCTTAAGCCTTCCTTAAGCACTTTTAACTCCATTCATGCTACACACTAAACCAAGTTTAGCCACCTCACCATGGATGGAGACCACACCAATTTCTCTTGGCTGATCCAAGTGATTATTTTCAGCCCAAAACCAGGCCTTGGGTGGTGAACCTAGCCCAAAACCATGGGCGATTTGGACCCAAATTAGTCTTCCCCCCATTCCATTTCAATTCAACTCCTTTACACATGTCCATGGCAAATTGACTGCACTAAACCCTAGCCCTGACCTCCCTGACCTTGACGGTGACTGACCACGGCTACGCGACCACCACGACCACTGGAAACCACTAGGCCGAGAGCACCCATGTGAGCCAATTTTTGAATTCTTCCTTGCTGACTTGTCCCATGCCTAATGGCCACCATGGCTGTTCTTCTCCTCAACAGAGCAGTTGATCCAAGCCATTAAACCCCCATGGGAAGCCTTCCAGCCACCTCTATTTAAACCACACCACCTCTCGGCAAAACAAGGTGATGAACCGGACCTAAACAAAACTTTGCCAAAATTGCTCCAGGACCTTCTCCTCACCTAGAGTAATTGATCCCAACTGCTCTCTTGCCCTAAACCCCATTGATTGAGCTCAATTTTGAAGCTCAATTCTCAGCCCAGAACTAGGACATCTCTGAAACCTCCACCAAAATCAAATTAAACTCACCCACACCAGCACAGGACCAAGAGAAGGAGTTCACCAGTGATAGCCCCCTCTCTAGACCACCCAGTTGCTCTAGCCTCCAAGCTTTGAAATCGGCTCTGGACACTTTCATACCTAGACAATTCCCCAGAGCCAGAGACTTCATCTGGAGCTTCCTTGGGTGCAATCGAAGGTGACACAACTCACTGATTGAAGCTACACTTCTCAGAGCAAATGTATGGATCATTCCTTCCTCCCGAGCTTCCATCAATTCTCATTTAATTTCAGTTAATTTCATGGAATGTAAACCGTATGGATGTGTTCATCTCCTCAAGACGAATCCATAGAGCATAAGAACATAAAAATCCGTTGAGAAATGAGAGAGTTCTTAGGGTTTTAGAGTGGACGGTCACGGGTGCACACCAGTCGTAGACGATGACCAGGCGCTGTCCGATCGCGCATGTATCGGTTGAACTGCTCAGATTGTGTCGGATCAGAGGAAGGAGCATAACAGCGGGACGCGTGGCGGCTAACTCAGATGGCGGCGTCAAATAGGAGCGCGCCGCGTGGTCTTTCGATCCGCCGTAGGTTGACGCGGCGCTGAGTCGGATAAGTAGATAAATAGGATTTTTATATTTTATTTGAATACCCAGAACTTAGAAAATCCATATCTTTGTGTAGAAAAATCATAAAAATAAATTAAAAATACCCTCTTGCTAAGTGAACAGAGGAGAATAATGTGGAAAAGAAATCAGGTTATTTTGATGAGTATTTTATTTTTAATTAATTCTTTACTCATTTTAGTATTTTGATTCTCCATTTGTATAGACAATTTATCATGGCAAGAGACCATAGGGCTTTTGAAGCCTCTGATCTTGGGAACATTCCTTGAATTTTTCATGGTCAGAGGAAATCTCTATGGAAAGTTATGTATTTTTCAAGTTTATGTCACTATTTTTGGTATTTTAATTCCATTAATTAGCATATTACTTAGAAAATTCTAGAAAAATTTGGGGAAGTTTCTTAGGACCAGAGGACCCTAGGATAATTATATTTTGAGTTAATTCATTAAGAATAACCCTAATTAGCCTAATTACTTAAAACTGAACTTTAATTAATTTGGGTTAACTACAAATTAAAAGAACTTGAAAATAATTCTCCACTGATCTTTAGGATCAGGGGGACTTCACATAAAAGTTTGGAATCAATTGGAGATGTTTAACCCACCTAAATGGATTAGTTAATTCACATAACCAAAATTAAACTTTAAAAATTCATAACTCCAAAAATACACTTTAAAAATTCACCAAATTGGTTTTATGGCCTCTCTGATATCAGAGGAGTCTTAGAAGATTAAAATTAAAATTTTCTAAAAATCTTCATTTTCCACCAAATTTTGATATTTTAAATAATTAGAAAATAATAAAAAAAATAAAAATATTAAAAACTATAAAATGTCATATTTTGACTCCTAATCACTTAGGAACAAACCAAATATTTTTCCCAAGTCTCAAAGTAAAGATATTGAATTTTAAATGCTTAAAACAATTTTTGAATTAAAAAATGAATTTTCCAAACTTTCCACTAAATTAATTCTAATAAATCAAATAAAAATCAAAAAATTGTAAAATTTATTTCTCTGAACTCCTTGAGGTCAGAGAGACTTAAAAAAAATATAAATTCCATTTTTCAACTTTAATTTTATTTTATAATTAATTAACACTTCAAAATTCAAAATAATTATAATAAATAAAATATAATTTAAAAAACCACTAAAATTGGTTCAAGTAGTCCTCTGGTCAGTAGGAACATCCCATAATTTCCTTAGAGACAGAAACCATATTTTGGTCATGTTGTTGAATTTTCCTTGAAATCCTTTATTTTTCACTAAAAATAATTATATAAATAAATTAAATTCACAAAAATCACGTTTTCTCCTCTAATGTCTTAGTTGACATGTGAGTGAGGTGACATAAAAATTTCAAGCTCATTTGAACTCAATTTAGTGAGTTATGAAATAAATAAGCCTAAAAGGGCATAAAGGTAATTAAAGAATTTAAACCCCTTTATTAAAATTTTAGGTTTAATTAAAATGGAGGGTAAAATATTTGATTTTATCTTTCTTGGATGATTGAAACTTTGGGAAATTAAGAGGGTAGGAAACCATTAATCACTTTTAATAAACCAAAAATGAAACTTTAATTATTTAATAATTTAAATTTTGGAAGATTAATGAAAATTTGAATTATTAAAAATAGGGATATAACTTGAGAGGATATTAATTCTTTAATAAGAAAATCCCTAAATAAATCACTTCAATAATATTTAACTCTTAATTAAGATTAAAATGATAATCCAAACTAAGTAAATTAAAAATTAAAAAAATAACCCTTAAATTAAAGGAAAGCTCAAAATATTAAGTGGTTTAACAATTAAATTAAATTAAATTAAAATTATATTAAATTAAATTAAGTAAAACTAAATTAAAATTAAAATTAAATTAAATTAACATTTAAACAATTAAATTAAATTAAATTAAAAATATTGAAATTAAGTTAAATTAAATTAAGTTAAATTCAATTAAATTAAATTTAAATTATATTAAATTAACATCACTCAATAATAAAAGTAAATCAAATTTGAAATATTAAGACAATTCATAATTAAGAATATAAAAAATATCAAACTAATCAAGATAAACCTAAAATATCATAATTAAACTAAACCAAATCATTAAGATATATGAATAATCTAAGTGAATTTGAAACACCAGAGATTAATTTAAAATATTAAGATCACTTAAAGTATAAAGATTTAAACCAATAATAATTTGAACACTATTCCAAACTTAAAATTATTAATTAAAACCTCATAATTAAACTAAATCACTTTAAACCATTAACTCAAACTTCAAGTTAAGAATGATTAAAATTCTCAACAAACCAACTTGCCTCTAAAGGCTTTAATTATTATAACTCTTAAATGGAGTATTAAGTGAGATGTCACTTCATTCATCTCGTAATCAAATGCCCAAGTTCACTGAGCAAGAGACAAAGCTTAACTAAACTCCTGGATGATTAATTCACCTGTTCAACTAAATTTACTTGGACTCAAAATAATCTCAGAAGTATTGAAAAGATGTTTAGGACTCGTCCTAAGCACTTTCTCAATATGATGAGATGTTTTAGAAGAACAATTGAACTTAATTGTTCTTTGGTGAAGAAAATCTTCCATAAACAAAACACAAGAACCTAGACATCATAGGTAATGACTAGTTATAGGATTATGATCTTGGTAGACAACCAGAACCTTTCCTTAGCTTTACCTAGGTACTTGTTGAAATATTTAAATGTCTTAACATGTGTTTTAAGTGCAACTTGGGATGACGGAAAGACCCTCCAGTTACGCTTTTATTTTATTGCAATTTACTTTATTGCAATTTACTTACATGCACTGCACTTTACTTTTTCTTGCATGTTAAACAAGATTGTTGCATGAAAACTGAAACCTTTAGGATAGCCACAAAACTGAAACCAAAACTAAATTAAAAGTAACCACAAGATAAAATTCACCGCCACAACATTGCAAAATATTAAACAACTCAAAATTTAATCACAAACAGAACAACAAAACTGCAATTGCAATTAAATTAAAACGTCTCGTTGAATGATCGGGAATACCTCGGATGATGTAACCCACGTGCTGCTAACGGGATTTCCCAATGTCTAAATGAAAGTGTGGAACTCATTCAGTTGAGTTTAGCAAATTCATCTGGACTAAGTGAATTCGATGAAAATAACAGTGTCAGGATGACGGAACCGTGGGATTTTAATCGGTTCTGTTTAAACAAATTTAAGATTTGTTCTAATTAAAACACTAATGACATTCGGACTTTAAGATTTCTCTAAACCAAGACACTCCTCTCATCTCCTGATTTTCACCTTCTAAAACTAAACCTTCTGCAACAACAAGGAGCTCGGAGCATAGTGGGCAGCACGACCATCTACTTCAGCAAAACTCGGATCTACACCAGCTAAACTTTTCTTAGAATTAAATAACCAAGCCATAGGACTTTGAGGTAGTTTGCCTAGTGCAACATAAATCCTCAACCTTTTCGTTAGGCACTTGCATAATCATTTTATGCAAATTAAGTCCTAACCGGTCTTAGGATTTCGAGGTAGTCGTTCGGTACGACATAAACCCTCACATCTTCGAGGCTACTTGTGTGATTATATCATACAAATATAAGCCCTAATTAATTAAAATTGATAAGATTGAAACATTAACCAAATTCTCAAATTGAAACCAAACCATAGGATAGTTTGGGAAGTTGCCAAGATTCTTCTTGGATCCTCAGCTTCTCCTACTTCTCTTCCTTTGGACTCTTAAAATAAAGTGTTCCAAATTTGAGCTAATCCCTATTGAAATTTCCAAAATCCGATCCTTTGAAAACTTTAAACTTTGAAATTCTTGAAAGCAAAACCACTGATCATTATTGGGAGTTTTCTTAAATGATTCCCGTCATTTAAGATGTAATTAACTATAGGGGCTTGCCCTTATAGGGAACTTTAAGAACCCAGGTAATATAAACCCTGCTTAATTTCTTTTAATGGAGTATGAATCCATGGGATGCGAATTGGGAAAGGAAGTTTTCATTTTTCTGGTGGTTATGGGTTTAAAATGGAGTTTTGGTGTGTTTTAAGGAAGAATATCCTGCTCAAAACTGCTAAAAGCTGCATTTTAAAAATTAAAAACAGTCAACCAGAATTTGGGCACAAGCGGCGCTCAAACTAGAAATTCGGTCATTTTTACAAGAATAGGGCGCCGTCGGTGCCAGTGGTAAAAATTTTCACTGAACTTTGTTTAGCTCGAAATACTTTATTTTCGCAATACGATCCAATATATTTTAAAATTTTAACTTATTTAGTGGTAATTAGGATTCTTAAATATCAAACTATAAGCACAAACAACAATAAGCAAGCAAACACAACACACAAGTACACATGGGTTGCCTCCCATAAAGCGCTTGGTTTTACGTCGTCAGTCGACAAACCATTCAGTTAACTAGGATGACTCAGCAATAAAACCTCTATAAAATCTGGTAAAAACCCTCTAAAGTAAGGTTTTAAACGATGCCCATTAACCTTGAAAATATTTCCAGTTTTAGGATCCTAGATATCAACAGCTCCAAAAGAATGAACTTTCATTACAGAAAATGGTCCCATCCATCTGGACTTAAGTTTTCCAGGAAATAATTTCAATCTCGTTTTATATAATAAAACTCTTTGTCCAAGTTCAATCTTTTTTTCAATATCTTATGATCATGCCACAATTTCATTTTCTCTTTATAAATTCTATCATTATGATATGATTCATTTCTAATTTCTTCCAACTCATTTAATTGCATAAATCTTTTCTCTCCCGCTTTTTCAAATTAAAATTCAACTCCATAATCGGCCAATATTCTTTATGCTCCAATTCAACCGGCAAATGGCAAGTTTTGCCAAATACTAATCGATAAGGGGACATTCCAATAGGGGTCTTAAAAGAAGTCCTATAAACCCATAATGTCGTATCTAATCTAGCAGACTAATCTAATTTATGAATATCCACAGTTTTCTCCAAAAAAATTTTTAATTTCCCGATTCGTTACTTTCGCTAAACCACTAGTTTGGGGATGATAAGCAGTAGAGATCCAAGTAATAATATTATATTTTTCAATTAATCTCTTAATTTGATTGTTTCTGAAATGGGATCCACCATCAGTTATAATCACTCTCGGCATTCCATATCTTGTAAATATATTATTCTTTAAAAATTTAGAAACACTCCGAGCATCACATCTTGGTAAAGGAACAGCTTCAATCCATTTCGAAACATAATCAACAACGACCAATATATATAAATTTCCAAATAAAGGTGTAAATGGTCCCATAAAATCTAATCCCCATACATCAAAAATTTCAACTTCCAAATTATAATTCAGAGGCATTTCATTTCTTCTAGAAATATTACCTACTCTTTGACATCGATCACAAAATTTAACATATTTATAAACATCACGAAAAAGAGTAGGCCAATAAAATCCAGATTGTAAAATCTTATAAGCCGTTTTATCAACACCAAAATGACATCTAAATTCAGAATCATGACATCTCTGAATAATTGGATTAATTTCTTTATGTGGCACATATCTTCTAATAATCAGATCCTTACACTGTTTATATAAATAGGGCTCATCCCAAAAATAAAATTTAGCATCATATTTAAATTTTTTTTGTTGTTTCCTTGTTAAATATGATGGTATAATGTCACTCATATTATAATTCACAATATCAGCATACTAAGGCAAATTCTTTTCCATAAGAATATACAATTGTTCATCAGGAAAAGTTTCTGTAACTTCCTTTTCAATTTCAGATAATTTATCATAATCTATTCTTGACAAATGATCAGCAATTTGATTATCGGATCCTTTAAGATCAACTATCTCAAAATCAAATTCTTGCAAAAGGAGTATCCATCTAATCAATCTAGGTTTAGCATCTATCTTTTGCATTAAATACTTGATAGCTGAATGATCAGTATGCACTATACTTTTAGTCCCAATTAAATAAGGTCTAAACTTATCAAAAGCAAATACTATAGCTAATAACTCCCTTTCAGTAGTAGTATAATTAATTTGAGCATCATTAAGAGTTTTACTAGCATAGTAAATGACTGAAAATTGTATCATACCTTTGCCCAACACAACTCCAATAGCATAATCACTAGCATCACACATCAATCCAAAGGGTTTCTCCCAATCAGGTGAAACAATTATAGGAGCAGTGATTAATTTTTCTTTAAGTAATTCAAAAGCACACAAACATTCATCATTAAAATCGAACTTCCTATCATTTTCTAGAAGTTGGTACAAAGGTTTAGTAGTTTTAGAAAAATCTTTAATATAACGCCTGTAAAATCTAACATGTCCTAAGAAACTCCGCACCTTTCTCACAGTAGTGGGTGGTTAATCTCTCAATCACTTGAATTTTAGCAGGATTGACCTCCATACTATATTCATAAATTTTATGCCCAAGCATTATTCCTCCTGCAACTATAAATTGACATTTTTCTCAGTTCAGAACTAAATTTGTTTTCTCACAGAGTTCCAAAACTTTTGCCAAGTTTTCCAAACAAATATCAAATGAAGTTCCAAAGACAAAAAAATCATCCATGAAAACTTCTATTCCATTATTTATCATACTACTAAAGATAAACATCATACATCTTTGAAAAGTTGCATGTGCATTACACAGTCCAAAAGACATTCTTCAAAAAGCAAATGTTCCATAGGGGCTAGTAAACGTTGTCTTTTCTTGATCCTCAGGAGCAATAGGTATTTGATGATAACCAGTATATCCGTCCAAAAAGCAATAGTACTTGTGTCCAGCAAGTCTATCCAACATTTTATCGAGAAAAGGAAGAGGAAAGTGATCTTTTCGGGTGGCAGCATTCAGTTTTCTATAATCAATACAAATTTGCCATCCATTAACTTGTCTAGTAGGTAAATTTAATTCCTTTCATCCACTTTCACAATCACTCTGCCTTTCATCGGTACACAATGAATTAGACTTACCCAAGCACTATCCGAAATAGAATAAATAATTCCAGCATCAAGCCATTTTAAAATTTTAGGTTTATGTTCTTCATTTAATAAAATTTTATGCATGCAGATCGAAGGACTGATTCCTTTGATATCTGTCAAAGTCTATCCAAAAGCTTTTTTGTATCTTTTTAAGATTTCCAATAATTTTTGTTCTTGATATTCAGTTAACTCCGAAGATACAATAACTGGTAGGGTAGATGATTCTCCTAAGAGCATATAGTTTAAATGCTTAGGGAAAATTTTCATCTCAAGTTCAGGAGGTTTAATAATAGATGAAATTAAACTTTTTTCTCCACCTTCCATGGTATCTAACACTTCAAATTTCTCCTGAATATACTCCAACTCCATATTCTTCTCATTATCTGAATCTTTTTCATTTCCAGTTTTATCTTCAATTATATTTTCATATTCCACTTTATTTTCAAACATCTCTTTAAAATAATCATTTCTTAAATATTCGCAGACTTACATCCTAAAACATTCATTATCTTTTGCAACTGAGGGATACTTCATAGACTTCAAAATATTAAAGGTCACCTCTTGATCATTTACTGTCATAGTTAATTCCCGAACATCAATTACAGCTCTTCCAGTAGCTAGGAATGGTCTTCCTAAAATAATTGGAATTTCTTTATCTTCCTCCATATCAAGCACAATAAAATCCACAGGAAAGATAAATTTATCCACTTTCACTAACACATCTTCTACCACTCCCTTAGGATAAGTAATAGAACGATCGGCTAATTGAAGAGTTACATATGTAGGAGAAATTTCTCCAATTCCCAATCTTTTGAAAGTTGATAAAGGCATAAGGTTAATACTAGCTCGCAGATAACATAAGGCTCTTCCAAAAAACTTTTCACCTATAGCACACGGGATAGTGAAACTACCAGGATCTTTAAGTTTTTCAGGAAGCTTTTTTTGAATTATTGCACTACACTCTCCGCTAAGTGCAACAGTCTCATGATCCGTGAACTTTCTCTTCTTTTTAAGAATATCCTTCATAAATTTTGCATAATCAGACATCTGTTCTAATGCTTCAACAAAAGGTATATTTATTGTTAACTTCTTAAGAATTTCCAAAAATTTTCCAAATCTGTTATCCCTATTATTCTGCTTCAATCTTTGAGGAAATGGAGGAGGTGGTTTCTCAACAGTAATCTTCATTGTTTTGATCTTTTGGATTGATCTCCACATTAGAAGGAAGCATTCCAAATGGTCTATTATTAAGCGCAGTAAAAATATGTCCCAATTAATTTTTAATATTTTTGATCGCAACACCTTGAACTTGTAATTGGTTTCCCATATTCAAAATCATTTCATTTGTATACAAATTCTTATCCTTAAACTGTGGGTTATTATTGAATCCAGGAGGATAAGATGGTCTAAAGTTAGTATTTCCTTGGTTGTTTGAGTTTCCAACTGGATTTATAGAATTGTGCCCCCATTGTGGGTTCACATTAGCATTATTATTATTCCAATTAAAATTTGGGTGATTCTTCTAACCAGAGTTATAATAATTCGGATAAGGGTTATTGGGTCTATTAATCACATTTAAAGTCTCATAAGGTGTATGAGATTCAGTTCTCTGCCCAAATGAATTTTTCTCTAACACTGGGGGTGGTTAAGAATAATTCATTCCATAGTGATCTATTTTCTTAGAAAGTGCTGCTATTTGAGAAACTATCATAGTCATCATATCAGAATCATGAACACTAGCTACTCTTTTAGGGTTTACCCTTTCAGAGGGCTGTTGAAAATTATTAGTAGCCATCTCTTCAATCAATGATTATGCTTCATCGAATGGTTTTGACATTAACGATTCACCAGCAGCAGCATCAATAATTGATCTCAATGATCCCACTAATCCGTTATAAAAAGTTTGAATTATTAACCAATCTGGCAAAGCATGATGTTGACACTTCTTAAGAAGATCTTTAAACCTCTCCCAAGCTTCATAAATTGACTCTCCTTCAAACTGACCAAAAGATGTGATATCATTTCTTAATTTAGCAGTTTTTGATGGAGGGAAATATTTTGATAGAAACTTTTAAGAAAGTTCTCCTCAAGTTCGAATAGATCCAGGTGCTAACGAGTTTAACCACGCCTTAGCTTTATCCCTTAAATAAAAAGGAAAAAGTCTAAGTCTCACAGCATCACTCGACACTCCGTCATACTTAAAAGTAGCACACAATTCTAAAACACTAGGGATATGTAAATTTGGGTCTTCATTAGGTGTTTCTCCGAATTGATTATTTTGTACCATTTGGATAATAGCAGGTTTAAGTTCAAACGAATTAGCAGCAACATCAGGATTTTGAATAGTTATATGAATTTCATCTGCTGTTGGGTTAGCATAATCTCATTAGGGCCTTGGCAAATTTCCAACATTACTATTCTGATTCTCTTGATTATTCTCGCCATTTCACAGTAATTTTCAATTTATTTTTGTTGTTTTCTAATTTCTCTAATAGTACGCTCTAACTCTGAATCGTAAGGTATCAAACCTACAGATCCACTACTACGCATACAAGATCACACTAAAAAGTAAATAAGCACACAAATATACTACAAAGTAAAGGTTTTTAGTTACTACAATATCTATAAATAAGTACCGTTTATCTACCATCCCCGGCAACGGTGCCAAAAACTTGACAGCGACTTTATTTTTTTTTCCACACAAAAAATGTTAGTTTTATTGAATAATGGTGGTTTTATTACATCTGACATGAGGAATGGCTAATAAGTCCCCATGTAAAAGAGCTATAAAAATAGAAAAAGAAGAAGATAAAAATTCGAAGAAGAGCTTGAGTTACAAATTATTTCCTTCCTAGAAGAAGCTCTCTTGGCCAACCAATTTGCGGAGTTGATTCCCCTCTCTATGAATATGACTCCATATAACAACTAGCTTGGAGGATAACTTGAGGATCATATTAACCCAAATAAAAATGTGCCATGGAACATCAACTTCATTCAATAACATCTTTACTTAAGAGCGATGAATCCATCTCCATATGAATATAATTATGCTTATTAAGGAAGGCGGCATTGAGACCCTGATAAGCGGCAATTACTTCGGTTTCAAGGCTGTTATCTACCATAACAGGAGCGAGAGAGAAACCAATTACAATTACCAAGATGATCCCTGCAAATAGCCCCGATTCCAGCACCAATTGAAGAAAAACTCCCATCAGAATTTATTTTAACCCAAGGAGCCATAGGTAGTCTCCAAATAACAAGTTTGACCTTGTTAATAACAGGAGTCTGCTGGGAATTAATTATTTGTCTAGCCTTATGAATATAAATTAGACAATTCTTGATAATATGCTGAGTAGAGCAATCCTTGCTGTTGAAAATAGCATCATTCCTCCCCATCCATATAAACCAGAAGATAATAAGAGGAATGTAATAATCAGTAGAACCTTTCCAATCTTGCCATCGTAATTCAATACTAAGCCATGAAAAAAATTTAGAAGATAGCCCAAGATTATCCAAAACAGATTTCCATACCTCTTGAACAACAAAGAACCTTATAAATATGTGAGAAATGGATTCTTCATCAGCATGGCAGAGTTGACAAATCGAAGGTCCACGAATTCCCTTAAGTTTTAGAATGTCATCTGTTGGAAGAAACTTCCTAAAAAGTCTCCAACAGAAAAAAGATATGTAAGGTGTTAAGAATTTGTTCCAAAGCTTCTTCCCCCAATCATTAGAAGAACAGGTACCTCTAAATAGAAATTTAGACAAGCTTTGATTTGGTGGAATCTTTGTGACCAATTTATCTCTTTTGGCTGGGTGAATAGGAATGTTCAAAATCTTTTTTGAGTTGCAGAATCAATACAGCTACTAAGCTTAGCAGTATCCCATTCTGAATTGATCCAGCAATCAGCTACTTTCTGAATGGGATGATGAATGGAATGATGAATATTATGATCAATCAGTGACACATTAAAAATCCACTTATCCCTCCAAAAATGAATTTGCCCATTCCCAAGCTCCCATACAAAAAGTTGTTCAGCTGCATCTCGAACTTTCAGCAATTGCTTCCAGTGATTTGAATCCCCATTCTTCAATTGAACTTGAGTAGGATGAATATTAGAATAGTACTTCCCATGCAAAAACTTAGACCATAAGGAATTCTTGGCTCTAAAGTTAATCCATTGTTTGCGATAAAAGGAAAAGGCTGATTTCTTGAAAACTCTTAAAACCCAAGCCACCACTAGCAATAGGTTTACAAACTTTATCCCAGTTGGTCCAATGCATTTGTGCTATGATGACCTTCCCAAAGAAACTTATTAAATATAATGGACAGTAATTTTTGTGTGTTTTTCTTCATCTTGATCATTTGAAGAATATAGAGAGGATAAGTAGTTAAAATACTCTTGAGAAGAGTGATTCTATCACCATTTGTCCAACATTGAATTTGAGCAGAAATTTTAGACACCACATCATCATAGTGGGAATGTCTAAGTCTACCTTTGATTAAAGGAAAACCCAAATACTTGAGAGGATATTTAGCCTCCCTAAACCCGAGTGAAATCTGCTATCCACTTTTTAGTATTAACATTAAAGTTAGAGCGAGTAAAAAATGACATTTGGACTTGTTAAAAGTCATACCGAGAGACCTCTTAAAATTCATCCAAAACCTTCATTAAACATCTTATGGAATTCATACTACCATTCCGAGAAAACTATGACATCATCGGCAAATGCAAGATGGGAAATCGGTTGAGTGGATACGTGTTGAAGCTGGGTATAAGGGTGAGTGATGCGAACATTATTAATAAGCTTGGAAAGGTAGTCAAAAAGCCAATATGAAGATATAAGGAGAAAGGGGGTCTCCTTGTTTAATGCCTCTACCTGCTTGAAAAAACCCATTGCTCTCACCATTAATGAGAACACTATAGTAATTATTGCTTAACCACCTTGAAATGAGTCCACAGCAATCAGAACTGAACCCTTTAGCATAAAGCACTTTGAGAATAAAGGACCAACTTATAGTATCAAAAGCTTTAGAAAGATCCAGTTTAAAAATCAGATTAGAACCCCTACAGAGGCTTATCAATATCGGTAAGCATTTCTTGAGCTAACAATATATTTTCACTAATACTTCTTCCTTTAACAAATGCTGATTGATTCTCCGAAATCAATGAATCCATAAAAGGCTGAATTCTAGCCACAGAAGCTTGCTGATGATTTTTGAAATGGTTGAAGTGATGCTAATAGGTCTGAAGTCCTGCCAACAATCCTTCTTTTTATCCTTTGGTATGAGAATAATAGAAGAGGATACAAAATACTTAGGAAGATCCACACCCTGAAAGAAAACCTTAATAGCCTCAACAGTATCCATCCTAATAATTTGCCAAAATTTCTTGTAGAAATCAGGAGTAAACCCATCTGGACCAGCTGTCTTGTTACTGTCCAAAGAATTGATAGCAGATAATATTTCATCCTCATTAGGTATTCTGGATAGATATAATTCCCTAGCCAACTGCAAATCAGTTTGCATAAGGTTATTAGAGAAGATATCAGAGTTGGTATCTTGATAAGAGAAAAGATTTTGAAAATATTGCACAGTATCATCCCCAATTTCCTAAGAAGTAGAAAGCCAACAATTATTAGTAGATTTAATTTTTAGAATAGTATTAATGGATCTTCTATGCTTAATTATAGCATGAAAAAATTTTGAATTCCTATCTCCATGAAGTAAATGGTTAGCTGCTCGCTTTACGTTTAAGAAGGAGCTCTTCTGTAGCAATGCGGACTGCAACGAAATCATTAGCTTCTAGCGAGATCTTTATCGGTTTTCCTCCCGACTTCCACTTCGATTTCAACATGGGCCACCAAAGTTTCTGCTTTTTGAATATTATATGTAAGATTCCCAAATTCAGTCCAATTCCAATTAATTAAAGCCTTAGCAACTGACTTATGAAGTTGCCAGAACTTCAATAAAGGGTTAGCAACAAAATAATTAGATGGGAGAATCCAATTATGCTTAACAACTTGATAGCAAGTAGAGTGAGTAGACCATACATTTAAGTATCTGAAAGCATGTTGTTTAGTATTAATAAAATAAGAGAATTGAACAAGTAAGGGAGCATGATCTGAACCAAATCTAGCTAAGTGCTTAACTTTGGAAAGGCTAAACATATCTAGCCAGAGTTGATTAGTAAAGATTCTGTCCAGCCTTTCATAAAGAGAACCTCTTCTCCAAGTAAATGGAGAACCTTCGAACCTAATATCAAATAGATTAGTTGCACTAACTTGATTAGTAAAATTTAGCATATCTTGAAGATTAGGATTCCTTCATCCTTTCTTCTCACTAGGGTGTAAAATGCAATTAAAATCTCCACCCACTATCCAGCCCTCAACCATATTTCTACCAATATCCTTCAAGTGAGACCAAAGTTCAGATCTACCATCAATAGTAGAAGAAGCATAAACAAAAGTAGCAAATCCTTTAAACTGATCAAGCTCAAAATGCAGATGTAAGAATTGAGGATGATCAATAAGAATATCAACTCTCAACACCTTCCTACTAAAAAGTGAGATCTTATTAGTAGAATTGGAGGCAAAAGAAAAACCAGAAAACCTCCTTAAAAATCTATCAAAATTCTTTTTCACCAAAGGTTCAAGAAGAACAATCACCCAAAATTTATGAACCCTGTTGAGACTTAGACTTCTGTTAAGGGAGCCAGGGTTGGCCACTCCCCTAACATTCCAACATAAAAAATTAATCATGAGTGGATCTACTTCCTATAGTAAGCCTAAAAAAGTAGCGATATTAGAGGGGATAATATTAGATACTGATAATTTCTTTAATTCCTTCTTCTTCTTAGAATTTTGCACCATCCAATCATCCTTCAATTCTATATTGACAACATTCAGCTGATCTGAAGAATTAGAATCCAAGTTCTGTGAAGAATTCTGAAATATAGGATAGTTAATGATAGCAGGTGAAACTTCCTTAGCCTGATAAAAAGATAAATCTGTTCTAATAACAGCATCATCCTCCTTCCCATCAACATTAAGTGAACTATCAGAATTTAAATTACCAGATACTTCAGTAACAGCAACAACATTACCAGAAATAAGATTAGTAGCAGCAACAACAGTTCCAGGAATAGCTGAATCCAAATCCTTATCTAATTCATTGTTAGCATTTGTAATAATAGAACCAGAATTGAGTGTACAATCAATAAGAGGATTCTCAGCAGAATTATTAGGATCAGAAACATCAACAGAAACTGGATCAGTAAGGTTGTTCAAGGTAGTACAATTATTTTGAGAAGATGTATTAATCAATGTTTCAGCAGGTTCAAAAGCAGTAGTGAAATCTCGAGTCACATTTGGAGTTATCTGAACCACAACAGGAGTTCCCTTAACTTTATCAGGATTAAGGGTGACAATCAAGATTCTTCCCTCCTTGTGTATCAGCTACGACTGACCTTATATTTAGATGGCATAAGATTAAGATGAATTCTATAACAACCTTCTTTAGTATGACCAAACATTTTATAATGATTGCAATAAAATGGTCTATGTTCCATTACAATAGATTGCCAATATCCATTATGTGGAGACCCCAGCCAAATTTCATCAACATCTTGAAGTGTAATATCTCTTTCAACGAGGATTCTTGCCGAGGAAGGTACGGGACAGATTAAAGGTAGGCGAGATCTAATTTAAGTGGTTTTCCCAAAGCGATTACCAATTGCATAAAGAACTTGATGATTAAAGAACTGCAATTTGAGATTAGGAATCTTAAACCAAACAGGAATAATAGGTGCTTCCTGATTAGAATCAAAATCAGGAGACCATTTCAAGATTTTCATGTAAATACCCTCCACCATAAGGAACTTCTTGGAAAATAAATTAGCATAATCCTCTTCATTGGAAAGCTTAATCATGATATGCCTACCATCAAAAAGACCCACTTTCCAAATACCAGTAAGCTTCAAATCTTCAAAGAATTTTCTAATTCTTTTCAATTTAGGATGTCCATATTGGAATTTCCCAACAAGTGTAAACTTATGCGCATCAGCCAAAGAAGCCAATTCAGTTTCAGAAAAAATCAAAGCAGGTTTCACACCTTGCTTGATAATTGGTTTGATGAAAGAGCATCCACTTTTACCTGAAACAGCATCATGGTAGAGTTGGGGGAAGACAAGCTTATCAGAATCAACCAAATTCGAGCCCACCACATCCACAAAGGAAGCCTTCCCAGAAGAATTCTGTACAGCCATCCAAACAAAACAAGAATCCAGCTACATAAGGATAAAAGAATCCAGAAAACGAGAAAACCAAATCCAAGGAATTCAAAGGAATTGAATTCACCCGGGAAGAACAAGAATTCAAAGATCAAGGAATCAATCCTTAACAATTGAACGAACAAATCAAAAGAATTTGAACTTCAAGAACCCCCCCTAAAATTCGGAGCTTCTCTCTCCTCCATGTTCTCCTCCATGTTCCCCTTGACAGCGACTTTATATATGCTTAAAAATGCAAGAATTTATGAATTCAGATTTATATTGTTATAATGATTTAGTAAAGTCACAAATTCAATGCAAGTATACGTATCATATTAAGTAATACATGGCTCTAATGGAGTCCTAGTTATTGATCCCACAGGGAAGGCAACTTTCTTTAAATCAGATAATATATCACTAAAATCCAATACCAACTGTAACAATTGCTCAAGTGTACTACAACTAGTAAATGCAAAGTATGGTAATAATAAAGCTACTACAATTACTTCTACTTACTAAACTAATTTAACTAACACAAACTAACTTATGTGATTTATAAGATAATTCTATGTGAAAAGTGTCTTCCTTCCTGCATAAAGATTATGATGTGTGAATGATGAAGAATGGTAATTTTCTGCATTGTGCCAAATAGGAGCATATTTGTTTTTTTACCCTTAAAGAGTACCTCTTCTTCCAAGCATGTAAAGAACATTGACAAATCTTAAGTTTAGTCACTAAATCTAAGGCTAGGCTAGGAGGATACCGACTCTCACTACGGAGCTCCCACTCACCCTTCACCTGAAGGCTAACCATAGGCTTTAGTTACCAATCTTAAGACCAAATTGGGGATCCCATTCTGTCACCATGAAACCTCCAATTTGAAGTCCATCCAAACTCAGTTTTCTATTTATTTGCACTAAATCCACATGAACTACGCAATTCATTCACGGACATTGAATGGGTTCTTCATTCTTGTTGTAGAACATTCAATTCTTTTAGAATTAATGTTCCTCAACATATTTAACAAATCAATTGGCCAGATTGAAAGTAAATTAAGTTCCAAATGAAAGGACCATCACAACTTTTATAACACTTTAAGGGCACATCAATTCTACATCACCACATCATCACTAACTTATGCAAGAAGAAAGGCAAAGGAAACTACTCACAAATCATGGAGAGAATACAATAAAACATGAATTTTATATATAAAAGAAGAGTCATACAAACCACAATAGCAAATACAACTTATCTCCTTCTCTTCCCCAATCAAATTCCTTCAAAGTTCCTTTGATTCCTTTTATATTCCTTACAACACTTGATTTCCTCCTTGGAACAAAGATGAAGAAGCAATCTCTCACTTTACTCCCTCTTCTCCCCTCCTTAGAGAAGAATCTCTCTTCAAATCACAAATCCTAACTCTCACTCACACTTTCCTACACTCTCTACAGTAATCCCCTTCTCTTTTTTTGTTTTGAACACTTAATTTTATGTTAGGAATGAATTCCCCAAGAGTTTCTTCAAGCACCCCTTCAAAAATCCGCCAAAACTCTTCAATTTGAAATGAACCGATATAAGGCACCGGCGGCGCCCAATAGTGGCGCATGCTGTGCCCTATCCTGCCAATAATTGCTGAAGTTTCTGGAAGAGGGCGCCGGCGGCGCCAGTAGCTGTTTTCCTCCAAATTGCTTCATTTTGCTCCAAATTCGTTCCTTTTTGCATCTTTTCTCTCCAATCACCTATAATAATCATACCTGCAACAAATCATGAAAAATATCTTCCTTTAAAGTGCAATATCACTAAAAATAGGTAAAAACATATAGCTAAAAGAGTATATATTTTTTGTGCATCATAGGTTTGTCTGGGTGAGAGGAATCCTCATTTTTATTGGGGAAGCAAATCTTATCATGAGAACAACTGATGGTTTATACTCTAGTACTTAATGGTATATTAATGAGATGATTAATTTAGGGATTTTAAATTAAAGAATAAATGCTATTACAACGATATCCACTATTTTAATAATTCGATTTTATTATTCTCCCCAATTTAATCAATTATTTAATTAAGGTTTAATTACTTTAAATTTAGCAATGAGTTTCTACCCTTTAATTATCTAAGTTTCAATCATCCAAATCAAGATTAGGATCAAATATTTTACTTGTTAATTTTTATTAAACCTAAAGTTTTAATTAAGGGTTAAAATTTTAATTACCGCTTGCCCTTTAAACAGCAATTTCACTTAACTCTAAATTGAGCTCAAATGAACTTGAAATTTTTATGTGACTTCACTCATATGTCAATAAAGACATGAGAGGAAAATGTGATTTTTTTGTATTTAATTTATTTATATAATTATTTTTGATAGAAAATAGAGATTTGGAAAATTTAATAACGTAGGGAAAGTATCTGTCCTTAAGAAAATTAGGGGACATTCCTAATGACCAGAGGACCACTTGGACTAATTTTAGTGATTTTAATTATATTATTTTTATTACAATTATTTTAAAGTTTGAATTGTTAATTAATTTAAAAAATAAAATAAAGGTTGAAAAATAAATTTTATATTTTTCAAAAATCTCTCTGATATCAACAAAATCGGAGAATCAATTTTTGCAATTTTCTGATTTTTCTATGATTTATTATAATTATTTTAGTGAAAATGCTAGAAAATACATTTTGTTAATTTTAAAATTACCCTAGAGCTTTAACATTTAATATATCTCATTAAATAGACCTAAGAAAAATATGAGGTTTGTTCCTAAGTGATTAAAATTCAAAATGTAACATTTTTGGTGGGTATTATTTTTGTGATTTTTATTATTTTTTAATTATTAAAAATATTAAAATAACATTAAAAATCAACCTTTTAGAAAATTGAAATTTTAATTTTCTTAAAATTCCCCCCAATATCGAGAGAGGCTCCAAAACCGATTTAGTGAATTTTTGAAAGATATTTTGAAAGTTATGAATTTTTTTAAAGTTCAAATTGACTAAGTAAGCAATAAACCCATTTAGTAAGGTTAACCAAGTCCAATTGACCTCAAATTTATATGAGTGGGTTCCTGCAATCCTAAGTGATGGAGAATTGATTCCTGATCGATTTGATGTATGGTTAGCTCTAATTAGTGGGGATCTATTTTGGGTGTTTAAGCCAATTAGGGTTATTTTAAATGAACTAACTCAAAACCTATTTTCTTTGAGGTCCTCACAATTAGCCAAGAACATAACGAATTTTCTAGAGAATTTATTTCATAACAAGTTAATTATTGGAATTAAAATACTCGAAAACAATAACATGAATTTAAAAAATCAATAACTTTTCATAGGGATGGCCTCTGACTTTGGAAAATTCAGGGAATGTTCCCAAATTCAGAGCTTGAAAGCCCTATGGTCTCATGCCATGATGGTGTATACATGCATGGAGAATTAAAAATGTGTACGAAATCAGCCAAATTATTAAAAATAAAATACTTGACGAAATTAAATGATTTCTTTCCACATTATTCTCCATAAATTCAACATGAGCAAGAGGTATTTTATTTTATTTTTATGATTTTCCTACACAAAGTTATGAATTTTCCAAGTTTAGGGAATTAAATAAATGAAAAATACCCTAATTTTCTATTTATCCACGTGACGCCCGCGCCAACCTCGGCGGCTCCGAATGCACACGCGTCGCGTCTCCCATTCGAGCGCCGCCATCGACTCGGCGCTCGGGTCCCGCGGTTCACGTACCATCTCCTGGCCTGACGCCATCCGAGCCGTCCGTCCGTGCGTGTATTAAATGGACGGCATCCGTTCATTGTCCCCGAGCATCCTCACCCGAGAGCCGTCCACACTAAATCCCTAAGATCTCACTCGATACTCGATGGATTTTCGTGTTCTTATGCTCACATGGATTCGTCTTGAGAAGGCAGACACATCCATACAGTTTATGTGGGATGAAATTTACGCAATAAAATGGAGAATGTTCGGGAAGCTCGGGAAGAAGAGTGAGGCCATACCTTTGCTCGGAGAAGTGTGGCCCGATGCGGTGTTTCACCTTCGATTAGATCCCAGCAAACTCCAGTAAAGTCTCTTGGTCTAAATGAATTGCTGAGTAGGATTTCGACCACGGCCGATCACAAAGCACAGGTGGAGCAGTAGGTAACTGGAGATGGGCTTTCAGCTGGTGGACACCTTCCCTTGGTGCGGTGAGTGTGAACAAATCCCAGTTTTGGGTGTCTTGTGGAGAAGTGTCCTGGTTTTGGGCTTGGATTTCGGCTGAAATTGAGCTCGCGGAAAGTGGCAAGGGAGTAGTACGGAACAATTTTGGCAGAGTTTCCTTAGGTTTGTTTGACTTCCTGTAGCGGGAGGGGTGGTGGCCGTAGGAGGTGGAGGGCCTCTGCGGGAGAGTTAGGGCTTGGGATGGTAGCAGGTCGAAGGCGAACGTGTGGTGGCCATTGGGCATGGGGGCGGCTCAGCGAGCCAAGATCCAGTTAGCTCGCATGTGAGCTTTCGGCCATAGTGTTTTCCGGCGACACAGGGGTGGCGGCCAGGCATTAGTCACCATCTTGTTCAGGTGGGTCGGGGCTGGGGTTTGGTGCATTCAATTGAGGTTTGACATGTGTAAAGTGGATTTGAATCAAAGTAGAAAGGGGAAGGGGCCATTTTAGCTTATTTTGGTCAACCCATGCAAATGGGTTGGGTGCACCTCCCAGGGAACTGGTTTTGGGTGAGGAGGTCAATTAGGTCAATCTCCCATGTGTGGTGAGTCTCCATCAAGGATTAGGTGGCAAAGCATGGTTTAGAGTGTGACATGCTTAAGGTAAAAAAAGGCTTAAGAAGGATTAGGAAGGGGTCCTCCTTTTTCCATTAATGGCTTGATCATGTCGAACTCTCCATGGCTTCATGTGGCTTGTCCATGGCTTGCATGGCTTTGTCTTTTGCTTGGGAAGCTTGGTCAATTTCATGAAAATGGATTTTAGGAATTTTGGTAATTTGATGGAAATTTGTATGGAAAGCATTTGGAATGATTTGATGATGAATTTAGGACTTAGGTATTGAATTTAATTGAAAGTATGATGGGGGAAATGTCGTATGGATGTATGTGTCGGCACTATTTTTAGGTTGTGTGATATTTTAAAAAGGGGTCGCCTAACAGAAGTTGTCGGCGAATTTTAAATTTAAATATAGATATAATTTAGAAAGTAATATTTGATTTTGAAAATAATTTTAAATTTGAAGATTTTAAGATATGAAATCAAACCGATCTCACATCCCAAATAGTTCATATAAACTAGCACCGCATCACAAACCGTGTATCTATCCCGAAGAATAGACACACTGCTTGATGATGGGGCTCGATTAAATAAACTAGAAAGGTTTGTGACATCCGTTTAGTCTGCGAACCAATTTTATAAGCCGACAAATTCCCCTGCTTAATATAAATGAATTAAGCAGGGTTTATATTACCTGGGTTCTTTAAAGTTCCCTATAAGGGCAAGCCCCTATAGTCTCATGCCATGGTGAATTGTATGAATGCATGGAGAATTAAAACAATGCAGGGAGTAAATAATTAATTAAAAATAAAATACTGGACAAAATTAATTAATTTCTTTTCCACATTATTCTCCTCTGTTCACTGAGCAAGAGGGTATTTTTATTTTATTTTTATGATTTTCCTACACAAAGTTATGAATTTTTGAAGTTTAGGGAATTAAATAAATAGAAAATACCCCTAATTTTCTACTTATCCACGCGGCGCCAGCGAAACATCGGCGGCTCCGAAGTGCGGCGTGGCGCGCTCCCATTCGACGCCGCCATCCGCGTCGGCGCTCCGGGACCCGCTGTATCGCTCCGTCCTCCGATCCGACGCCATCCCGGCCGTCCGTCCGCGCGTGTATTAAATGGACGGCATCCGTTCATCGTCCCCAAGTGTCCTCACCCGAGAGCCGTCCACACTAAATCCTTAATATCTCACTCGATACTCAATGGATTTTCATGTTCTTATGCTCTATGGATTCGTCTTGAAGAGACGAACACATCTATACGGTTATCATGCATTGAAATTAAGGCATTTGAAATGGAGAATCTCCGAAGCTCGGGATGAAGAATTAGTTCATACCTTTGCTCGGAGAAGTGTGGCTTCGATGCGAGAGTTGTTGCACCTTCGATTGGATCTCAGCGAAGCTCCGGATGAAGTCTCCCGGTCCGGTGAATCGTCTAGATGTGATTTCGACCAAGCCCGATCACAAAGCTTGGAGGGCTGGAGCAACCGGGTGGCTCGGAGATGGGGCTTTTCGCTGGTGGACACCTTCCCTTGGTACGGTGAAGGTTTAGAACCAATCAATTTGGGGATTGGCTCACTGTGGAGAAGTGTCCTGGTTTTAGGTGGAATTTCAACTCTGAAATTGAGCTCACAGAGAAGAAATGGCAGGGGGATCTCACTGGGGATCAAGTGCTCTATGTATGGAGAATGATCTGGAGCAATTTTGGCAGAGTTTCAGTAAGGTCTGGTTCAGCACTTCTTCATGGCCGAGAGGGTGAGGGGTTTAAATAGGAGAGGGTGGAGGGCCTCCCAGGGGAAGTTAGGGCTTGGGATCAGCTGCTCTGGTGAGGAGAAGAACAGCCATGGTGACCACTAGGCATGGGGCAGCTCAGCAAGGGAGAATTCCAAAGTTTGGCTCCTCCCAAGGTCTCGGCCATGGTGTTTTCCGGCGACTGGGTGGCCGGCCGGCCAGGCATGGGTCACCATCTTGTTCAGGTGGGTCAGGGCTGGGGTTTGGTGCATTCAATTGAGGTTTGACATGTGTAAAGTGGTTGAATCAAAGTAGAAAGGGGAAGGGGCTATTTTAGCTTATTTTGGTCAACCCATGCAAATGGGTTGGGTGCACCTCCCCAAGACCTGGTTTTGGCCTGAGGAGGTCAGGTGGGTCAATCTCCCATGTGTGGTGGAGTCTCCATCAAGGATTAGGTGGCAAAGCATGGTTTAGAGTGTAACATGCTTAAGGTAAAAAAAGGCTTAAGAAGGATTAGGAAAGGGGGTCCTCCTTTTTCCATTAATGGCTTGATCACATGTCAAACTCTCCATGGCTTCATGTGGCTTGTCCATGGCTTGCATGGCTTGTCTTTGGCTTAGGGAAAAGTTTAGTCAATTTCATAAAAATGGGTTTTAAGAATTTTGGATATTTTGGTGAAAATTTGTATGAAGCTTGATTTGGAATGGTTTAAATAATGATTTTGAAACTTAGGGGTGATTTTGATTAAATGGATGATGAAAGGAAGTGTCATGTGGGCTTTGGATGAATTTGGGCTTTTGAATTTTGAAGGGAGTGGGCTTTTAGGAAAGTTTAAGGAAAATGGGCTTTTTGATTTTAGGATGGGCATTTGGGTAGGGATTTTGTGAAAGGCCTTGTCAAATAAATGTCATAATTGGTTTATGGATGTTCTATGAAGGGCTTGGAGTCAATTTGGTGTGATTTGGAGTTGAATTGGTTTGAATTTGGGTTTATTTGGTAAGTGGGCCTATATGGGTCCAAGTGGGCTAACTTGGGCTAATGTTGGGCTAGAGT
>CM040433.1:88933371-89223840 GCA_022702705.1 Papilionanthe hookeriana x Papilionanthe teres | reverse complement strand
TATTACTCGGGTTCTTAAAGTTCCCTATAAGGGTAAGCCCCTATAGTTAATTACATCTTAAATGACGGGAATCATTTAAGAAAACTCTCGATAATGATCAGTGGTTTTGCTCTCAAGAATTTCAAAGTTTAAGGTTTTCAAAGGATTGAATTTTGGAATTTCAAAAGGGGTTAGCTCAAATTTGGAACAGTTTATTTTGGAGTCTAATGGAAGATAAGTATGAGAAGTTGAGGATCCAAGAAGAATCTTGGCAACTTCCAAAACTATCCTATTGTTTGGTTTCAACTTGGGAGTTTATTTAATGTTGCAAGCTTGCCAATTTTAATTAATTAAGACTTATATTTATATGACATGATCATATAAATAGCCTCGAAGATGTGAGGGTTTATGTCGTACCAAACAACTACCTTAGAATCCTAAGACCGGTTAGGACTTAATTTGCATAAAATGATTATACAGGTGCCTAACGAAAAGTAGAGGATTTATGTTGCACTAGGCAAACTACCTCGAAATCTTATGGCTTTGTTATTTATTTCTAAGAAAGGTTTTTCTGAAGTAGCCACATGTTTTGCTGACGACGATGGTCGTGCTGCCCACTATGCTCTAAGCTCCTTGTTGTTGCAGAGGTTTAGTTTTAGAAGTCATAAATCAAAGGATGAGAGAAGTGTTTTGGTTTAGAGAAGTCTTAAAATCCAAATGTCTTTAATGTTTTATTAGGGAAATCTTAAAGTTGATTATAACAACATCGGTTAAGATCCCACAGTTCCATCCTTCCGACATCGTTATTTTTATCGGATTCACTTAGTCCAGATGAATTTGCTAAACTCAACTGAATGAGTTCCACACTTTCATTTAGACCGTAGGAAATCCCGTTAGCAACACGTAGGTTACATCATCCGAGGTATTCCCGATCATCCAACGAGATGTTTTAATTTAGTTAAAGTTATAGTTTTGTTGTTCTGTTTGTGATTAAATTTTGAGTTGTTTTATATTTTGAATGTTGTGGCGGTGGATTTTATCTTGTAGTGACTTTTAACTTAGTTTTGGTTTCAGTTCAGGGACTATCCGAAAGGTTTTGGTTTTCATGCAACAGTCTTGTTTAACATGCGAGAAAAGTAAAGCGCGGTGTAGGTAAAGAAAATGCAATAGAGTAAACTGCAATAACATGAAAGCGTACCTGGAGGGTCTTCCCGTCATTCCAAGCTACACTTTAAAGCACATATTAAAGCATTTAAATATTTCAACAAGTACCTAGGTAAAGATTAAAGGAAGGGTTTTGGTTGTCTACCAGAATCCTAATCCTATAGCTAGTCATTTCCTATGACGTCCAGGTTCTTGATTTTGGTTAAGGATGATTTTCTTCACCAAAGAACAATTAAGTTCGGTTATTCTTTAAAACTACCCATCGTATTGAGGAAGTGTTTAAAACAAATTCTAAACATCTTTTCAATACCTCTGGGACAGTTTTGAGTCCAAGTGAATTTAACTACACAGGTGAATTAATCATCCAAGGGTTTAGTTAAGTTTTGTTTCCTTGCTCAGTGAACTATTATACTTGATTATCCTATAAGTGAAGTGGCATTTCACTTAACGCTTCATTTAATAGTCATAATAATTTAAAGCTTTCAGGGGCAAGTTAATTTGTTAAAGATTTAATGATTCGAAGTTAAAGTTGATGATTTACTTTAATGTGATTTAATTATGAAATTTTAATCAATGATTTTAAGTTTGGAATGATGTTTGATTCATTTAAGTTGAACTTTTTATAAATGATATCAATATTTCATGTTAATTTAAATTTTTAGATTAATTTAGGTCAAAAGAGGTGTTCAAATTATTTATTAAATTTTACTGATTTAATTTGGATTAATTATATTAATTAATTTAATTTTTACATTATGTTTAAAGGTAAGTTGTTCTAAAATTATTTAAAATTTGTAATTTTGATTTAAGTTTGTTTTGAAATGATTTTAGATTAGTTTCAAATATTTTAATTTACTTTTTAATTATTTAACATTTTAGGTTTTAATCAATTATTAAATTATTTAATGATGTAGGTTTTAATTAAGAATTATTTACTTTTAATCATTTAATTATTAGTTCCATTTATCCTCTTAAGTTTAAGAGTTAAGTATTATTAAGTGGTTTATTTAGGGATTTTTAAATTAAGGAATTAATATCCTCTAAAGTTATATCCCCATTTCAATAATCCAATTTCAATTAATCTTCCAAAATTTAAATTATTTAATTAATTAAAGTTTCATTTTTTGTTTAATAAAGTGATTAATGGGTTCCTACCCTTTGATTTCTCAAAGTTTCAATCATCTGAGAGAAAATTAAAATCAGATATTTTACCCCCATTTTGATTAAACCTAAAGTTTTAGTTAGGGGTTAAAATATTTTAATTACCTCTATGCCCCTTTAAGCTTATTTATTTTATAACTTATTAAATTAATCTTAAATGAACTTAAGATTTTTATGCCACTTCACTCACATGTCAATTAAGTCATTAGAGGAGAAAATGTGATTTTTCTGAATTTAATTTATTTATATAATTATTTTTAATTAAAAATAGAGGTTTTCAAAGAAAATTCACCAACATGACCAAGGTAAAGTTTCTATCCTTAAGAAAATTATGGGATGTTCCTAATGACTAGAGGACCACTTGGACCAATTTTGGTATTTTTTACATTATATTTTATTTATTATAATTATTTTAAGTTTTGGAGTGTTAATTAATTATAAAATAAAATAAAAGTTGAAAAATGAATTTTATATTTTTCAAAAATCCCTCTGACCTCAAGAAAGTCAGAGAAACAAATTTTACATTTTTTATGATTTTCTTGATTTATTAGAATTAATTTAGTGGGAAGGCTAGAAAATACATTTTTTAATTCAAAAATTATTTTAAGGCTTTGAAATTAAATATCTTAACCTAGAGACTTAGGAAAAATATTTGATTGGTTCCTAAGTGATTAGGGGATAAAACATGACATTTTTATGATTTTCATTATTTTTGGTATTTTTATTATTTTTTAATTATTAAAAATATTAAAATATGCTTAAAAATGAAAATTTTTAAAAAATTCTAATTTTATTTTTCTTAGACTCCTCTGATATCAGATAAGTCCCAAAATCAATTTGATGAATTTTTGAAATGTATTTTTGGAGTTATGAATTTTTAAAGTTTAATTTTGATTATGTGGTTTAATTAATCCATTTAGTAGAGTTAAACATTTCCAATTGACTTCAAATTTTTATGTGAGGTCCCTCTGATCCTAATGATCAGTAGAAAATTGATTTCAAGTTATTTTAATGTGTGATTAATCCTAATTAATTAAAGTTTAATTTTGAGTATTTAGGTCAATTAGGGTTATCCTTATTGAATTAACTCAAACCATAATTATCCTACGGTCCTCTGGTCATAAGGAACTTCACCAAATTTTCCTGGAATTTTCTAAGCAACATGCCAATTTTTGGAATTAAAATATCAAAAACAGTGACATAAACTTGAAAAATACATAACTTGTCATAGGGTTGGCCTCTGACTTTGACAAATTCAGGGAATGTTCCCCAAGTCAAAGGCTTCAAAAGCCCTATGGTTTCATGTCATGGTGAAATGTTTATGCAAATGGAGAATTGAAATACCAAAATAAGTAAATAATTAATTAAAAATAAAATACTCATCAAATTAACTCAATTTTTTTTTACATGATTCTCCTCTATTCACTGAGCAAGAGGGTGTTTTTCTTTTATTTTTGTAATTTTTCTATGCAAAGATATGAATTTTTTAATTTCTAGCTATTTAATTAAATCAGAAAAATCATATTTTCCTACTTATCCACGTCGGCGCCGCGTCAACCTACGGCGGATCGAACTCCACGCGTCGTCTTCTGGTTCGGCGCCGCCATCCGACTCAGCTGCCATGCGGTCCGAGGTTCACATTCCATCTCCTTATCCGACGCCATCTGAGCAGTTCGTTCGATACACGCGCAATCCGACGGCGGTCGATCATCGTCTCCGACTGGTGTGCACCCTTGACCGTCGACCTTCTAACTCTAATATCTCCCTTGATTCTCAATGAATTCTCGAGTTATTATGCTCTATGGATTCGTCTTGAGAAGACGAACACATCCATACGGTAAACACGCCACGAAATTAAGCCAAAATAAATGGAGCTTTCACAGAAGCTCGGGAGGAAGGCATAGTTCATACCTTGGTTCTGAGCGGTGAAGCCTCAATCAGAGATGCTCGGCACGTTTGTTGGGGTCCAAGGAGGCTAGGGATGAAGCCTGGAGTTATGGTGAAATGCCTAGACTTGACTTCCACCAGGCCCGATCACAAAGCTTGGAGGCTGGAACAACTGGGTGGCCTGGAGAGGGGGATTTCACTGGAGAACTCCTTCTCTACCTCTGGTGAAGGTGTGGGAAGAGTTAATTTGGATTTGGTGAAGTTTCAGAGAGTGTCCTATTTTTTGGCCTGAGATTGAACTCAAAAATTGAGTTCAACCAGTGGGGGAGGAGGCAGGAAAGCAGTAGGGCTGAGCTTCTCTTGGCTAGGAGGAGCTCTGGGAACAATTTGGAGGGCTTCTGTTGAGAAAAATTTCAACACCTCTCTCATGGCCGAGAGGTGGTGTTTAAATGGCTAGGGCCATTAGGCTGAGCTAGGGCTCAATTGAAGGGTGGATTCAGTTGCTAGGTGGAGGGCAGAGAGGCTCCAATGTTTAATTTGAGTGAGGTGGTCATTTGGTGGGACTTGGGTGTGTTTGGGTAGATGGTGGCTCTCAGTTTTGACCCCCTCCGATAGCTAGGCCGGCCGACAAGGACAGGGGAGCTGGCCCCTGAGGCAGGTGAGTCATGGAGAGGTTTAATGGTGATTAGCAGTTGTGGGGATGTTTTGGGGTAAGGTAAAAGAAGATTTATCCACTTAAGGGAAGAGATCCCTTAAAATGGGGAACCCTTGGTCCATGGCTCACTTAGCTTGGGCTAGGTGGATCTAGGGTGGTTCCTAGGGTTCACTTGGTGGCCGTGGAAAGGTTGGTTTAGCCACACTTGGTTCAATTTGGTTTGATTAGGCCATAGGTTCAAATTGGCTCACTTGGGTTTGGGTTAGGCTAACTTGGGTTTGGGTTTGATTTAGGTCCAAGTGTCTTGAGCAACATTATAGAAATGATTGCCATGAAAAACTTTCATAAAGACATGGAATGGTTTTGAGTTCAATTGGAAGGTCAATTTGGTGGATTTTGGTGTTTTGGTTAATTTAGGCAAGGTTGAATCAACTTGGGTCCAAGTTGTGTTAAGGAGGGTTTTAGACCTAATTTAAAGTTTCAAATGGTCTAGGGGAATGTATTGAAGAGTTCACAACATCAATTGGGAAGAAATTTTAGGGTTTGGCTAATCAATTTGGTAGGTTTAGGGCATGGATTCACTTTAGGCTAAAATGAGGGTATTTTGGTTTTTTTCAAATAGATTTAGGTTAAGCTTAGGCTCAAATTGGGGAAATTGAAGGTTTCATAGGTTTTATAAGCATGTTATGGAAGGTTTAGGATTGAAATTTGGGGGAAAAAAAGTTGGTATTAGGTTAATTGAGGGTTTTGGATTAATTAGGTAAAATTGGGGATTTTGGATTTCAAATGGAATTGAACTCAAGTATGAATCAAATTAGGCTTAGATTTGGTTTAGATTGATAGTAATGATGTTTAATTGAAGTTTAGAATTGAAATTGGGTAAAATCGAGGTCAAATGGGTTGGTTTGGTGTGACATTGGGTCCATTTAGGTTAAAAATGGGTCAATTTGGGGATTTTGATAAACGTGGGTTATTTTGGCAAAGTTGGACTATGGTGTAGTTGAACAAAATAAAATTTGGAATGTTTGTGATTTTCTGGAATTTTCTGGGAATATTTGGAATTTTGTGCCAAAAGGGTATTTTAGGGTATCAAGAGGTTATTTGGAGGGTATTGGGGTATTTTGGTGAATTTACAAGGTGGGGGTTGTTTCAAAATGATCTTTAGGATTTTTGGGAATTTTGGGTAATTTTTGGAAGTTTTTGAAAATTTGGGGCAATTAGGTAAATTTAGGTAGGTTTGAAGGACCCAATGTCAAAACTAGGCATTTCGATAAAAGTTGAATTTTGATCATGATGAAGCTTAAAGTGAGCCATGGACCAAGAAATGTCCACCCTGAACATCTCATGGGTTGTTCCCAACCCTCTTAGCCAAAGAGCTAGGGGTTTGGACTTAGCCACATGAGTGCTCCAATGAACCAGGGGGAAGAATTGGGTAAGGATGGTGTGTGTGAGAGTGCAGTGTGTGTAAGCCAGACCTCACCAGGACCAGGCCACCCAGGGTAGTCCTAAGGCTTGAACAACCTTATAGGAGCTCACTATTGGTTCTTCATATGGTGCTCTTAACCTTCTAAGGTGATTTAGAGGTTTGCAACCATCCAAGTGGGATCCCAAGAGGAGTCAAGAAGTAGCTGAGCAGCTAAAGGGTGGGTCTCAATTCTAGTCCTCTAGGATAGTCAAGGAGAAACCTTATGGCTAGATCCTAAGAACTAAGGAGAGAAGAAAAGACCTCACCAACAATGAGGTCAACAAATGGACCCCCAATAGGTGTGGTGTGCTAACCAAGCACACCGCGCGTATTGGCGTTGACCGAAAAGATCAACAAAACCAACACAGATGTCTAAGTGACACACTTAGAACAGAGTAGAGAAAAAATTCCTCTGGGGAGTGTCAGACAGATCTCTAAGACTGAAGATCCCTGAACTCTCGCTGGGGAAGAAGGAGGTGAATTACAAATCACAAGACTTGGAGAGATTAGATTTTGAATTCATTTCATTTTTATTTCAAGTTTCAAATTTGAGTTTGAGTTCTAAATTGATTTGAGTTTCAATTTTAGTTAAAGTTCGGTTTAAGATTGATTTCAAGGTGGACCTCGTTGAGATTCAGAATTTGGAATGAGAATCGGAACCTAGGTTCTAACCTCGGAATTTGAAAGAGAACTAGAATTTAGGCTCTAGTCTCAACGAAGAGAGTTGTAATTTAGGCTCCAACCTTGGAAAGAAGATCAGAATTTAGGTACTAATCGAAAGGGAAGAGGACCAGAATTTAAGTACCAGCCTCAGAGAGAGAATCGAAATTTAGGTACCGACCTCACAAAGGATGAGAATCAGAATTTAGGTACTGATCTCGAAAGAGTAAGAATTGAAATTTAAGTATCAATCTCAAAAAGAGAGTCAGAATTTAGGTACCGACCTCGAAAGGAGAGAACTGGAATTTAGGTACCAGTCTCGAAAGAGAATCAAAATTTAGGTATCGATCTCGAAAAGAGAGTCAGAATTTAGGTACCGACCTCACAAAGGATGAGAATCAGAATTTAGGTACTGATCTCGAAAGGGATGAGAATTGAAATTTAGGTATCAATCTCAAAAAGAGAGTCGGAATTTAGGTACCGACCTCACAAAAGATGAGAATCAGAATTTATGTACTGATCTCTAAAGGGAAGAGAATTGAAATTTAGGTATCAATCTCAAAAAGAGAGTCAAAATTTAGGTACCGACCTTGAGAGGGATGAGAATCAGAATTTAGGTACTGATCTCGAAAGAGTGAGAATTGAAATTTAAGTATCAATCTCAAAAAGAGAGTCGGAATTTAGGTACCGACCTCGAAAGGAGAGAACTGAAATTTAAGTACCAGTCTCGAAAGGTGAGAACTGGAATTTAGATACTAGTCTCGAAATGAGAGAACTGGAATTTCGGTACCAGCCTCGAAAGAGAATCGAAATTTAGGTATCGATCTCGAAAAGGAGAGAACTGGAATTTAGGTACCAGTCTCGGAAGGTTGACGATTGATTCATGAAGATTTCAATGATTAGAAGCGTTGTAGAAGATTGGAATGGGACATGAAAGTGTTTCACGTCCCGAAGGATTTCATAAAAGGTTGAAAGTTTGGCGAGGGAAGTGAATCCACGCCATCAGAACCAAATCGAGAATCTCGCGGTTCTGTGTCAGTAGACTCAGCGACCTTCTCAAAAGAGGGGAGAAATCGCAGAGAGTTGAAAAGATCTCGAGAACTGGGGATATCAGATTCAGAGCTTCGTTTTCATTATTCGTTGCTTTTAGTGATTTAATTTTTTAAGTTTCATTTTCGATTGAATTTTTACTTTGATTCGGATTTTAATTGATTTACTTGGTTCATATCTTGAAGTTTTAAGTTGATCTGTTTTGAGTTTTGGTTTGTGTTTTATTCAGACTTTGAATTCAAATTTTATTTTGTTGTTATTATTTCATTCAAATTGTTCTTTGTCCAACTTTCTTTTTAAAATGAGTTAAACTCAGATCAGGTGGCGTTTGCAGTAAATTGCACAAAACTGAAGGTAAAACACAAAGTTCATCTCCACTAAAATGTTGAAGATACATCAGGTGATTCCATCAAAACATTTCGATGACATCCTTCGAAAACAAACTTTTACAAAAGTTCATATATATATATCTGAACACAGACTGCATTGATATCTCCATGTACTCTGACAAAATTGTCTGTTCGATTCATCCATGTCTGAAAAGTAAACTACATAGGTAATAACATCACCTTCAAAGCCACTTTCTGGAGGAGAATCCCACGTAACTGTATTTCGGAGGTGTGCTTACTACTATGTAGCCTACGGCTCGTAGAGCCGCAAATTCTCTAGTTACGGATCCGGTCGGAAGTAGACCGAAATTTTACTCTCATTCATCCTTCTGAGGGTGATGGAGACTCACTCGTAGGGAACTTCCGGTATGCAGTGCTTCGCTACATCTGCACCATTTCCTTGTAGTACGAGAACAGAGCCTACCGGTAGAGGTATCTCCACCGGCTCTTGGAATTCTCCGAGGCCAACTATCCGGAGTTCTGAACATAATGTTGCATTGGTTGATGAAAGAAACGATACAAAAGGGCCTTACAAAATCATGATGATCTGTGTGAGGTGGAATGCAGTCTCCTTCTGCATAGATGTTGATAATACAGCTGTTCGGTATGCAATCAGCGGGTAGAACTCGCCAAGACACCATCCTTTTTATCATTTTCTTAATTAAAACTGGCATTAGATCCACTTCATCGTAGCAGAGTATCCCTGGAGGATTTACTTTCCTGTCATCAGCGAAGTTGTAACAGCATCCAAATTGAATAGTAATCCTCCCCTTACCTCTTTTCCATTTCTTTGGCTCGGAGTAGGTCCTGCTACGTAATCGTCCTGCATGACCTTGTTTCTTCAGTTCATTGACGTAGTCTACAATCTCACTCTGCTCGTAGTGAGAGAAAACATTTGTATGTAACTCTAGTCCTTCCAGTATGTTGACATATCTGCCTCTGATTCTTTGAAAGTATTCAAAATTCTGCTTCCGCACCCTCTGGATCATCTTCAATTCATGCTCTGAAATTATCTGCAGTTGTCGGGGTCTAGTGACGTACTGTGGAATATATGGCTCCACACCGTCACACTCTCCTGGGATCATCACTATCTTAGGTGTAGGCTCTGTAGTAACCTTCTCCGGAACAACCTTTGCCATGGTGCTCCTGAGGACTGGCCTCCTTGGGGTAACTGCTACGGCTGTCGGGGTTTCTTCCTTGTTATGCTCTTTTGTTAATTTCTTCGGCATCTTGGTGATACGGCGATTCTTATTTCTTCTCTGAGTTGGGGTCAGGGTGGCTCTCCTCTCTCCCTGAATCTCGGTAGGAGCAGCACTGACAAGCTTTCCTCCTGCGGACGTTATCACTGATTTCATCTTGTTTTCCTCGATCATGTTGATCTTCCTCTTCTTGTTTGCAGCTTGGGGAGCCTTCTTGTTGAGCCTCATCACTGTCTTCCCACGAAACTGCTCGGGATCCACAGCAATCCAAGCAGTTTCCTCATATTCCAACTCCAGCTGTGCAAGGTCCGAGCCAACCTCTATCACAACATCAACTTTCAGCTCTTCTTTGTTAAGTGCAAGACTTACGCCATCCTTAAAGTTCAGGAACAGTCGCCCGTTCAACATTTCCCTGAAAAGAAAACAAGGAAAGGATCAGGGGCTGTACTTAGGACGAGAACAATAAGAAAATTTACTTATTAAAAAAACTTCTTATTTAATTATTTCAAATTTTATAAGAGTAAGAGAAGATAAGAAAAGATCAGGAGTGAGCTCGTCTCAAAAGGAAGAGTCAAAATTTTATTATTACTTTAATTGCATATGTTTTCCTTTAACACACATTTTTTTTATTTTTATCATTCATTTTATTTCGGGTTCGGAACCAGTTATAAGTGATCACTCTACCCATGCTTCTAGGAATGAAATTTCATTCTTCGAAACATCAGGTTACATAATACTTCTTCAAATATCTTCCATTGATTGGAAGCATAAATCGTTCTCCACTGAAATTCACAAGCTAGTAAGAACCTCCTGAGCAGACTGTCTCGACCACGAACGGCCCTTCCCAAGTCGGCTCAAATTTACATCCTATCTTACTGTGCGCAAGAATAGGCCTTCTGAGAACTAGAACCAAGTCACTGACTTTGAATGTCCTTGGGCAGACCAGATTGTCGTGGGCCTGGATCATCTTGGTTTGATACAGTTCCAGATTCTGTTGCACTGCAAGTCATTTTCCTTCCAAGTTTTCCAATTCTTACAGCCGTTATTTGGCATTTTCTTCTGTAGTGATCCTGTTTGCAACTGTAATTCTGAGTGATGGGAGCTGAACTTCCAAGGGTAGAACTGCCTCGGACCCGTACACTAGAGCATAGGGCGTAGACTGAGTAGGAGTCCTGAAAGTCATTCTGTAGGCCCATAAGGCTTCTAACAACTTCTCATGCCAATTCCTTTTGTTATCATCCAAAGTTTTCTTTAAGATTTGGACGAGAGTTTTATTAAAAGCCTCGACCAAGCCGTTTGCTCTTGGGTAGTAGATCGTTGAATAGAGCTAATCGATCCCGTGTCTTCTGACAAAACTATTGATCTTCGTGCTTCTGAACACGGACCCATTATCTGAAATGATTCTGCGCGGTACCCCGAAGTGATAGACGACCTGATTTTTGAAGAACTGTAGCATGTGATGTGCCTTCACTTCCCTGAGTGGTACTGCTTCTGCCCACTTGGAAAAGTAGTCTGTAGCTGCAAGAATGAAGCGATGTCCTCTTGAAGAAGGCGGTTCTATCGGACCCACAATATCTGTGCCCCAACATTCAAATGGCCACGATGCGATTATCGGATGTAGCACATTTGGAGGTTGATGTAGAACCACTCCATGTACTTGGCACTGGTGACAACTCTTGGCAACCTTCATGCAGTCGGTCATCATTGAGGGCCAGTAGTACCCTAGTCTTTTAATCTTTATTTTCATCTTCGGACATGAGTGATGAGCGCCACAAAGTCCTGAGTGTACTTCTTTAACGATTTCACGAGCCTCGGACTCGCTCAGGCACCTTAGCCACATCTGCTCAAAATACCTTCTGTATAACGTATTGTTTATTAATGTGTATGACAGAGTTCTTTTCTTGATTTGATGGGCTAATTACTTATCTTTCGGTAGATTTCCTGTTTGCAGGTAGTCTACTAATGGTCGACGCCAGTCTTCTGCATTTTCTATTGCTGTTGCAACTATTTCTTCTTCTTTTTCTGATTTTTGTATTGTATCCATGTCGAGCTGTGAGAGAACCTGTCGTCCCTGAACAGACACTTCAACTGATTCATCCTGTAAGCAGGCAAACTCTTTTTCGAGGTAGGCTAACGCATCTGCAAGAGCATTTTCTTTTCTGGGAATCTTGTAGATTGTTACATTTGAAATTTGCTCCAATAGTTTCATGGCATACTGAAAGTACTGCTCGAGCCTCGGTTTCAGAATTCTGTACTGTCCGGCGATTTGTTGAATGATCAAATGCGAATCTCCGTAGATGTTGATATCTGTTATACCCATCTGAATGGTTAATTCCAATCCTGTTATGAGGGCTTCGTATTCTGCTTTGTTATTTATACACGGTTCTGTTAGGTGGTAGGAGTATCTCAACATCCCCCGCTCCAGTGTTATAAAGATTAGTCTGATTCATGCATTATCAGGCACTATCGTTTGTGATTCTTTGTCTCTTTGTACTGAAGATGCTTCGTCGAAGTACAATTCCCAACGCTGATCATCGGGGTCTTGTAAGCTCATTATCTGCTCATCTGGCAAGTCTTCATTGAGAGGCGATTCTGCCGGCAAAGGATGTGCTGCGAGGAAGTCTGCTAGGACTTGTCCTTTTATGGTACGAAGAGGAATAAAAGTTATATAGAATTGCAATAATATCATCGACCACCTGGCAAGTCTGCCGGAAAGCGTCGGGCGAGTCATCAAGTATTGCAACGGATTAACTTTCGAAATAAGGTTGACCTTATGAGAAAGCATGTAATGTCTGAGCTTTTGAGCGGCGAAGATCAGTGCCAAACAATGCTTCTCAATTGGAGGGTACTTTACTTCCGTCAGAATCAGATGAAGACTTAAGTAATAGAGAGCATTTTCTTTTCCCTCGTCATTGACCTGGGCTAACAGGGCTCCAAGGGAGTCGTCCAAAGCTGCGGTATAAAGTATTAACGGTCTACCCGAGACTGGGACTGCTAAGACAGGAGGTGTCATTTGATATTGCTTAATGCCCTCGAAGTCCCACTGGTATTTCTCTTCCCAAACGAATTTGGCATCCTTTTTAACCAATTTCAAGAAGGGCTGACACCTACCTGACAAGTTCAAGATAAAGCGTCGAAGATATGCCAATTTTCCTTGAAATGATCGTAATTGCTTCAAGGTTTAGGGAGGCGGTATTTCTAAGATAGCTTTAATCTTTTCCAGATTGACTTCAATTCTGTGATGTCGAACAACAAATCCTAAGAATTTCCCGGAGGTGATGCCGAAGGCGCATTTTAAGGGATTCATCTGAAGATTAAATTGTCTTAATTGCTCAAAAACAATTCTCAAATCATACAAATGATCTTCTTTTAGCTTTCTTTTGATGACCACATCATCCACGTAGAACTCGACTTGGTTGTGAATGAGATCATCAAAAATCCTCGTCATTGCTCTTTGGTAAGTTGTTCCCGCATTCTTCAATCCAAAAGGCATTACTGTGTAGCTGTATATTCTGATTGGCGTTCTATGAGCTTTTCATCTTCTGGTGCCATCTTTATCTGGTTGTATCCTGAAAATCCATCCATGAAAGAGAAGATTTCATGTTAATTATGGAATCGATAGCGGAAACTCGTCCTTCGGGCATGCTTTATTCAAATCTCTGAAATCCATGCAGATTCTGATCTGTCCATTATTCTTTCTGACTGGTACCACATTGGCTAACCAAGTAGGGTATTGTTTTTCACGGACAAATTTAGAATCTATTAGCTTCTTAACTTCAGCTATTACTTGTTGTTCAATCTCTAGACACATCCTTCTTGGAGCTTGTCTCACTGGAACGGAAGTGTGATCCACTCCTAACTTGTGAACTGCGACTTATGGAGCTAATCCTGGCATTTCGTCATAACTCCAAGCAAAACAGTCCTTGAATTCCATTAATAGCTTGATTATCTCTTCGGAGTCTTCTTTATTGAGTGAGGAGCTAAGAAAGGTTGCCCTAGGCTCTTCGCTAGTACCTAAGTTAACTTCCATTAACTCGTTTATTGTATATTTAATTTCTTCTTCAAATTCTGGCGGAGCATCTCCGATTGGTAGATCTTCAAGATTTTCTGAGGTTTCCAAGTAGTCTTCATTAGGCTCACTAGTGACAACCAAGCAAAATCCTGTATCATCAAAAGATCCTACTGTGCCGAATCCAAGACCATGTTTTGAATTGGGAGGCCGACTGGCATTGTTCCATAACTTTTCAAAGCGTTGTGATTGGCCTTTTGACCATTGCTTAGGCAAAATACCGCGCCAAAATAAATTTTGAACACAGGGAGAATACCACTCAAATGATAATTCTATTAATTCAGAAGAAGTAACATCTTCAAATTGTACATCATTTTCAGTTTTGGAAGAAGAAGCACCACGGTAGAACTTGATCTGTTTAGTACTGCCACCAGGCACTTCCTTGACCACCATACCCTCTATCTTATTAGAATGGATCGGGGTCAGGGTCATAGTATGCACATAGTGGTTAATCTTCTCGTACATTGCTTTGTATTCTTCATTCTTTTCATCTTCGAGAGAGATCTTGAACTGGGGTTTCCTTTGGTTTACTGTTGCTGCTTCTTTCTTGATTTCTTCTTCTTCTTCAGAGCTATTCTCCCAATAAACATCGATGACCGGTTTCTTCTGTTCAACTGTTCCACCGTTTCTTCCTCGACCTCGTCCCCGGCCTTGACCTCGGGTGCGAGTTCTGGAGAAACCTTCACCATCTCACCGTAAGGGATTGGTGAGTAACTGTTGAACAAGAATTTCAGGTTCTTTTTCGTCTCGTGCTTCTTTTTCTTGATTTGGTATGACATTTCTAGAGAAGACAGTTTTCTTTGGGGGTGCGTAGTAAGTTGCATCTTCGTAGATTCCGATTTCATGCACGGAGAACGGTTGCAAATCACCTTTGATACACAGCTCTCATCCTCCTTCATAGTACTTTATACACTGGTGTAGAGACGACGGTACCATCCGGTTCTCATGGATACATGGCCGACCGAGTAGAGCGTTGAATGATGTCTCAGAATCAATTATGTGGAACTTTGCAGTTGTCTTGGCTAATTCAACGATCTTCATTAACAGTATTATCGATCCAAGAGCTCTTTCTCCTTTCTGGTTGAAGCCTCTTAGCATCATCTTGTCTGCCTCGAGATCTCGGGCATCAATCTCTAAATAGGCTAGCGTTCAAAGGTTCATTATATTAATTGACGCTCCCGGATCAACTAGCACCCTGAAGAATGTGAACTTTCCAATACTGACTGAAATGTACAACGGTCGGTTATGATCTGATGTTCCAAGTAGTAAATCATCGTCCGTGAAGGTAACACCGTGCTGTCCTTTCAATGAGTAAACCTCGTCGAAGGAATTACCAGCCATTTGAGCTAAGAAAATTTCTAGATCAAGCAAGGCCTTAACCAGAGATTCTCTCATCTCCTTTAACAAGATCAGAGCGTCGTAGATGCTCAGTTTGGCCGGTAGCTTCCTAAGATGGGCTAGCACATTATAGTCCACTTTGTTACTGTGTCGTTCAATTTCTTCCCGAACGGGCAATTCTTCCGCTGGGGTTGGCTCTTCCTGATCAACCACCTGCTTTCCCTTGTTCTTTAGACCCAATCTCGGAGGTAGGACCTTTCTGCTTCTTAGATTGACTTCAGTAATTTCCTCCGAATCTACCGGTGTCTCCTCTTGAATCAAAACGACTGGCTCTTCTGAAGTTGCCTCGACGTCTGATAGTTCTAACTCTATCGTGATCGGAGCTCCTCGAAATTCACAAATAGACTTGTCACTTACTGAACTTTCGTAGCCATCCTTGTGAATGTCCTCCTCTTTGTCATGGTTATCTAGGTTTTGTATGATTTGAGAATCGTTATTCGTATTGAAATCGAGATTCAAATTAGGTTGGTTGTCGTTAGTTACGTAATCGTTAGAAACAGTCAAAACGTAGCCAACACCAAAACTCTTATCATTATAAGATCCCACCGGGGTGAGCAAATAATCATACAGAGTCAGAGGTTCGAGGGATTCCTCCCCCAAATCAGAAACAACCATCTTAGAATAAGCAGCCCCTAGTCTAGCCTTCGGAGCCTCGGTCTTCTTTTCTTCTACGATCTTCTCCTTCTCATGGGGCGGTTCTTCAATCACAAGTGATAGTGCCGGCTTGACAGGTTTCAAACTCTGAGTTGAAGCGCACACCGAAGCGGTCTAGATGTGATCCAAAATTCTCTTTGAAGACTTTATCCAGACGGTACTCAATCCATCATTAGTCGTGTACGGGTCGATCGGAACAATAAGATCCGTCGAAATGACATTGGCAGAACCTCCTTTTTGGGGTTCCTTCATGTATTCCTTTGGGATCGTTATGTTTCCTCTCTGAAGATTATCTTCCAGCCAGTTCTTGAAGGTGAAGCAGTTTTCGATCTTATGTTCGAGCATCCTGTGGTAGGGACAGTAGTTTGGATGATCCTTCTTGGTGACTTCCTTGGGCTTCCCGGGCTCGGCAACTGAAAGTCAGGCGTCTTCATCAAAATGCGAAACATCTTAGCCACTGCCTCAGTCTTGAAGGAGTATTCTTTGTTCAAAAGTTCCTTCAGGGGTCGAAGCGGACGAGGCGGCGGTTGATCGTACCGCGGCAACTGATAACTCGGTCGAGGCTGAAAACTCTGCTGAGGCTAATAATTCTGTTGAGGGTGTTGATAAGTCTGTTGCGGTGGTTGATAACTTGGCTGCGGTCGCTCTGGCCATATTTGCACTGGTTGTTTACCTTTGTCCACTACTGCGACGGTTCCTGATTTCTTCTCGAATGCTTTTACAGGCTTCTGCTTATCGGTTTTATCGATGAAACTTAGCTATTTTGCCTCCTCTTGCAAGCTCCCGACCTTGCTAAGCAACTTCTCGAAAGTCTTAATGGTGAATCCCTTAAGGAGAAGTGCTATCGGGCCATGGATACTCTTAAGCAAGATACCGACCGCATGCTCGTTCCCGAAGCCGTGGTTCACACTTCATGCCGGGTTCCTCCATCGAAGTATGTAATCAACCAAAGTTTCGTTCGGTTTCTGTCGCTCCACCACTAGATCACCGATAGTGATGTGGTGCTGAGCTCCAACAAACCGCTTAACGAAGAGATTTTCCAATTCTACAAAAGTCTTGACTGATCCATTCGGCAATTCTGCATACCAGTCGAAGGCGATCCCTGAAAAACTGCTGACGAAGTGACGGAAGAGTAAGGCGTCGCTCCCACTGGCATTGCAGCAACTGGCATGAAAATGTGTGACATGTTGCCGGTGGTTTCCCGTTCCATCGAAAGTCTTAAACAGAGGTGGTACAAAGCCCTTTGAGTATTGGACTGCATCAAATTCTTCAGGGTAAGGTCTACCCGTCTGAATAGATGCTCCACTCTTAGATCGAGCTAAGGCTTCTCGCACTCGCCGTTCTACCATACTCTTAATTTCCTTTTCGGGAATCATGTTCTGTGCAGAATCTTTCTTCAGCTGATCATCTCCGTTAACAGATGTAATCTCTTTTCCTCCATCTGTAATATGGATGACCTTCGGGGGTATCTCTTTCTGAGGCTGGGCCTGACTTTGGAAAGTGGCTAATGCGGCTGCCATCTCTTCCATCCTTTTCACCATCTGGGAAATCGTATCATCTCTTTCCCGAAGCTGTGCTCTCATTAACTCTGGCTCATCTCTTTCTAAAGCTGGCGGAACTCCCTACGAAGCTGACGATGCTCGTGTCTCAACCACGTTGACCTCAGTATACTCTTCATCCATGAATTCTGACGAATCCACTTCGTCCCTTAATTCTTCTCCTCTTTCTCTTGCTAGCTGTGGGATGTCCATTCTTAGTTGCCCTATGGCATCCTCAAGTGGCCTTTTCTGAACGATCTCATGGTTGTCAGGAGACGACTGTTGAACCTCTTTTTCAGGAGTTTCTTTTACTGCGGCACTTTCTTTAGATCTGGGATCTTCAGCGAGACTTCTCTTTCCAGAACGTTCTGTTGGTATTGGTTCGACAATAATAGGTCGCCACACCATCCTTCTTGTAGCAGAAGTCCTAGGACCGGCTGGTCTGTCGGCGATGCGTAAGTAGGTGGTGTCCTTCCTAATATAGAGACCCGATACAACAACAGGTGAGCCTTCCTCGCTAGCTCGCACCTTTTTCTTCGGTCTTTCAGGGACAGTAGTAGGCTCTACTCACGGACTGAGGAGAGCATTAATTGGCACTCGTCCCATTCTTCTCAGAATCTCTGATACAGGACATCCTTCTTTTCTGGCTAATTTCTCGACTACCGCACGCAATCGGGTAAGCGGTGTAGCCTTGCTCTTCTTCTTCTTGCTGACACTGTAATATGCAGGTCAGGGTAACACAACGACGATCTTTCTGGCATCTACCTCATCAGATGCAGTAGAGAGAGGGTGGAATCTATTTCCTTCCAATAGTGGTAAGTATTCTGGCAGTTCTTCCTCTTTCTCTTCGGGGATTTCTTCAAGACAGGCGGCTACAGCTTCCCTGACCTTCTTGATCTTAGCAAACTTCATGTTTTTATTCCTCCTCTATCCGGGTTAAGGGCCTATACTTCAAACCGGACCCTATCTCAAAAACAGACGGTATCGCAGCGAAGTCTGAACCCTTATAAGTGACTTGTACTTCCTTTCCTTTCAGTTTGGCAGGAACCGGAGTAGGTGCAGTAATGACCAGACCGGTGGGGGTAGAGACGACGATTCGGGGGTAGCGGTTAACTTCCCGCGAACGGCAGTGTTCCTTTCAACTGGGGCCCTCTGCAGGGGAGGGAACTCTTGAGTCGACTTTAGGTTAAACTCAATCATAGGCTCTTCAGTCTCAGGCACTTTGTTCATCAGTGCGAAAAGAGTAACATTGTCAAACTTAACGTCCGTATTGTCAAACCCTTTTCCATAGAGGATGATTGCATTGCTAGGCTGTTTGTCCTGGTAGACAGCTAAGTCAAGTCCATTGGTAAAGGAGAAAATCAGCTTCAGGGCAGACATCTTCTGCAAGGCAAGTTTCGATTATCAGTCCTGAATTATGCTTCCTTCGTCAGGACGAAAAGAAGAAAAGAAATTGAAAAGGGCCCGAACACAATTTGTTTAAGTTTTATTTATGAATTTACGACTTAAAAAAGAGTTTTTTTGTTAGGAAGTTTGTTTATTCGTTAAAAACGAGAGGAGATTAGAGAGGGTAAAGGACCCAATCCAGAGCTTAGAAAGGAAGGGAAAATCTCGTAGGATTTCTCAACTCGAAGGACCACTCCTAAACTAACACCTATTGGGGGTCTACCTCGCCTCTTCGGAGAGGTATCAAAAGGAGGATTTTGGAACCTCTCTGTTTAGGAGTGTCTAAAAAGTGGCTCCAAAATCCAAGAAGAGTTGATCATACTTGTTCAAGACAGAAATGAACGAGATATGTCAACGGAAGAATGATAGTTTGATCCACTAGAGGCATGAACTTACTACTGATTTATGAAAGCAAAACCATCCGATCAAAATGGAGAGAGGAACTATTCCCCAGCGAAGTCGCCAGAGCTTGATCAACTTCCATCCTTTTTTGTGAAATTTTGTGACCAAGTACAATGCCTTCTGTGACCCATAAATTGACATTTTTCTCAGTTCAGAACTAAATTTGTTTCTTCACATCTTTTCAGAACATTGAAAATATTTTCCAAACAAGATTCAAAAGAAGTTCCAAAGACTGAAAAATCATCCAAAAATATTTCAATTCCTTTGTCAATCAAATCACAAAATATTGACATCATACATCTTTGAAAAGTTGCAGGTGCATTACATAAACTGAAAGGCATTCTTCTAAACGTAAATGTTCCATAAGGACTTGTAACTGTTGATTTCTCTTGGTCCTCAGGAGCAACAGGTAATTGATGATAACCAGAATATCCATCCAGAAAATAAAAATGAGTGTCCAGCTAATTTATCAAGCATTTGATCCAAGAAAGGTAAAGGAAAATGATCCTTTCTAGTGGCGTCATTTAATTTCCGATAATCAATGAAAATTCGCCGTCCAGTAACTTGTCTTGTAGGAATTAGTCCATTTTTATCATTGACAATGACAGTTACTCCTCCTTTCTTCGAAACACAATGAATATGACTTACCCATCGGCTATCCGAAATAGGATAAATAATTCCAGCATCTAACCATTTTAAAATTTCTTTTTTAACAACCTCTTTCATGATAGGATTTAATCTTCTTTGAGGTTCAATAGTTGGTTTAAAATCTTCTTCCATTAAAATTCTATGCATACAGATGGAAGGGCTTATTTCTGTTATATCAGCAATAGTCCAACCAAAAGCTTTCTTATAATTCTTTAACACTCCTATCAATTTTTCTTCTTGATCTAAACTTAGTTTAGAAGAAATAATAACAGGTAAAGTTAATGAATTTCCAAGAAAAGCATACTTTAAATGTGCGAGTAACATTTTGAATTCCAGTTCGTGGGCTTTTTTAATTGAGGGTCAAAAGTATATCATTTTGTGTTATGTCCAAAATTTCCCAGTTATCCTTAATATAATGAGTTTCTTTAGATAATTCTTCTTCTTTTAGTTCTTCATTTTCGTCAGTTAATAATTCAATTTTTTTCTTCAGAAATGACTTTACATCTTTCTTGATAATGTTTTTCAATTATATAATCAATAATATCCATTCGATAGCATTTTTCTTTATCAAGGTACTTCATTGATTTAAGAATATTGAATTTAATCTCTTGATCATTAACTCTCATGATTAATTCTCCTTTTTGCACATCAATCATAGCTCATACGGTAGCTAGAAAAGGTCTCCCTAAAATAATTGGTATTTCTTTATCTTCTTCCATATCAAGTACAATGAAATCCACAGGGAAAATAAATTTATCCACTTTAACAAGAACATCCTCTATAACTCCTTTAGGGTAGGTGATGAGATCTATCAGCTAGCCGAAGGGTTACAATGGTGGGAGTAATCTCTCCTAAATTCAACCTTCAAAAAATAGAAAATGGCATGAGATTAATACTTGCTCCTAAATCACATAAAGCTTTTCCACAAAATTTTTCTCCAATAGCACAAGGTATAGTGAAACTTCCAGGATCTTTAAGTTTCTGAGGTAATTTCTTTTAAATTATTGCACTACATTCTTCACTTAATGCAACAGTTTCAAAAGCTTCAAATTTTCGTTTCTTATTTAAAATATCCTTCATAAATCTTGCATAAGTTGGCATCTGTTCCAAAGCTTCAGCAAAAGGTATGTTAATGGTAAGTTTCTTAAAAATTTCAAAGAACTTAGAAAATTGATGATCAAGCTTCTTCTATTTTAGTCTTTGAGGAAAAGTTGGTGATGGTTTTTCAGCTTCCACATTAATAGGAATAACAGTCTGATCTTGACTAGGAGGAGTTTCTTGAGGTTTTTCAATCTCTTCAACCTCAATCTCATTTTCAATTTCATTCTGCATTTTTTCTTTTAATTCCTTTCCACTTCTAAGTTGCACAGCTTTAACATGTTCATGTTCTTTTCCGGTTTCTTTTGGATTGACTTCAACATTACCAGGAAGTGTTCCTGGAGGTCTGTAATTAATTAAATTAGCGATTTGTCCCATTTGATTCTCAATATTACGAATATCAGTGTTTTGATTTTGTAATTGATTACTTAGTTGTAAAATTAATTCTTCTATAGATAACTTTTTCTCGTTGATTATTAAATCCAGGTGGTTTATAGTTTGAATTTACTTGATTGTTCCAATTTCCAGTTGGATGAGATTGATTATTACCCCATTGTTGTTGTGAATTATTCTAGTTAAAGTTAGGGTGATTTTTCCATCCAGGATTATAGTAATTGGAATAAGGGTTATTTTTACTAGCAATAGCTTGTAAAGTTTCAATAGTTTGAGAATCTTCAATATTAGCAGGGTTGTTATGTGATATATTGATAGAAAAATTATCTAATTTCTTAGATATTGCAGCTACTTGTGAAGCTATGATAGAAAAGGATTTGTTATCATGAATACTTGCCATTCTTTTTGGATTAATCCTTTCAGAAGGCCATTGAAAATTATTGTTAGCCATTTCTTCAATTAAAGTATAAGCTTCTTCAAATGATTTAGCCATTAAAGAACCTCCAGCAGCAGCATCAATAATTGTTTAAGTGATCCAATTAGTTCGTTATAAAATGTTTGAATAATTAACCAATCAGGTAAAGCATGATGAGGACATTTTCTTAATAGTTCTTCAAATCATTCCCAAGTTTCATAAATTGTCTCCCCGTCAAATTGACTAAATGAAGTAATATCATTTCTTAATTTAGCAGTTTTAGAAGGAGGAAAATATTTAGCAAGGAATTTTTATGCCATTTCGCCCATGTTTTAATAGAACCTATTGTTAATGAGTTCAACCATATATTTGCTTTATCTCTTAAAGAAAAAGGAAAGAGTCTAAGTCTAATAGCATCATCAGAAACATTGTTAAATTTAAAGGTAGCACAAAGTTCTCATAAACTAGCAAGGTGTAAATTTGGATCCTCATTTGGTGTTCCCCCAAATTGATTATTTTGAACAATTTGAATAATAGACGATTTAAGCTCAAAAGAATTAGCATCTACAGCAGGTATTTGAATACTACTATGAAGTTCATCAACTGTAGGGTTAGCATAATCCCTTAATGGTTTATAAACATTTTGTTCATTATTTCAATTGGATTTTGTAAATTATTATGTAAATCAGCCATCTCTTAATATTTTTAAATTTGTTTTCCTTTTTTAATTCTTCTAGCAGTTTTTTCTAATTTAGAATCTAAAGGTAATAATCCTTCAGATCCAGAACTATGCAAAAAAGTATTTAAAAAGTAAAATAGCAAGAAATAAAATTATTATTTTTTTATTTTTATTTTTGTTTTTGTTTTTTTTTAAATAAATGTTTTTGTATTTTATATTTTTGACAATAAAAGAAATAAATAAAAAAAAATATTTAAAATCTATAAATTTTGCCTCCCCGGCAACGACGCCAAAAACTCTACCCTCGATCCGCAGCAATGTACCAAAGACTTGGTTTGCAATCGCCAAACACTGCAGTAATTTATGCTATCAAAAATATGTTATAGCCAATACTTTGACTCAAATAATAATAGCGACTAGTGTATATAAATATAATTTTATGGAAAATATTTTACACACTAGGGGTACTACGCAAGTATACGTATCGTTTCAAGTAATATAGGGCTTTAAATAAAGACCCCAGTATCGATCCCACGAGGAGGTTTATAGATTTTTTTTAAAATATTTTGATTTTATTTTTATGTATTTCTTTTAATGTTAAAAGTTGATATTTAATTTACTAGATGCAGAAATAAAGCAGTAATAAATTAATGATTGATGTAAATAAAAATAAGCAAACAACTTTCTTCCTTTCAATTAATCCAAGACTTTTTAGATAATATTCGTGGAGAATATAAATTTTTGGTATTGTGTCAAATAGAAGCATTCCTATTCTTTACCTTCGCTCGATAGTATAAAGAACATTGGCTAATCTATAGATCAGGTCTGGATGTATTGTTAGTAGAATGGGTTAATCTAGGCTCACACTACTAGATGTCCAAGAGAGGCTATGGTCAGCCCTACTAGTGACCATTTCCTTCTCTATAAACCAAATTAAAAGAATTTAGCCTGTCACTCTAAAAAATTATCAATTCTACGCCCATTAAATAATATCTTCTTATTTATTTGCACTTCACCTTGAATAACCCGCGCAAGGCCTTCGACTACCCAAGGATTCATGTGATATCTACTAGTTAAGAATTCATCTCCTTCTAGGTCTTAAAACTCTTCAACAGATTTTAACAATTTAAATAGTAAATTAAGATTCGGTATTAATATCATCACAATGTTTAAAATATATATAGTTTTTAATTCTCCAACGAATTTTATATTATCTTATTTATCATTTCATAATTGAAAGGAGAAAGTAAAGTAACTACTCAGAATACATTGAATTTAAACAACAAAACATATAAATAAAACTTTGAATCAAAATACAAATACTTATCTCAAGTGTTTTTCCAACTGAACCTCTGAATCCTTCTGACTCCAAAGTAAATAAACTTCAAAAGCACCGACTCTTCAAATACTCTCAATACAAACTCTAAATAAACTCACTGATTAATAAAAGAAACTATAAATATGGCCCTTAAAATATTTCTCTAATTTTTCTCTCTAAATGGAACTATGGGACCAGGGGACTAGGTTTGGCGTTGGTGGTTTGTTTTTTGGGCGTTTTTCTCTGAAGGAGTAGCCTCCTATTTATGGGCTTCAAGGGTTACCTTGAGGCACCTCTTCAAAATGTGTCCATGTTCAATGAATCTTCTAGAAGGTGTGTTTGGCGCCTAGGTGCCAGAATCTGGCGCCTAGGCGTCGGACTCTGCGTTCAGTTCTTCGCACCTCTTCACTTTGGATCGCACCTCTTCGCGATCCTAACCGTTTCCAAGCATCCAAATACAATGTATCACATGTCCTATAATCCAGGAATAACTGCCAATCTTCTAGATGGTTTAATAACCACTAACACTGTCAAAATAACCGTCTAAAAGTCGTCAAAAATCTTACAGAATTTTGTATCGAACTGGCGCTTAGGCGCCGGATGCAGCGCTGGCGCCGTGCCAATTATTTTGACAATTTTGCATTTTGGCTCCATTTTTGCTCCTTTTTGCTCCTTTTTCATCCTTTTTCCTGCTTGAACATTTTTGCATCACCTACATCCAAAACACAAAGATACCTTTCATTAAAGCATAATATCCTTAAAAATTTGATAAAAATCAAAGTATAAAAATAGGTATTTTTTCATGGATCAGTTAGTAGGATCCCTTAGGTCCATTATTGATGCTGCTGCTGGTGGTTCATTAATGTCAAAAACATTTGATGAAGCGTATGCATTAATTGAAGAAATGACTACAAATGAATTTCAATGGCCCGCTGCAAGGGTAAATCATAAAAATGTGGCTAGTGTTCATGATGCAGATGCGATTGTAATTCTTGCATCTCAGGTTGCTGCAATTTCAAGGAAGTTGGACCAATTTGGAATGAACTGGCCTCAATTTACTCCTGTAAGTAAGGAAAGTTCATTAGGGCATATGATTGATTCTAACGTATTTTATGAGACTTTAAATACCATAAATAACCCGTATTCCAACTTTTACAACCCAGGTTGGAAGAAACATCCTAATTTTAACTGGAATCATACTACCGGGGGTGGAAACCAACAATGGGAAAATAATCATGCAAATCCTAAAGGAAGTTGGAATAATCAGAGGAACACAAGCTATAGACCTTCACATCCACTGAACTCTAATATTGATTAACAATTTGAGGATAAGAAGATGTCTATTGACAAAGTGGTATTACAAATGGGAAACTAGTTGCAAAGTCAAAATGCTTTAATTAGAAACATAGAGAATCAACTGGGAGAAATTGCTAATTAACTTAGCAATAAACCCAAAGGAAAACTTCCTAGCAACACTGAGATCAAACCTAAAGAGTACGATAATGAACAACTATTCCTTATTACTGGACAAACTATGATAGATGTGCAAAAAGAAGAGTTGATTATGAATATTAATGACCAGGAAGTCACTTTTGATGTGTTGAAGACTATAAATTTCCAGCTGAGAGAAAAGATGATGAATGTTTTTGGATGGATGAAATTGATTATCTAAGTAAAGACCATTTCCAAGAAAGTTTTGAGAGTAAGATAACAGATGAGGTCAGAATGGATTTCCATGATGAGTTGAAAATGTTATCTAAAGAACACTGTATCTATGTTCAAGAGAGGTATGAAATGATGAAAGCTGCAAAAAATAGTGAACTTGTAATTCTATTTGTTAAAAAATCTCATGAACTTAAGATGGATGTACCTCATACAATTTTAAAGCCTGTCTATTTAGGGAATTCATCTACACCACCAGTCTTTATATCTTCATATTCAACTCAATTACAAGAAAAACCTGAATTGAATGATGAACAAGATAAAGTTATTGAACTAGGACTTAGAAGAGAATTTGAGGATAAATTTGAAAAGAACTTTGAGTTGAGAAAAGAGGATAAGGATATTGGAAGACCATTGGAAGAAATTCCTAAGGAATTAGAAAAACCTATTTCCTCAACTAAGATAAATCCTCCATCATTTAATAATTATGAAGGGGAAGAATTAGAAGATAGCTTGAAACAAAAGAGTGACATAGAAGAATTTGATCCTGAATCTGAATTATCTAGAGAGAATCTGATCCAAAATTTAGGAGATCATGAATTATCTTATAGAGATCCATTTCTTATAAATTTCAATGATGATATTAATATGCAAATTCAAAAAATCAATAGAAGAATATTGGATCTAGAAAAAATATGAGGAATAATGGTATGAATCAATTTGAAAAAAAAGAGCTAAAAGAAAAATTATAATTTGAGAATTTTTTAGGAATTCCTAGATCTGAAAAAGACTAGGCGATTGATCGAGAATTTCTTAATTGTAATTTTGATCCAGAAGAAATCATTTGTCGGGCAAGCGACGTTAAAACCAAGCGCTTTATTGGAGGCAACCGATAGTTATCAGTGTGCTTTGATTTAGTATGCTTGAGAGTCATGATTGTTAGTGTTGTATGGTGTTTGCTTCAGAGTGGATTGACTTGATCTTAATGTGTCATTATGGATTGATAAGTTTGATTGTTGATTGATAAATGTTTGGATTGTTAGTTGTTTGATTTGATCTTTGTGTGTCATGAGGGAGGTGATTCCTTAAGTTCTTATTATGGTTAGACTTGTATGTTCACTTGCAGTAGTTGGATTGACGAGTTCACTATAACTCGGGTCTTACTCGGACTTGAGTTTTACAAGAGATATCTTGAATTTGAATAATGACAGCTTCATCTCAATTTTGTTATATCCTTACTCTAACTTTGTTTTCATTTGATAGGAGTAATGAACCTATTTGATGAATAACTTGTGGATGATCTTACACTACAATATGTAACTGTTAATGGTGCTTAATTAAAGGGATTATAAGATGCCTGTTATTGGTGCCCGAAAACCAATTTATCAGGGATAATCTTATCTTTAGGATTTGTTGACTTGATTTTTGATGAGGTCTTCTCTTTCCTCTTTAGTACTTAGGATCTAGCCTTAGGCTTTTCCTTTGACTATCTTAGAGGACTAGAAGTGGAACCCACCACTTAGAAATTCAAACACTTCTAAACTCCCTGCAACCTCCACAAACTTGACTGTAGACCACGAATCACCTAGAGGGTTGAAATCAAATGTGCAAGTTTAAAAGATGGGTTCCTATAGGACTCTTTGGCCTTAGGACCGCCTACAGGTGGCTCGGTCCAGTGAGGGTCGACTTACACACACCTTACACTTGTACACTACTCTTTCACACACCTCCTAAGAACACACCCATACCCAACATGACCTCCTGACTCATGAAGGTGATTCACATGGATGGTCCTTAACCCCTAAGCCCTTGGCTAAGAGGGTTAGGAACAACATAGTGAATGCCTCAAATGAGTCCCTTCATGGCTTCATGTGGGCTTGATATGGCTTCATGGCTCATGTGGGCTTGATATGGCTTCATGGCTCAACCAAAATGATTTCATTCCACTTACATTCACCCAATCTTCAATTTTCCAAATTTTCAATTTTTGACCCCCGGACCCGGACCCGCTTAACTTACCCAAAACCCTTGAAATTACCCAAATTTTTCAAAATTTCCAAATCACCCAAAATTACCCAAAATTAACCTTGAGCATTTCCTCACCACTCAAATTTATCATCCATAGCCAAAAATACCAAAGATTCCAAAAGTACCCCCCAATACCCTCCAAATACCCAAAATGCCCCTCTTAGCCAAAAAATCCAAAAATTCAGAAAATTCCCAGAAAATTCCAGAAAATCCCAAATATTCCCAATTTCATTTTGTTCAACTACACCATGGGACAATTTGTCAATTTACCCCACTTTTGTCAAAATCCCCAATTTGACCCATTTTAACCCAAAGTGAACCCAATGTCAAACCAAACCTACCCAATTGACCCAAATTCTGGTCCAATTCAATTCTAAACTTCAATTCAACATTCACAACACCAATCTAGACCAAATCCAAGTCCAATTTGATTGACATTTGAATCCAATTTCACTTTTGGCATTAAAGACCAATTTGGACCCATGACCCAAACCTAGCCCAAACCAAACCAATTTAACTCCAATTAACCCCAAATCTTTTCTAAACCTTCCCTAACATCCTCACAAACAAAACACTAACATGATTTGCCCAAAATTTGGATCCAAACCCCACTCAAATTCAACCTAAAGCCAAAAGGCCCAATTTTGACCTAAATCCACCCCTAACCTAAATGAGCCCAAATCCCACAATCAAAATCCAACAAAAGTTGGAACCTCTTTCAAACACTCCCATAAACATTTCCCAACATCAATTTTACATCAATTTCAACCCTAGCCCAAGATTGGCCTAAGTTAGCCCAATTTGACCTACATAGGCCCATTTATCAAATCAACCCAAATTCAAACCCAAATCAAACCCAAATCACTCCAAACTTGTTTCAAATCAATCATGACACATCCTTAAGCCAAACCCAACAATTATTTGGCCCAAGCCTTTACCAAACTTTCATCCTAAAATCCATTTTAAAACCCAAAAGCCCACTTCCCTAAACCATTTTAAAAGCCCATCTTCATTAAATTTTAAACGCCCAAACTCATCCTAAAGCCCACATTACAATCTCATCCCATCACCACTCAATTAATATCATCCCTTAAGTCCTAAATCAATCATCAAATGGTTCCAAATCAAGCAATATGCCAAATCACCCCTAAATGCCAAAAATCCCTAAAATCCATTTCCATGTAGATAAGCCAAGCCATCCCTAAGCCAAATGGAGTTCTTGAAGCCATGCACAAGCCACATGAAGCCATGGGATCCACCACATCATCATACTATTAATTGCAAAAGGAGGAGCCTCTTTTAAGCCCCCTTAAAAAGGTTTTAACCCTTTTAATGCTTCACCTTAATCTATGATTAATCAAAATATTCATGGATGGTGACTTCTCTACCCTTTCCTAGCTGATTCATCTGATCCTCCCTCAGCCCAAATCAGCCATGGGGAGGTGAATTCCATGGGTTGACCAAACCAAGTGCAAAAGAAACCACCTCCCCATGCCATTTTGATCCAACCACTTTACACATGTAAGGCTTCAATTGAATTCACCAACTTCAACCCCTGACCTCCCTGACCTTGAGAGTGACCCTTGCTTGCCGGCCGACCACCAGGCCGCCGGAAACGCCATGGCCGAGACATGGGGAGGAGCCAAACTTTGGAATTCCACCTTGCTGAGTTTCCCCATGTCCAATGGCCACCATGGCTGTTCTTCCCTTGACCTAAGCAGCTGATCCCAAGCCCTAACTCTCCTTAGGAGGCCCTCCAGCCTCTCCTATTTAAACCCCACCTCTCTCGGCCATGAGGAGGTGTTGAATCAACCTTAAGGAAACTCTGCCAAAGTCACTCCAGACTCTCCCGACACCTAGAGCACTTGATCCCCACTGTCCTCCTGCCCTAATCCCCACTAATTGAGCTCAATATTGGAGCTCAATTCTTAGGCCAGAACAGGACATTCCCAAATCCTTCACCAAAGTCAAATTAAACTCACCTACACCTGCACAAGGTCAGGAGGAGAAGTTCCCCAGTGAAAGCCCCCTCTCCAGGCCACCCATCGGTTCCAGACTCCAAAGGTTGAAATCAGGCTTGCTCAAAATCATACCTGGACAATTCACCAGGCCAGAAGACTTCATCTGGAGCTTGCTTAGACCCAATCGAAGGTGACACAACCCTCAGATCGAAGCCACATTTCTATGAGCAAAGGTATGGTCTCACTCTTCTTCCCGAGCTTCTGAACATTCTCTATTTTTATTGAATCAATTTCATGCTACATAAACCATATGGATGTGTTCGTCTCTTCAAGACGAATCCATAGAGCACAAGAACACAAAAATCTGTTGAGAAATGAGTGAGTTCTTAGGGTTTTAGTGTGAACGGTTCTCGAGCTAGGAGGCTTGGGGACGATGAACGGATGCCGTTCATACAATACATGCGCGGATGGATGGCTCAGATTAGGTCGGATCAGCGAATGATACGCGGAAGGCGGGACCTAGGCTGCTGACTGAAGTGGCGGCGTAGAATGGGAGCGCGCCGCGTGGTCGTTCGGAGATGCCGAGGATGACAGGGCGTCGCGCTGGATAAGTAGGAAAATAGGCATTTTCTTATTTATTTAATTCCCTAAACTTCAAAAATACATAAATTTGTGTAGAAAAATCAGAAAAATAAAATAAAAATACCCTCTTGCTCAGTGAACAAAGGAGAATAATGTGGAAAAGAAATCATTTAATTTTATTGAGTATTTGATTTTTAATAATTTATTTACTCTCTGCATTATTTCAATTCTCCATGCATGTATACAATTCACCATGACATGAGACCATATGGCTTTTGAAGCCTCTGAATTTAGGAACATTCCCTGAATTTTCCAAAGTCAGAGGCCACCCCTATGAAGAGTTATTGATTTTTCAATTCTAGGTCACTATTCTGAATATTTTAATTCCAATAATTAGCATGTTGTGAAATAAATTCTAGAAAAATTTGAGGATGTTTCTTATGACAAGAGGACTCTAGAAAAAAATAGGTTTTGAATTAATCCACTTGGAATAACCCTAATTGGCTTAAACACCCAAAATAGGTCATTAATTAATTAGAGCTAATCATACATCAAATTAACTTGAAATTAATTCTCCACTGACCTTTAGGATCAGAGGAACCCACCATAAAAATTTGAAGTCAATTGGACTTGGTTAGCCCTACCAAATGGGTTGATTAAGCCATTTAGCCAACTTAAACTTTAAAAATTCATAACTTTCAAAATACTTCTCAAAAATTCACCAAATTGGTTTTGGAGCCTCTATGATATCATGGGAATTTAACAAAATTAAAATTGCAATTTTCTAAAAAAGTTGATTTTTTGCATTATTTTAATATTTTTAATAATTAAAAAATAATAAAAATCACAAAAATAATAAAATTCACCAAAATGTCACATTTTGAATTTTAATCACTTAGAAACAAACCCCATATTTTTCTTAAGTCTCTATGATGAGATATTAAATTTTAAAGCCCTAAGGTAATTTTAAAATTAAAAAATGTATTTTTTAGCATTTCCACTAAAATAATTCTAATAAATCAAAGGAAAATCAGAAAATTATAAAAATTGGCTCTCTGGTTTCCTTGGTATCAGAGAGATTTTTGAAAAATATAAAATTCATTTTTCAACCTTTATTTTATTTTTAAATTAATTAATACTCCTAAATTCAAAATAATTATAATAAAAATAATATAATTCAAAAAATCACCAAAATTGGTCCAAGTGGTCCTCTAGTCATTAGGAATGTCCCATAATTTTCTTAAGGACAGAAACTTTCCCTTGGTCATGTTGTTAAATTTTCCTTGAAAATTTTTATTTTCCACCAAAAATAATTATATAAATAAATTAAATACAGAAAAATCATATTTTCTCCTCTAATGTCTTGATTGACATATGAGTGAAGTCACATAAAAATTTCAAATTCATTTAAGCTCAATTTAGTGAGTTATGAAATTAGTAAGTTTAAAGGGCAAAATAGTAATTAAAATTTTAACCTATAATTGAAATTTTTTTAGGTTTAATTAAAAGGGTGGGTAAAATATTTGATATTAAGTTGATTTTGGATGTTTGAAACTTAGGTATTTAAAGGGTAGAAACCTACCAAATAATTTGAATGTAATTAAAATAAACCTTAATTAAATAATTAATTAAATTTGGAAGAGTAATAAAAAATTAGAATTATTAAAATAGGGATATTATTAGGAAGAAATTTATTCTTTAATCTAAGAATCCCTAAATTAATCACCTCAATAATATTTAATTCCTAATAAAAATGATAATCCAAATTCAAAATTTATAATGCTAAAAGACTTACTCATTAAATTAAATTAAAATTAAAACATTTAAATTAAATCCTTTTAAAATTTCAATTAAATTAATACTTTAACAATTAAAATTAAATCATCCCTAAAGCATAAAAAATAAAATATTAAATTAAAATTAAAAAATAAATAATAAAATTAAATTAAAATTAAAATTTAAATTAAAATAAAAAAAAACCAAATTAAAATTTAAATTAAATTAAAATTAAAATTAAATTAAAATTTAAATTAAATTAAATTAAATTAAAATTCAAATTAAATTAAATTGAATTAAATTAAGTTAAATCACATTAAATTAAATTAAAACATATTAAATTAAATTAAATTAAATTAAAAAAATAAAATCAAGTTAAAATAAAAATAAAATTAAATTAAATAAATAAAATTAAATTAAAATTAAAACTAAACCAAATTAAATTAAATTACATTGAGTTAAATATAACATCACTTAAGACATAAAGAATTCAAAAATAAATCTAAAACAACTTGAACACTATTCCAAACTTAAACCCATTAATTAAAATTAAGTCGAATCACAAATCATTTGAACATCGATTTGCCCTCAAAAGCTCTTATTGTCATAACTCCTAAATGGAGTGTTAAGTGAAGTATTACTTCACTCATTGGATATTCAAATGTCCTAGTTCATCGAGCAAGATAACAAAACTTGAACTCCTGGATGATTAATTCATTTGTATAATTAAATTCTCTTGGACTTAAAACAATCCTAGAGGTATTGAAAAGATGTTTAAGATTCGTCTTAAGCACTTCCTCAATACGATAGGATGTTCATAAGAACAATTGAACTTAATCGTTCTTTGATGAAGAAAATCGTCCTCAAACCAAAACACAAGAACCTAGACGTCATAGGAGATGACTAGCTATAGGATTAGGAACTTGGTAGAAAACCATAACCCTTCCCTTAGCTTTACCTAGGAACTTGTTTTAAATGCTTAAATATTCTAAATTGTGTTTAAGTGCAGCCTGGGATGACGGGAAGACCCTCCAGGTACGCTTTTATTTTGTTGTAATTTAATTTCTTGCAATTTACTTTATTGCAAATGCATTTTACTTTTCTTGCATGATAAACAACTGTTGCATGAAAACCCACACCTTTAGGGTAGCCCCTAAAACTAAAACCAAAACTAAATTAAAAGTCATTACAAGATAAAATTCACCGCCACAATATTTCAAAATATAAAACAACTCAAAATTTAATCACAAACAAAACAATAAAACCACAACTACAACTAAATTAAAACGTCTTGTTGGATGATCGGGAATACCTCGGATGATGTAACCTACGTGTTGCTAGCGGGATTTCCCACGGTCTAAATGAAAGTGTGGAACTCATTTAGTTGAGTTTAGCAAATTCATCTGGACTAAGTGAATCCGATAAAAATAACGATGCCGGAAGGATGGAACCGTGGGATCTTAACCGGTGTTGTTATAATTAACTTTAAGATTTGTTTTAATTAAAACATAAAGAAAAACACTTGGATTTTAAGATTTCTAAAACCAAACTCCTCTCTTTTCTTTTGATTACAATCTTCTAAAACTAAACCCTCTGCAACAACAAGGAGCTCGGAGCATGGTGGGCAGCACAGCCATCGTCATCAGCAAAACCTGAGTCTACTTAAGCAAAATTTTCTTAGAATTAAATAACCAAGCCATAGGATTTTGAGGTAGTTTGTCTGGTGCAACATAAAACCTAAATCTTTTTGTTAGGCATTTGCATTGCAAATTAAGCCCTAACCAGTCTTAGGATTTCCGAGGTAGTCGTCCGATACGACATAAACCCTCACATCTTCGAGGCTATTTGTATGATCGGGTCATATGAATATAAGTCCTAATTAATTAAAATTGGCATGATCAAAACATTAAACAAACATTAGGACTTTCCTAAATTCAAGCCAAACAATAGGATAGTCGGGAAATTACGAAGTTTGCTTCGAATCTGTAATTTCTCCTACCTTTCTTCCTTTGAATTCCCAAAACAAAATGTTCCAAACTTGATCCATTCCCTATTGAAACTCTAAAATTCAATCCCTTGAAAACTTAAACTTTGAGATTCTTGAGAGCAGAACTACTAATTATTATCGAGAGTTTTCTTAAGTGATTCCTGTCACTTAAGATGTAATTGACTATAGGGAACTTCAAGAACCCAGGTAATATAAACCCTGCTTAATTCATTTATATTAAGCAGGGGAATTTGTCGGCTTATAAAATTGGTTCACAGACCAAACAGATGTCACAAATTTCCTTGTTTATTTAATCAAGCCCCATCATTAAGCAGTGTGTCTATTCTTCGGGATAAATACACGGTTTGTGATGTGGCGCTCGTTTATATAAACTATCTGGGATGTGAGGTCGGTTTGATTTCATATCTTAAAATTATTTTCAAAAATCAAATACTACTTTCTAAACCATATATATATATTCAAATTAAAATCTAAAATTCGCCGACAATTTCTGTTAGGCGACCCCTTTTTTAAAATATAACACACATAACTTAAAAATATGCCGACAATTTCTGGCGACTCCGCTGGGGAAAGTTTCTCTCTCAATTTTTAATCAGATAGTTCTGCTTTCAAAAATCGGTAGTGTATCCATGTCCCTAGTGGATCAAACTACCCTTCTTTCCGTTGGAATACTATGTTCATTTCTACCTTGAACAAGTACAGCCAACATTCTCTCGGATTTAGGAACCACTGTTTAGACACCCCTAAACAGAGAGGTTCCGAGATCCTTTTACCTCATTTCTGAGGTGGGGTGGACCCCCAATAGGTATTAGTTTAGGAGCGGTCTGGCGGGTCGAGACTTTCTCTTCCTTTTCCAGTTCCTAATCAATCCAAATTTATCCTTCCTACAACTCTCCGTCTTTTAATAACTCTCTATCTTAACGAACAAATCTTTTCAAAAAAAAATTTCTTTTAATATCACAAATACGCTAAGGTAAACGAAAATGTGTTCGGACTCTTTCTTTTTCGTCATAAGTTTTACGACAAGAAGAAGCACGATTCGGAGACTAACACTTGGAATCTGCCCTACAGAAATGGAAGCCCCAAAACTGATCTTCTCCTTCGTCAACGGACTGGACCTGGATGTGTTCATGGACGAACTGCCTAATAATGGAATCATTCGATTCGGACAAGGATTCGTGGACACCGACATCAAAATCCCCGACGTCACTCTCTTTTCACTCACAAGCAAAGTACCGAAAACTGAGAAACCCTTGATTGAGTTTAATCTCAAGTCAACTCATGAATTCCCTCCTCTGCAAAAGATTCCAACTGAAAGGAGTACTGTTGTTCGCAGAAGGACTACCCCCACTGGTCTAGTTGTTTCTGCACCTACCCCGGTTTTCGCCAAATTAAAGGGAAAGGAAATTCGAAGCTGTGATGAACTCGTTACCGTGGAGGGTACGGATCTTCCTGTGAAACCTTCGTTTTTGAAATCGGGTCCAGCTCGAGAATTCCATCACCGACACGGACTCGGAGAAGGAACGAAGTAGAAAGATTGCTAGAGAAGCTAGAGGCCGTGAAGTTGCTTTCTGGAGGAAATCCCGAACCGCCCGAGTATACACCGTTGCTCGAATACATACCACTTTTTGAAGGAAGTAGGTTCCATCCCCTCTCCACCGCAGAGGATGAGGAAAATGTCCACAAGATTGCTTCTGCATTGCCTCAGCCCACATATTACAATGACGGCCGTAAGAAAAGGGCTAGAATTACGCCATTTGCTCGACTGCAAACCCTGATAGAAAAGTTAGCAAAGAAAGAAAAATGCCCTGTATTAGAGATTTTAAAAAGGATAGGGTGGGTGTCAGCCAAGTCCCGTCTTGGGCCGCGAGTAGAACCTGCTATCGCTGCAGAAAAGCCAAATAAGAGAATGAAAGCTAGTCCACCTGTCGTTGTTTCAGGACTACAAATTAGGGAGGATACCATCTTCCAGCATTTGGTCGACGGACCATCCGGTCCTGGACCTTCCGCTGCTAGAAGGATGGTATGGCGTCCCACTACTGGACAATTAAGATTAAAACAACAACCTGAGAAGGAAAGTCTCGTCAGGAGACTTGAGTCCGAAGAAAGTGCTACCGCAGTAAAGGGGACTCATGAGAAGGAAACCCGACAGCTATCACATGACAACTGCAAAGATGTACAAAAAAGATAATTAGAAGATGCTATGGAAAATCAAAGAACCAATATTCGGCGATTAGCAAGAGAAAGAGAAGAGAAATTCGGAGATGAAGTTGACTCGTCAGAGTTTATGGATGATGAATATGCAGAAATTAACATGGTTGAAGCGCGAGCTTCGTCAGCTTCACAAGGTGCTCCTGCAGCCGCAGAAAGAGGGGAGCTGGAAGTAATGAGGATGCAGCTTCAAGAGAAAGATGATATGATCGCCCAAATGGCAAAAAGGATGGAAGAGATGGGCGTAGCCCTAGCCACTCTCCGAGTCGAGTTCAACCCCGAAGAGAAACACCCCCGAAGTTATTCACATTGTAGACGGAGGAAAGGAGATTACATCCGTCAACGGGGATGATCGATTAAAAAAGGACACAACACGAAAACATGATTCACGAAAAGGATATCAAGAGCATGGTGGAACGAGCGAGTGCGAGAAGCCATGGCACGATCGAAGAGTGGGACATCCATTCGGACGGGTAGACCTTACCCCGAAGAATTCGACGTTGTCCAATACCCGAAAGGCTTCGTACCACCTCTGTTCAAGACCTTTGATGGAACCGGGAACCCCCAACAGCATGTTGCACATTTTCATGTCAGCTATTGCAATGTCGGCGGAAGTGATGCTTTACTCTTCCGACAATTTGTCGACGACTCGTCGGGAATCGCCTTTGATTGGTATGCGGAATTACCAAACGGTTCGGTGAAGACATTTTCGGAATTAGAGAACCTCTTCATCGAGCGATTTACGGAGCTCGGCACCACATCACTATAGGTGATTTAGTGGTAGAGAAACGAAGCCGAATGAAACTTTGGTAGACTACATACTTCAATGGAGGAATCTAAGTATGATGTGTGAGCCATAGCTGCAAGAACAACATGCAGTCGGTATTTTACTAAAGAGCATTCATGGCCTGATAGCACTTCTCCTCAAGGGATTTACTATTAAGACTTTCGAGAAGTTGTTAAGCAAGGCCTGAAGCTTGCAAGAGGAGGCGAAGCAATTAAGTTTCACCGACAAAACGGACAAACGAAGCCCATGAAAACTTTTGAAAAGAAGTCCGGGATCGTCGCGAGCTGTCGATAAAGGCAAGCGACCAATACAAATACCGCCGAACGGTCGCAACAAACTCAACGGAATTACTAGCAAACCGACCCGGCTATCGGTCATCTCGACGGTATGAACAACCGCCTCGTCCACAACATACGCTAAAGGAGCTTCGAGCGAGGGAATATTCGTTCGAGAATGAGGCGGTGCGAAAATGTTCTGCGATCGATGAAGACTCCGGATTTCCAACTGCTAGAACCTAAGAGACCGAAGAAGTCGACAAGAAAGGTGATCCCGACTTTTGCCCTTACCACCGGATGCTTGGACACAAGATAGAAGATTGTATTACCTTCAAAAGTTGGCTCAATGACGATCTTCGAAAAGGGAATATAACGATCCCGAAGGAGTACATGAAGGAACCCCGAAAGGAGGTTCCGTCAATGTTATCTCGACGGATCTCATTGTTCCGATAGATCCCTATGCAACTGATGATGGATGGACTACCGCTTGGACAAAGTCTTCGAAGAAGATTTTGGATCACATCCAAACCACTTCGGTGCGAGCTTCAATTCAGAGTTCGAAACCTGTCAAGTCGGTACTATCACTTGCGATAGAAGAACCACCTCAATAAGAGACGATTGAAGAAAAGAAGAAAATTGATGAAGAAGAGAAGACCAAGGCTCTTAAGGCTAGACTAGGGGCTGCTTATCCTAGGATAGTTATTTCCGATTCGAGGGAGAAATCCCTTGAACCTCTGACTCTGTATGATTATTTGCTTGCTCCGGCGGGATCTTATAATGATAAGGGTTATGGCGTTGGCTACATTTTGATCGTTTCTAACGATTACGTAACTAGCGACAACCAACCTAATCCGGACATCGATTCCGATACAAGTGACAATTCTCAAATCATACATAATCTCGACTATCACAATGATGAAGAAGACATCCATCAGAGAGGCTACGAGAGTTCAACAAGTAATGAATCTATTTGCGAGTTTCGTGGAGCTCCAGTCACAATAGAGCTAGAGCCTTCAGATTCTGAAGCTAATCCAGAAGAACTGTCATTCCGATTTAGGAGGAAACACCATCAAACTCAATACTCGGATTTAGGAGAAATTACGAAGTCGACTTAAGAAGTGGAAGAGTTCTACCTCGAGAATGGGTCCGAAGGACAAAGGAAAGCGGGTGGTTGTTCGGGAAGAACCAACCCCCGCAGAAGAAATACCCATTCGGGAAGAAATCGAGACATATGGAAATAAAGTGGACTACAACGTGCTAGCCCATCTTAGGAAACTACCGACGAGCCGAGCATCTACGACGCTCTCATCTTATCAAAGCGAGATAAGAGAAGCTCGATCGAGGCCTTACTTGATCCGGAAATTTTCTTAGCTCAAATGACCGGAGATTCCTTAGATGAGGTTTGCTCGTTAAAGGAACAACGAGGTGTTACCTTCACGGACAATGACCTACTACTTGGGACGACGGACCACAACCGACCGTTGTACATTTCGATTACTAATCGGGAAGTTTACACTCTCCGAGTATTGGTGGATCCGGGAGCATCAATCAATATAATGAATCTTTGAACGCTAGCATATTTGGAAATTGATGCTCGCGAGCTCGAAGCAGACAAAATGCTATTAAGAGGGTTCAACTAGAAAGGAGAAAGAGCCCTCGAATCAATAACACTGCTAATGAAGACCGGTGACTTGGCAAATATAACCGCGAAATTTCACATAATTGATTCAGAAACGTCATTCAACGCTCTACTGGGCCGACCATGGATACATGAAAATAGGATGGTACCATCATCCCTACACCAGTGCATCAAATACTACGATGGAGGAGAAAAATGAATCAAAGGTGACTTACAACCTTTCTCCGTACATGAAATTGAAATCCATGAAGATGTAGCTTATAACGCACCCCCGAAGAAAACAATCTTCTCCAGAGATACCATAACAAATGAAGCAAAGGAAGTTCGGGATGACGAAGAACCTGAAGTCCTAGTCCAACAGTCACTAACCACTCCCTTACGGCGAGATGGTGAAGGTTTCTCCACAACTCGCATCCGAGGTCGAGGCCTGGGACGAGGTCGTGGCAGAGACGTTAGGACGAGTTGGATGGAGAAAACCGACCATCAATGTTGATTGGGAAGACAATTCGAAGAAGAAAAAGAGATCAAACAAGAAGCGACGACAATAAGTCGGAAGAATCACGCAATTCGGGATCCCTCTCGAAGATGAAAAGAATGAAGAATATAAATCGATGTACGAGAAGATTAACCAGCTATGTACATACTTATGACCACGACCCCGATCCATTCTAATAAGATCGATGGTATGGTGGTCGAAGAGGTACGTAGCGGCGGTGCGAAGCCCATCAAATTCTATCGTGGTGCTCCTTCCTCCAAAGCGAAAATAATGTACAATTTGAAGATGTCACTTCATCGAATTAATGGAATTACCTTTTGAGTGGTACTCTCCACTGTGTTCAAAATTTAATTCAACGTGGTTTCTTACCTCGACAATGGACAGAGTCAATCACAACATTTTGAAAAATTATGGAATAACTCGGTCGTCCACCCGATTCAAAACATGGTCTCGGATTCGGCACGGTAGGATCGGTTGACGATGCTGAATTTTGTTTGGTTGTCACTTGCGAGTCCAATGAAAGCTGCATAGAAACTACGGAAGAAGTTGAAGATTTACAAATTGGAAACGCTCCACCAGAGTTCGAAGAAGAGATCAAATCTACAATAGATGAGTTAACGGAAGTTAACTTAGGTACTAACGAAGAGCCTAGCCTACCATTGTTAGCTCCTTACTCAATAAAGAAGATTTCGAAGAAATAATCAAGTTATTAATGGAATTTAAAGACTGTTTTGCTTGGAACTACGATGAGATGCCGGGATTAGCTCCGAGGTCGCGATCACAAGCTAGGAGTGGATCCTGCCGTCCCAGGTCGGACGAGGTCCCGGAAGAATGCGTGCTAGAAATAGAACAACAAGTCATAGTTGAAGTTAAAAAGCTAATAGATGCTAAATTTGTCCGTGAAGAACAATACCCGACTTGACTAGCCAATGTGGTACCAGTCAGGAAGAAGAATGGTCAAATCAGAATTTGTGTGGATTTCAGAGAGTTAAACAAGGCATGTCCAAAAGATGAATTCCCTCTACCGATCCCGGAATTAATGATTGACATTGCTTCGACACATGAAATATTCTCGTTCATGGATGGATCTTCGAGGATACAACCAGATAAAAATTGCTCCAGAAGATGAAAAACTTACAGCATTCAGAACGTCGATCAGAGTATATTGCTACACAGTGATGCCATTCGGATTGAAGAATGCAGGAGCAACCTACCAGAGAGCAATGACAAGAATTTTTTATGATCTCATCCACAATCAAGTCGAATGCTATGTGGACGATGTGGTCATCAAAAGCAAAGTAAAGGAAAACCACATGTATGACTTGAGAATTATTTTCGAACGATTAAGACAATTTAACCTTAAGATGAATCCATTAAAATGCGCCTTCGGCGTCACCTCCAGGAAATTCTTAGGATTCGTTGTCCGACATCGTGGAATTGAAATCGACCGGAAAAGATTAAAGCTATCTTAGAAATGCCGCCTCCCAAAACCTTAAAACAACTACGATCTTTTCGAGGAAGGCTGGCATATCTTCGACGCTTTATCTCGAACTTGTCGGGTAGGTGTCGGTCTTTCTCGGCACTAGTTAAAAAGGACGCCAAATTTATTTGGGAAGAGAAATGTCAGAAGGCCTTTGAGGAAATTAAGCAATATTTAATGACACCTCCTGTCTTAGCAGCCCCAGTCTCAAGTAGACCGGTGATACTTTATACCGCGGCTTTAGACGACTCACTCGGAGCCCTGTTAGCCCAGGTCAATGATGAGGGTAAAGAAAATGTTCTTTGCTACCTAAGCCGTCGTTTACTTCCGACGAAAGTAAGGTATCCCGCAATTGAAAAACACTGTTTGGCCCTGATCTTCGCCGCTCGAAAGCTCGGGCACTACATGCTTTCTCATAAGGTCGACTTGATCTCGAAATTTAATCCATTGCGATACTTGATGACCCGTCCAACGCTTTCCGGATGACTTGCCGGGTGGTCGATGATATTATTGCAATTCGATATAACTTTCGTGCCTCTTCGTGCGTAAAGGGACAAGTCTATGCAGACTTCCTCGCGGCACACCCTTTGCGGCGGAATCCCCTCTCGATGACGACTTGCCGGATGAACAAATAATGAGTTTAGAAGACCACGATGATCGATGTTGGGAATTATATTTCGACGGAGCATCTTCGGCACACAAGACGAAGAATCGCAAGTGATAGTGCCCGTAAGGCGAGAATCGACTAATCTTTATAACACGGAGCGGGGGATGTTAAGATACTCCTACCACTTAACGAGCCATGTAAAAACAATGAAGCGGAATACGAAGCCCTCATAACGAGATCGGAATTAACTATTCGAATGGGGATAACAAACATCGACATCTACGAGGATTCACGAGTTAATCATTCAACGGATCGTCGGACGAGTACAAAATTTTAAAGCGAAGACTCGAGCAATACTTCCGGTATGTCATACGGTTGTTGGAACGGATTCCGAATGTGACGATCTACAAAATTCCCGAGAAAGAAAACGCTTTAGCGGATGCGTTAGCCCGCCTCGCAAAAGAATTTGCACGTTTGCAACATGAATCGGTAGAAGTGTCGGTTCACGGACGTCGGGTCCTATCACGGCTCGACATAGACACAATACACAAATCGAGAAAAGAAAAAGAATTAGTTGCGGCGGTGACAAAAAACACGGAAGATTGGCGACGACCATTAATGGACTACTTGCAAATAGGAAAACTACCGGACGATAGGTCGTTAGCCCATCGAGATCGAAAAGAACTTTGTCCTACGCATTAATAAACAACATGTTATACGGAAGGTCTTTCGATCAAATGTGGCTAAGATGCCTAAGCGGGTCCGAGGGCCGTGAAATTGTTAAAGAGGTGCATTCGGGACTCCGTGGCGCTCACGGTCGGTTCCGAAGATGAAAATGAAAATTAAAAGACTAGGGTACTACTGGCCCTCGATGATGACCGTTGCATGAAGATCGCCGAGAGCCGTCACCAATGCAAGTGCACGGAGTAGTTCTACACCAACCTCCAAATGTCTTGCATCCGACAATTGCATCGTGGCCGATTGAATGTTGGGGCACGGATATAGTGGGTCCGATAGAACCACCATCTTCGAAAGGACATCGCTTCATTCTTGTGGCTACGGATTACTTTTCCGAGTGGGCGAGGCGGTTCCACTCGGAGAAGTGAAAGCACACCACTTGTCGGCATATTTTCGAGTTCGTGTTTTATTTTGAAGAGGGGTCGCTAGCGAAATCTGTCGGCGAATTTTTTAATTTAATTAAAATAAATAATTTGAAAAAGTAGTATTTGATTTTGAAAATAATTTTAAATTTGAAGGTTTTAAGATATGAGATTAAACCGACCTCACATCCCAAATAGTTTATATAAACGAGCACCGCACCACGAACCGTGTATCTATCCCTAAGGATAGACACACGCTTGATGGTGGGGCTTGATTAAATAAACTAGAAGATTAGTGACATCCGTTTGGTCCGCGAACCAATTTTATAAGCCGAACAAGTTTCCACAGCTTAATATGAAAACATTAAACGGGGTTTATATTACACGGGTTCTTTAAAATTCCCTATAAGGGCAAGCCCATATAGTTAATTACATCTTAAGTGACGGGAATCACCTAAGAAAACTCTCGATAATAACCGATAGTTCGCTCTCGAGAATTTGAAAGTTTAAGGTTTTCGAAGATTGAATTTTGGAATTTCGATAGGGAATGGATCGAGTTTTGGAACATTTTGTTTTGTGAATCCAAAGGAAGAGAGGTAGGAGAAATCAACGATTTGAAGTGAACTTCGATAATTTCCCGACTATCCTATTGTTTGGTTTGAATTTAGGAAAGTCCTAATGTTTATTTGATATTTCGATCTTGCCAATTTTAATTAATTAGGACTTATATTTGTATGATAAAATCAAACAAATAGCACTAGAAGATGTGAGGGTTTATTGTCGTATCGGACGACTACCTCGGAATCCTAAGACCGGTTAGGGCTTAATTTGCAATACGAAATGCCTAACGAAGAGTTGAGGATTTATGTTGCACTAGAGCGAAGCTACCTCGAAGTCCTATGGCTTGGTTATTTAATTCTAAAAAGTTTTCTTGAAGTAGGTTCAAGTTTCTGTGACGACGATGGCCGTGCTTTGCCACCATGCTCCGAGTTCCTTATTGTTGCGAGAGGTTTAGTTTTAGAAGTCATAAATCACGAGATGAGAGAAGTGTTTTGGTCCAGAGAAGTCTTAATTTTCCAAGTGTTTTGTATTTTGATTAAAACAAATCTTAAAGTTGATTATAACGACACGGTTAAGATCCCACGGTTCCATCCTTCGGCATCATTATTTTTATCGGATTCACTTAGTCCGGATGAATTTGCTAAACTCAATTGAATGAGTTCCACACTTTCATTTAGACCGTGGGAAATCCCGTTAGCAACACGTAGGTTACATCATCCGAGGTATTCCGATCATCCAACGGGACGTTTTAATTTAGTTGTAGTTGTAGTTTTGTGTTCTGTTTGTGATTAAATTTTGAGTTGTTTTATATTTTGGAATGTTGTGGCGGTGAATTTTATCTTGCAATGACTTTTAACTTAATTTTGGTTTCAGTTTTAGGGGCTATCCTAAAGGTGTGGGTTTTCATGCAACAGCTGTTTTATCATGCAAGAAGAAAAAAAATAAAAAAAAATAAAAAAAAAAAAAATAAACGCAATTGCAATAAAGTAAATTGCAATAATGTAAATTGCTGGAAAGTAAATTGCAATAAAAATAAAAGCGTACCTGGAGGGTCTTCCCGTCATCCCAAGCTACACTTAAAACACAATTAGCATACTTAAGCAAGTTCCTAGGTAAGGCTAAGGGAAAGGTTATGGTTTTCTGCAAATTCTTAATCCTATAGCTAGTCATTTCTATGACGTCTAGGTTCTTTGTGTTTTGGTTTAAGGACGATTTTCTTCATCGAAAGAATAATCAAATTCGATTGTTCTTATAAATGTCACTATCATATTGAGGAAGTGCTTAAGAAGGATCTTAAACATCTTTTCGATATTTCTAGGATTGTTTTAAGTCCAAATGAATTTAATTATACAAATGAATTAATCGTCCAAGAATTTCAAGTTTTGTTAACTTGCTCAGTGAACTAGGACATTTGAATACCCTATGAGTGAAGTGACACTTCATTTAATGTTTTATTTAGGAGTTATAATAACTAAAGCTTTCGAGGGTAAGTTAGTATTCAAATGATCTGGTTTAAGTTAAAGAGTTTAAATTTGGAATAGTGTTGAAGTTGTTTTTAAATTTATTTTCTTTCTGTTTTAAGTGATGTTATATTTAATTCAATTTAATTTAATTTTAATTGAGTTTTAATTTAATTTAATTTGATTGAGTTTGATTTAATTTGATTTGATGTTTAATTAATTTGATTTGATTTAATTCAATTTTATTTAATTTAATTTAATTCAATTATTTAATTTAATTTATTTAATTTAATTTAATTTGATTTAATTCAATTTTATTTAATTAATTTAATTTATTTAATTTAATTTAATTTAATTTAATTTAATTGTTTAATTTAATTTAATTTAATTTAATTGTTAAATTTAATTTAATTTTAATTTATCCTTAATTTACTTTATTTTTAATTTTAATTAAAATTTTAAAAGAGTTTAATAATTTAATTAAGTCTTTTAATGTTTCAAATTTGAGTTATCATTTTAATTAAGAGTTGAATATTAATGAGATAATTAATTTAGGGACTTTTTAAATTAAAGAATAAATCTCTTCCTAATAAATATCCCTTATTTTAATAATTCCAATTTATTATTCCTCCAAATTTAATCTATTATTTAATTAAAGTTTAATCATTTTAAAATTATTTAATGGGTTTCTACCCTTTAATTATTTAAATTTCAATCATCCAAATCAGATTAAGATCAAATATTTTACTTGTTGATTTTTTATTAAACCTAAAGTTTTAATTAAGGGTTAAAAGTTTAATTATCATTTTACCCCTTTAGCTTAATAATTTCATAACTCACTAAATTGAACTCAAATGAACTTGAAATTTTTATGTGACTTCACTCATATGTCAATAAACACATGAGAGGAGAAAATGTGATTTTTCTGTATTTAATTTATTTATATAATTATTTTTGGTGGAAAATAGAGATTTTCAAGGAAAATTTAATAACATGACCAAGGGAAAGTTTCTGTCCTTAAGAAAATTAGGGGACATTCCTAATGACCAGAGAAGCACTTGGACCAATTTTGGTGATTTTTTGAATCATATTATTTTTATTATAATTATTTTAAGTTTTGGAGTATTAATTAATTTAAAAATAAAATAAATGTTGAAAAATGGGTTTTATATTTTTCAAAAATCTCTCTGATACCAAGGAAACCAGAGAAGCAAATTTTGCAATTTTCTGATTTTTTTATGATTTATTGTAATTATTTTAGTGAAAATGCTAGAAAATACATTTTTTTAATTTTAAAATTACCCTAGGGTTTTAAAATTCAATATCTCACTAAATAGACCTAGGAAAAATGTGGGATTTGTTCCTAAGTGATTAAAATTCAAAATATGACATTTTGGTGAATTTTATTATTTTTGTGATTTTTATTATTTTTTAATTATTAAAAATATTAAAATATTATTAAAAATCAACTTTTTTAGAAAATTGAAATTTTAATTTTCTTAGGTTTCCCTGATATCAGAGAGGCTCCAAAACCAATTTGGTGAATTTTTTAAAAGTATTTTAAAAGTTATGAATTTTTAAAGTTTAAAATGGCTAAGTGACTTAATCAACCCGATTAGTAGGGCTAACCAAGTCCAATTGACCTCAAATTTTTATGGTGGGTTCCTCTGATCCTAAAGGTCAGTGGAGAATTGATTTCAAGTCAATTTGATGCCTGGTTAACTCTAATTAATTAAAGACCTATTTTGGGTGTTTAAGCCGATTAGGGTTGTTTTAAATAAACTAAGTCAAAACCTATTTTTCCTAGGGTTCTCCGGTCATAAGGAACATCACCAAATTTTCCTAGAATTTATTTCACAACATGCTATTTACTGGAATTAAAATACTCAAAACGATGACACTGAATTTGAAAAATCAAGAACTCTTCATAGGGATGGCCTCGACTTTGGAAAATTCGGGGAATGTTCCCGAATTCGGAGGCTTCAAAAGCCCATGGTCTCATGCCATGGTGAATTGTATGCATGCATGGAGAATTAAAACAATGCGAGAGAGTAAATAAATTATAAAAAATAAAATACTTGATGAAATTAAATGATTTCTTTTCCACATTATTCTCCTCTCTTCAACTGAGCGAGAGGGTATTTTTATTTTATTTTTGTGATTTTTCTACACGGAGATATGAATTTTTGAAGTTTAGGGAATTAAATAAATAAGAAAATACCCTATTTATCTATTTATCCACGCGGCGCCGCGTCGGCCTCGGCGACTCCGAACGCACGCGCGTCGCGCTCCCATTCGACGCCGCCACACGAGTCGGCGGCCGGGCCCCGCGGTTCTCGTACCGTCTCTCGGTCCGACGCGATCTCGGCCGTCCGTGCGCGCGTGTATCGAATGGACGGCATCCGTTCATCGTCCCAAGTGTTCTCGCCGAGAGCGCGTCCACACTAAATCCTTAAGATCTCACTCGATTCTCGATGGATTTTTACGTTCTTATACTCTATGGATTCGTCTTGAAGAGACGAACACATCTATACGGCTAACATGCATTGAAACTAAGGCATTTGAAATGGAGAATCTCCGGAAGCTCGGGATGGATAGTTAACTCATACCTTAGCTCGGAGAAGTGTGGCTTCGATCCGAGAGTTGTTGCACCTTCGATTGGGTCCCGTGAAGCTCCGGATGAAGTCTCCGAGTGCAGTGAATTGCCTAGCTATGAAAGTGACCACGGCCGATCACAAAGCTTGGAGGTTGGAGCAAGCCAGGTGGCTCTGGAGATGGGGCTTTTGATGGTGGACACCTTCCCTTGGTCCGAGTGAAGGTGTAGAGCCAATCGATTTGGGAATTGGCTCATCTGTGGAGAAGTGTCCTGGTTTTGGGTGGAATTTCGACTACGAAATTGAGCTTACGGAGGAGAAATGGCAGGGGGATCTCACTTGGGATCAAGTGCTCTAAGAGTGGAGAAGGGTGCGGAACAATTTTGGCGAGTTTTGGCGAGGTTTGTGCTTGGCTCCTCTCATGGCCGAGAGGGGTGGAGTTTAAATAGGAGAGGGTGGAGGGCCTCCCGGGGAGAGTTAGGGCTTGGGATCGAGCTGCTGCTGGTGAGGAGAAGATCGGCCATGGTGACCACTAGGGATGGGGCGGCTCGGCGAGTGAGAATTTCGATGTTGGCTCACATGTGAGCTCTCGGCCATGGTGTTTTCGGCGGCTCGGTGGCCGGCCGGCCGAGCATGGGTCACCCTCGGGGTCGGGTGGGTCGGGGTGGAGGTTTGTGCGATCAATTGGCAATTGCCATGTGTAAAGGAGTTGGATTGAAATGGAATGGGGGATGAGCCTATTTTAGGTCCAAATGGGTCAACCCACCTTTTGGGCTTGTTTCACCTCCCCATGGCCTGATTTTGGGCTGAGAGGATCAGTTGGGTTAGCCAAGAGAGAGTGGTGTGGTCTCTATCCATGATGAGGTGGCTAAACATGGTTTAGTGTGTGACATGCTTAAGGTAAAAAAGGCTTAATGAAAGATTAGGAAAGGAGCCCCTCCTTTTACCATTAATGGCATGGTCACATGTCGAAGCCTCCCATGGCTTCATGTGGCTTGTCGATGGCTTGCATGGCTTGTCTTTGGCTTGGGGAAAGTTGAGTCGATTTCATAAAAATGGGTTTTAAGAAATTTTTGGTAATTTGATGGGAATTTGGATGAAGCTTCATTTGGAATAATTCAATGATGATTTTAGGACTTAGGTAATGGATTTAATTAAATGGATGACAAATGGAGATGTCATGTGGGCTTTAGGGTAGATTTGGGCTTTTGAATTTTGAAGGAAATGGGCTTTTAGAAGGGTTTAAGGGAAGTGGGCTTTTAAGTTTATGAATGTGTTCATGGATGAAAATTTTTGTAAAAGGTTGGGCCAAATAATTGTTGGGTTTAGCTCATGGATGTGTCATGAGTAACTTGAAGCAAATTTGGGGTAGTTTGGGCTTGAATTGGGTTGGATTTGGATTCTTTTGGTGAATGGGCCAATATAGGTCCGAGTGGGCCAAGTTGGGCCAATGTTAGGCTAGGGTTGAAATTGATGTAGAATTATTGTTGAGAAGTGTTTATGGGAATGTTTCAAAGAGGTTTTGACTTTGGTTGGGCTTTGATTTTTGGGGTTTGGGTTCATTTGGGTTAGGTTTGGGCTTAGGTCGAAAAATGGGCCTTAAGGTCGAAAGTGGAATTGGATCCAAATGTCAATCAAATTGGACTTAGATTTGGTCTAGATTGGTATTGGGGATGTTGAATTGAAGTTTAGAATTGAATTGGACCAAAATTGGGGTCAATTGGGTAGGTTTGGTTTGACATTGGGTTCACTTTGGATTAAAATGGGTCAATTGGGGGTTTTGACAAAAGTAGGGTAAATTGACAAAATTGGCCCATGGTGTAGTTGGACAAAATGAAATTGGGAATATTTGGGATTTTCTGGAATTTTCTGGGAATTTTTTTGAATTTTTGGATTTTTAGGCCAAGAAGGGTATTTTGGGTTATTTGGAGGGTATTGGGAGGTTTTTTTGGAATTTTTGATATTTTTGGGTATGGATGATCAATTTAAGTGATGTGGAGATTTTTGGGATTGATTTTGGAAAATTTTGGGTAATTTGGAAATTTTGCAAAAATTTGGGTAATTTGAGGTTTTGGGTAGGTTTAGTAGGTGTAGGGTCTCGGGGGTCAAAAATTGAAATTTGGGAAATTGAAGATTGGGTGAATTTAGGTGGAAAGAAATCATTTTGGTTGAGCCATGAAGCCATTTCGAGCCATATGAGCCATGAGAGGACTCATTTGAGGCATTCATCTATGTTGTTCCTAACCCTCTTGCGAGGGCTTAGGGGTTAAGGACCATCCATGTGAATCACCTACATGAGTCGGGGAGGTTAAGTTGGGTATGGGTGTGGTTTTAGGAAGTGTGTGGAAATGTAGTGTGTAAGTGTAGTGTAAGTCGGCCCCTTCACCGAGACCGAGGCCGCCGGGGCGATCCTAAGGCCAAAGAGTCTATAGGAACTCATCCTTTAAACTTCCACATTTGATTTCAACCCTCTAGGTGATTAGGGGTCTATAGTCGAATTTGTGGAGTTTGCGGGGAGTTTAGAAGTGGTTTGAATTTCTAAAAGGCGGGTCCCGATTCTAGTCCTCTAAGATAGTCGAAAGGAAAAGCCTAAGGCTAGATCCTAAGCACTAAAAAGAAGAAGGGAAGACCTCATCGAAAATGAGGTCGACAAATGGACCCCGATAGGTGTGGTGAGTGACGGAGCACACCGCGCGTATTGGTGTTGGCCGAAGCGATCAACAAAACCAACACGGATGTCCAGTGACGAACTTAGGACGAAGCGAAAGAATTTCCGTTGGGGAGTATCGGGTATGTTCCCAGCGGGAGATACCGAACTCTCGCTGGGGAAAGGAAAAGGAGGTGAATCCCAAATCACATGACCTGGGAGAATTTCGATTTAGATTTTATTTTGTTTTAGATTTATGTTTTGATGTGTGAGTTTAGATTTCAACTTGGAGTGTTTTTTTTAGATTGAAGTTTGTCAAAATTGATTTGAAGGATTTGATTTGAAATTAAAATTGGAGTTCGAGGTTTTAGATGTAACATCTCCAACCTCGAAAGGAAATTGAATTGATTAGATTGAATCGTTGCGATGAGAAGAGATCTCGGAGCAAAGCGGTGTTGGATGTAAAATCCTTAACCTCGAGAGTTTGATTTTGATGTATTTCATTGCGATAGGGAAATGATCCTAAAGCGATGCGGTCTCGGATGTAAAATCCTTAACCCGGGAATTCGATTTGATGTATTTCGGTGCAATAGGGAAAGAATCCTAAAGCGAGTGCGGTCTTGGATGTAAAATCCTTGACCCGAAAGTTTGAATTTGATGTATTTCGGTGCGATAGGGAAGAATCCTAAAGCGGTGCGGTCTTAGATGTAAAATCCTCGACCCAAAAGTTTGAATTTGATGTATTTCGGTGCGATAGGAAAAGGATCCTAAAGCGGTGCGGTCTTGGATGTAAAATCCTCGACTCGAAAAGTTTGAATTTTGATGTATTTCGGTGCGATAGGAAAAGAATCCTAAAGCGGTGCGGTCTTGGATGTAAAATCCTTGACCCGAAAGGTTTGAATTTTGATGTATTTCGGTGCGATAGGAAAAGGATCCTAAAGCGATGCGGTCTTGGATGTAAAATCCTCGACTCGAAAAGTTTGAATTTTGATGTATTTCGGTGCGATAGGGAAGAATCCTAAAGCGAGTGCGATCTTGGATGTAAAATCCTCGACCCAAAAGTTTGAATTTTGATGTATTTCGGTGCGATAGGAAAAGGATCCTAAAGCGGTGCGGTCTTGGATGTAAAATCCTCGACTCAAAAGTTTGAATTTTGATGTATTTCGGTGCGATAGGAAAAGAATCCTAAAGCGGTGCGGTCTTGGATGTAAAATCCTTGACCCAAAAGGTTTGAATTTTGATGTATTTCGGTGCGATAGGAAAAGGATCCTAAAGCGGTGCGGTCTTGGATGTAAAATCCTCGACTCAAAAGTTTGAATTTTGATGTATTTCGGTGCGATAGGGAAAGAATCCTAAGCGGTGCGGTCTTGGATGTAAAATCCTCGACCCAAAAGGTTTGAATTTTGATGTATTTCGGTGCTGATAGGAAAAGAATCCTAAAGCGGTGCGGTCTTGGATGTAAAATCCTCGACTCGAAAGTTTGAATTTTGATGTATTTCGGTGCGATAGGAAAAGAATCCTAAAGCGGTGCGATCTTGGATGTAAAATCCTCGACCCGAAAGGTTTGAATTTTGATGTATTTCGGTGCGATAGGGAAAGAATCCTAAAGCGGTGCGATCCTGGATGTAAAATCCTCGACCCGAAAGGTTTGAATTTTGATGTATTTCGGTGCGATAGGGAAAGAATCCTAAAGCGGTGCGATCTTGGATGTAAAATCCTCGACCCAAAAGGTTTGAATTTTGATGTATTTCGGTGCGATAGGGAAAGAATCCTAAAGCGGTGCGGTCTTGGATGTAAAATCCTCGACCCAAAAGTTTGAATTGATGTTTGATTCGAGATCCGGAAGAAATTGAATTTGAATTTGATTGAGACTTGAAATGCGGAAAGATTGAATTCGGAATTTTGGAAATTTGGAAGGATGAGTTTGAACTCGATTGAAATTTAATTTAAGATTTGATTTGAAATTTGGAAGATCGAGTTTGAAACTTGATCGAGATCGGATTTGGAATTTGATTGAGGATTTGATTTGAAATTTGTAAGGATGGAATTTGAGATTGAAGTTTGGAAGTATGGAATTTGAGATTTGTGTTGATTTCTTTTATCTTTTAATGGTTTATTTTATTTTATCGTTTATTTAATGTTCATGTGAATTTGGTGTTTGTCATTTTTTAAGTTTTAAGGAAAGTTTTCTTTCGTTTCTTTTTTTATTTCTTTTTTGTTCTTTGTTCGAAGTTCATTTAACTTTAATGGCGTTTCCTAATCAATTTGCACAAAAGAGGTGAAGGCCAAAAACGTGACATGGTCACTTTCATTCCAATCATGTTGAAAATACATCATACGACTCGATGCGGAATATATTTCATACAATCCATGTAGACTCGAAACGGATTGTGTATGATCTTTGTTGATCCATCGAAAGAATCATCTCGTCAAAAATCCATGTACGAATAGTGAGGTACATGGTCGATAACATCACCTTCCAAGCCATCCTTGGCAAGGATGCCGGTTGGATGTACGTTGGAGGTGTGATATTTCCCATGTAACTCGCGGCTCGTAAGGCGGAGGTTCTCTAGCTCGCAGGTGCGGTTGGAAATGGTAAGGTATTTCTTTGTCGTCCATCCTCACGAAAGTAAGCGAGATTCGCTCCACTGGCACCCTGGTATGCGATGCTTTGCGATATCCGCTCCGTTACCTTGCAATATCATGACGGAACCCATCGGTAAAGGTATCTTTGCTGGCCCTCGGAACTCACCGGGCTCTGCTATCCGGAGGTCGGATCCGAACATGATGTTACACTCATTCGAAAGAGACCGGTGCGAAAGGTCGACGAAGTCGTGATGATCGATATGTGGGGGTATGCGGTCACCTGTTTGTAGATGTTGATAATGCGGTATTGGGTATGCAATCTGCGGCGGTACCCTCCATGTTATCAATCTTTTTACCATTCTCTTGATAGCGATGGCATTGGATCTACTTGCCCATGACGGAGTATTCCGGGTGGGTTTCCCTTCCTATCTTCGAGCAAAGTTGTAGCGGCATCCGCATTGTATTGTGATTCTTCCTTTCCACGGCATCCATCTCCGGGGTTCGAGTATGTGTTTTCCCTCGGGCGGCCTGCTCGGCCCATTCTTTTCGGATCCGGATACAATCCACGATTTCTTTGTTGTTCATATTCGAGAATACGTCGGTGTGTAGCTCGAGGCCTTCTAGTATGTTGATTCTTCTTCCTTTAATTCTCTCGAAGTATTCGAAAGTTTTCTTTTCAACATTACGCATCCTCTCCGGCTCGTATTCCGGAATGATCTGCGGATGGCGAGGCCTTGTGACATATTGTGGGATATATGGTTCAATCCCTTCACGTTCCCCTTCATACCTCGGCTCCTCGGGGATGATGCATGTCGGGATATCCCCGGGGTTGCTTACGCGACAAGGTCATGCAGCTGCTTGGTGGTTCTATCCGGTGGCGTGGTAGCCTCCTTCCTTCGATCTTACGGAGATTTCCACGGTTCTTTCCGTTATTGTAGGAGCTGGCCTCCTTTCTTCGGAGTTCTGGTGAGCCGGTGTCCTTGAAATGTGAGTGTTGGCATTAGCGATTGTCTCGTCGCGGCGATCGCGGCTAGTTTTGTTAACATCTTACGGATACGGCGATTCTTATTCCTTCGTTGCGTGGGCTGTGAGAGTAGCTCTCCGAACTTCTTGAATCTCGCGGGCGCGGCGGCTGACGAGCTTGCCCTCCGGCTAGTAGCGACTACGGACTTCATTTTCTTGTCTTCTTCGGTGTTTGCTTTTCTTTTCTTGTTGTTGGATTGGTGGCTTGGGCCACCCACTTTCATCCATTGTCCGTCCGGGCGGTTCTTCTCGGTTAGCGGGACCCGGTCACTTTCCTCGTCTTGTAGGCTGCTTGGTGCGAAATGCGAGTCGATCTCGATTATCGCTCCATCTTTCACCCTCTTTTCATCGAGTGCGAGGCTTACGCCATTCTTAAAGTTCAAGACCGACCGCCCGTTTGACATTTCCACAGCGAAAAGACAAGGAAAAGGATCGGGGGTTGTACTTAAGAACAAGAACATTAAGAAAATGTTTATTAAAGATACATTTTTTATTATTCTTATATTTTAACGGGAATGAAGTAGGATAAGATCGGAAAAGGGACTTTGATTTGGAGAAGAAAACGGGGAAAATTTTATTATTATTTATTTATTTATTTTAGCACATTTTATCATTTTTTGGGTTCGGACCCAATCACGAGTAATTACTTCGCCGTGTTTCTTAGGGATGAAGAATTCATTCCTTCGAAACATCGGGTAGCGTAATACTTTTTCAAGTATCGTCAGTTGATCGGAAGCATATGTCGTTCTCCACGGCAATTCACTAGGCGGTAGGAACCTCACGAGTATCTTGTTTCGACCACGAAACGGTCCTTCCCAGTGGGCTCGAATTTTCCTCCTATCTTGCGGTGTGCGAGAATAGGTCTCTTGAGAACGAGAACTAAGTCACCAACTTTGAAGGTTCTTGGGCGGACCGGTTTGTCATGAGCTTGAACCATCTTAGCTTGGTATAGTTCTAAGTTCTCGCTGCTTGCTGCAAGTCTTTTCCCTTCCAAGCTTTCTAATTCTTCGAGTCGTAGTACGGCGTTTTCTTCGTCGTGATCTTGTTTGCAAGCGCAGTTCCGAGTGAAGGAAGGCTGAACCTCTAAAGGTAACATCGCCTCGGACCCATACACCGGAGCGTAAGGTGTAGCTTGAGTAGGAGTTCGAAGGTTGTCCGGTAGGCCCATAAGGCTTCTAACAATTTCTCGTGCCAATTTCTCTTATTATCGTCCGGGGTTTTCTTTAAGATTTGAACGAGAGTTTTATTAAAAGCCTCGGCGAGACCGTTTGCTCTTGGGTAGTAAATTGTCGAGTATCGCCGGTCGATTCCGTGTCTCTGACAAAATTGTTGATTTGTGTGCTTCGAATGCGGCCCAGTTATACGAGATAATCTGCGCGGCACCCGAAACGGTAGACAACTTGGTTCTTGAAAAGCTGCGAGCATGTGGTGTGCTTTCACTTCTCTAAGTGGAGCTACTACGCCGCTTGGAAAAGTAATCTGTAGCCGCGAGAATGAAGCGATGTCCTTTTGAAGATGGTGGTTCTATCGGACCCACTATATACGTGCCCTGACATTCGAATGGCCGCGACGCAATTGTCGGGTGCGGCACATTTGGAGGTTGGTGTAGAACCACTCCGTGCACTTGGCATTGGTGACGGCTCTTGGCGATTTTCATGCGGTCGGTCATCATCGAGGGCCGGTAGTACCACTAGTCTTTTAATTTTCATCTTCATTTTTGGACCGTGGTGAGCGCCACGAGTCCTGAATGTACCTCTTTAACAATTTCACGGGCCTCGGACCCGCTTAGGCACCTTAGCCGCATTTGATCAAAAGACCTTACGTATAATGTGTTGTTTATTAATGCGTAAGACGGAGTTCTTTTCTTGATACGATGGGCCGGCGACCTATCATCCGGTAGTTTTCACGCTTGCGGAGTAGTCATCGATAGGTATGTCCTGATCTTACGTGTTTTTACATCCTTCTTCATGTTGATTCTTTTTCTTTTCTTGATTTGTGTATTGTGTCCATGTCGAGTGTGATAGGACTGACGTCAAGTGAGCGACACTTCCATCGATTCATCTTGCAAACGAGGCAAATTCTTTTGCGAGACGGGCTAAAGCATCTGCTTAAAGCATTCTCTTTTCTAGGAATTTTGTAGATTGTCACATTTGGAATGCGTTCAGCAATTTGTATGGCATCTTGGAAGTATTGTTCGAGTCTTGGCTTTAGAATTCTGTCTTGTCCGCGATCCGTTGAATGATTAACTTGTGAATCCCCGTAGATGTTGATGTCTGTTATCCCCATTTGAATGGTTAATTCCAATCCCGTTATGAGGGCTTCGTATTACGCTTCGTTGTTTGTACACGGTTCGTCGAGTGGTAGGAGTATCTTAACATCCCCCGCTCCGGTGTTATAAAGATTAGCCCGATTCTGCCTTACACGGGCACTTATCACTTGCGATTCTTCGTCTTTGTGTCTTGAAGATGCTCCGTCGAAATATAATTCCCAACGTCGATCGTCGAGGTCTTCTAGGTTCATTATTTGTTCATCGGCAAATCGTCGTTGAGAGGAGATTCGGCGGCAAAGGGTGTCTTGCGAGGAAGTACGCTAAGACTTGTCCCTTTACGGCACGCGGAGGCACGAAAGTTATATCGAATTGCGATAATATCATTGACCATCGGCAAGTCCGTCGGAAAGTGTTGGACGAGTCATCGAGTATTGCGATGGATTAAACTTCGAAATCGAGTTGACCTTATGAGAAAGCATGTAGTGCACGAGCTTTTGAGCGGCGAAGATCGGGGCCAAACAATGCTTTTCGATTGCGGGATACCTTACTTCCGTCGGAAGTAAACGACGGCTTAAGTAGTAAAGAGCATTTTCTTTACCCTCATCATTGACACAGGCTAACGAGGCTCCGAGAGAGTCATCTAAAGCCGCGGTGTAAAGTATCGACGGTCTACACGAGGCCAGGGCTGCTAAGACGGGAGGTGTCATTAAATATTGTTTAATGTCTTCGAAGGCCTTCGGCATTTCTCTTCCCGAATAAATTTGGCGTCCTTTTTAACCAGTGCTGAGAAAGGCTGACACCTACACGACGGGTTTGAGATAAAGCGTCGAAGATATGCCACCTTCCCTTGAAAAGATCGTAGTTGTTTTAAGGTTTTGGGAGGCGGCATTTCTAAGATGGCTTTAATCTTCTCCGGGTCGATTTCAATTCCACGATGTCGGACGATGAATCCTAAGAATTTCCGGAGGTGACGCCGAAGGCGCATTTTAAGGATTCATCTTAAGGTTAAATTGTCTTAATCGTTCGAAAACAATTCTCGAATCATACGAGTGGTTTTCCTTTACTTTGCTTTTGATGACGACATCGTCCACGTAGCATTCGACTTGATTGTGGATGAGATCATCAAAAATTCTTGTCATTGCTCTTTGGTAGGTTGCTCTGCGTTCTTCGATCCGAATGGCATCATCGTGTAGCAAAATACTCCGATCGGCGTTACGAATGTTGTAAGCTTTTCATCTTACGGAGCCATTTTTATCCGGTTGTATCCGAAGATCCATCCATGAATGAGAATATTTCATGTGTCGAAGCAATATCGATCATCGGTTACTGGAATCGGTAGAGGGAATTCATCTTTTGGACATGCCGTTTTTAAATCTGCGAAGTCCACACAAATTCGATCGACCATTCTTCTTTACGTCGGCACCACATTGGCTAACCGGGTCGGGTATTGTTCTTCACGGACAAATTTAGCGTCTTTTTAACTTCGGCTATGACTTGTTGTTCGATTTCTAGACGCATTCTTACGGGACCTTGTCGTCGGAACGAAGTAGGATCCACTCCTAGCTTATGGTGCACGACCTGCGGGGCTAATCCTGGCATTTCATCGTAGCTCCAAGCAAAACGGTCCTTAAATTCCATTAATAACTTGATTATTTCTTTGGAGTCTTCTTTATTGAGTAAGGAGCTAACAAAGGTAGGTACAGGCTCTTCGCTAGTACCTAAGTTAACTTCAGTTAACTCATCTATTGTGGATTTAATTTCCTCTTCGAATTACGGTGGAGCGTCTCCGATTTGTAAATCTTCGAGTTCGTACGTAGTTTCCATGCGGTTTTCATTGGACTTGCAAGTGACAACCAAGCAAAATTCGGTATCGTCGGCCCGACCTGCGTGCCGAATCCGAGTCCATACATTGAATTGGGTGGACGGCGGAGTTATTCCATAACTTTTCAAAATGTTGTGATTGGCCTTTTGTCCATCGTCGAGGTAAGAAACCACGTTGAATTAAATTTTGAACACAGGGAGAGTACCACTCAAAAGGTAATTCCATTAATTCTGATGAAGTGACATCTTCGAATTGTACATTATTTTCAGTTTTGGAGGAAGAAGCACCACGGTAGAATTTGATTGGCCTTGCACCGTCACTACGTACCTTTTTAACCTCCATACCCTCGATCTTATTAGAATGGATCGGAGTTAGGGTCATAGTATGTACGTAGTGGTTAATCTTCTCGTACATTGATTTGTATTCTTCGTTCTTTTCATCTTCGAGGAGATCTTGTATTGCGGCTTCTTTCGACTTATTGTTCTTGCTTCTTGCTTGATTTCTTTTTCTCTTCGAACTATCTTCCCGATCAACATTGATGGTTGGTTTCTTACGTCGATTGTCCTAGTGTCTCTACCACGGCCTCGTCCCCGGCCTCGACCTCGGATGCGAGTTGTGGAGAAACCTTCACCATCTCGCCGGAAGGGAGTGGTGAGTGACTGTTGGACTAGAACTTCAGATTCTTCGTTGTCTCGAACTTTCTTTGCTTCATTTGTTATGGTATCTACGGAGAAGATTGTTTTCTTCGGCGGTGCATAATAAGTTGCATCTTCATGGATTCCAATTTCATGTACGGAGAATGGTTGCAAGTCACCTTTGATGCCTTGTTCCCCTCCATCGTAGTACTTGATGCCTTTGGTGTAGAGATGATGGTACCATCCTGTTTTCATGTATCCATGGTCGGCTCGACAAAGCGTTGAACGACGTTTCGAATCGATTATGTGAAATTTTGCGGTTGTCTTTGCTAAGTCACCGGTCTTCATCGATAGCGTTATTGACCCGAGGGCTCTTTCTCCTTTACGGTTGAATCCTCTTAATAACATTTTGTCGGCCTCGAGCTCGCGAGCATCAATTTCCAAGTATGCTTAGTGTTCGAAGACTCATTATGTTGATTGATGCTCCTGGATCCACCAATACTGCGGAGAGCGTAAACTTCCCGATTATGGCCGAAATGTACAACGGTCGGTTGTGATGCAGCATCCCCAGTAGTAAGTCATTGTCCGTGAAGGTAACGCCTCGCTTGTTCCTTTAACGAGCGAACCTCATCTAAGGAATCTCCGGCCATTTGAGCTAAGCAAATTTCTGGATCAAGTAAGGCTTTGATCAGAGCTTCTCTCATCTCCTTTGACAAGATGAGAGCATCGTAAATGCTCAGTTTGGCCGGTAGTTTCCTAAGATGGGCTAGCACGTTGTAGTCCACTTTGTTTCCATGCGTCTCGGCTTCTTCTCGAACGAGTATGTCTTCCGCTGGGGTTGGTTCTTCTTGAACGACCACCGCTTTCCTTTGTCTTTTGGACCCATTCTTGGAGGTAGAACTTTTCCACTTCTTAGGTTGACTTCGTAATTTCTTCGAATCTAGTGTTGAGTTTGTCGGTGTCTCCTCCTGAATCGGAATGGTCGGCTCTTCGTATTATCTTCCAAATGCGAAGGCTCTAACTCTATCGTAAGCGGAGCTCCTCGAAACTCACAGATAGATCCGTTGCTTGTTGAGCTCTCGTAGCCTCCTTGATGGATGTCTTCTTCGTCATTTTGATTGTCGAGATCTTGTATGATTTGAGAATTGTTGTTGGTATCGAAATTGACGCCCGGATTGTCGCTAGTTACGTAATCGTTAGAAACAGTCAAAACGTAGCCAACGCCATCACCCTTATCATTATATGATCCCACCGAAGTGAGCGGATAATCATACAAAATCGAGAGGTTCGAGGGATTTCTCCCCGAATCGAAGCAACTATCCTAGGATAAGCGGCCCCTAGATCCAGCCTTAGGAATCTCGGTCCCTTCTTCTTCGTCGATTTTCTTCTTCTCTTCGATTTTCTCTGTCGAGGTGGTTCTTCTATCGCAAGTGATGAGTACCGGCTTAACGGGTCTCGAACTACGAATTGAAGCTCGCACGAAGCGGTTCGGATATTATCTAAAATCTTCTTCGAAGATCTCGTCCGAGGCGGTGGTCCATCCATCGTCGGTTGCATAGGGATTTATCGGAATGACGGGATCGGTTGAGATAACATTGACGGAACCTCCTTTACGGGGTTCCTTCATGTACTCCTTCGGGATTGTTATATTTCCTTTCCGAAGGTTGTCGTTGAGCCAACTTTTGAAGGTAATGCGGTCTTCTATCTTGTGCCCGAGCATCCGATGGTAGGGGCAAAAGTTGGGATCACCTTTCTTGTTGACTTCCTCCGGTCTTTTGGGCTCCGGCGGTGGAAATCTGGAGTTTTCATTAAGCTACGGAACATCTTTGAGTCTTGCTTCATTCTTGAACGGATATTCTCTGCTCGGAAGCTCCCTCGATGTACGTTGCGGACGGGACGGTTGTTCATCTTGCGGAGACGACTGATAGTTGGACCGGGGTTCTTGGTAATTTTGTTGTGGTTCTTTGTGGCCGTTACGGTGGTATTTGCATCGGTTGTTTGCCTTTGTCAGCTGCTGCAACGATCCCGAATTTCTTCTCGAAGGTCTTCAACGGCTTACGCTTGTCCGTCTTGTCGGTGAAACTTAATTGCTTCGCCTCTTCTTGCAAGCTTCCGGCCTTGCTTAACAACTTCTCGAAAGTCTTAATAGTGAATCCCTTGAGGAGAAGTCGCTATCGGGCCGTGAATGCTTTTAAGCGAGATGCCGATTGCATGTTGTTCTTGCGGTTGTGGTTCACACTTCATACTTAAATTTCTCCATCGAAGTATGTAATCCACTAGAGTTTCATTCGGCCTTTGTTTCTCTACCACTAAATCACCTATGGTGATGTGGTGCTGAGCTCCGACAAATCGCTTAATGAAGAGGCTCTCTAGCTACGAGAATGTCTTTACGGATCCGTTGGGTAATTCGCATACCGGTCGAAGGCGATCACGACGAGGCTAGCTAACGAGCTGTCGGAAGAGTAGCGCATCGCTCCCGCCGGCATTGCAACAGCCGGCACGAAAGTGCGCGACATCTTGTCGGGGGTTCCCGGTTCCGTCGAAGGTCTTAAACGAGAGGTGGTACGAAGCCCTTCGGGTATTGGACGGCGTCGAATTCTTCCGGGTAAGGTCTGCCGTCCGAATAGATGTCCCGTTCTTCGATTGTGCTAGGGCTTCTCGCATTCTGCTGCTCTACCAAGTTCTTGATATCCTTTTCGGGGATCATACTTTGTGTTGTATCCTTTTTCGGTGGTCATCCCCAGTTGACGGATGTAATCTCCTTTCCTCCGTCTACGATGTGAATGACTTACGGGGTGTCTCTACATGTGGTTGTACTTGACTTTGGAGAGTGGCTAGAGCTATGGCCATCTCTTCCATCCTCTTCGCCATTTGAGCGATCGTGTCGTCCTTTTCCTGAATTGTCTCTTCATCGGTTACGGCTCCTCTCTTCTGCGAGTTGCGGGAGCACCTTGAGAAGGCGATGAAGCTCATTTCTCAACCATGTTGATTTGCATATTCATTGTCCATGAATTCCGATGAGTCGATCTCATCTCCGAACTTTTCTTCTCTTTCTTTTGCCGACCGTCGGATGTCGGTTCTCGGCTTTTCCATGGCATCTTCTAGCGGAGCTTTCGTGTATCTTTGTGGTTGTCATGCGATGGTTGCCGGGTTCTTTTTTCACGAGTCCCCTTCATCGCGGTAGCACTTTCTTCGATTCCGGCCTCTGGCGAGACTTTCTTTCTCGAATTGTCTTGTTTCGGTCTCAGTTGCCCGTAGTGGGACGCCACACCATCCTTCGCGGCGGAAGGTCTAGGACCGGATGGTCACGTTGGCCGAATCTTTGGAAGGTGGTATCCTCCCTAATCTGTAATCCCGATACTACGACGGGCGGGCTAGCCTTCATTCTCTTGCTTGGCTTTTCTATCATGACGGCGGGTTCTACTCGGGGCCCGAGACGGGATTTGGCCCGGCACCGTCCCATCCTCAGTAGAATTTCAGACACGGGGCGGTTTTCCTTCTTTGCTCAGCTTTTCACCAAAGTTTGCGGTCGAGCAAACGGCGTAGTTCTAGTTCTTTTCTTGCGGCTATCGTTGTAGTATGCGGGTCGAGGTAATGTGGCGGCACTCTTGCGGACATTCTCCTCGTCCTCTGCGGCGGAGAGGGGATGGAACTCGCTTCCTCCCAAAAGTGGTATGTAGTCGGGCGGTGGTGTATATTACGGTAGCGGTGTATATTACGGCAGCTGCGGAATTTCCTCGGGAAGGCGATCTCGGCGGCTACGGCTTCCACTGGCGATCCTTCATTTCTATTTCTTCTTTGGGTCTTTGTCGGCGACGGAATCTTCGAGCTGGACCCGATTTCGAAGACGGAAGGTCTTACGGGAAGATCCGTACCCTCCACGGTAACGGGTTTACCATAGTTACGGATTTCTTTCCCCTTTGATTTGGCGAAGTCGGGGTAGGTGCGGAAACAACTAGACCGGTGGGGGTAGTAAGAACGGTCCTCTGCGGACGGCGGTACTCCTCCTAGTCGGGACCCTTTGCGGGGAGGAAACTCTTGGGTCGACCTAAGGTTGAACTCGAGCGGCGGTTCCTCGGCTTCGGATACCTTGTTCGTCGGTGCGAAGAGGGAGACGTCGGTGACCTTGACGTTCGTGTTTTCAAACCCACGTCCGAATCGGATGACCCCATTGTTGGGCGGCTCATCCTTATAGACGGCGAAGTCCGGTCCGTTGGTGAAGGAGAAAATCGGTTTCGGGGCTTCCATTTCGCAAGGTAGATTCGGTTGTCGGTCCCGAGTTATGCTTCTTTTCTTTAGGACGAAAAGAAAGGAATTGAAAAGAGTCCGAACTCGTTTTTTTTTTGTTCATGTATTTATAAGAGGGAATCATTTGTTAAAAGAGTCACTTATTAGAGGGTTTGTTTATTTAGAACGGAATGTTCAAAGGTGTAGAGAAGGTAAGGAATCCGATTCTGAAAGGAAAAGAAAGTCTTAAGCAAGACTTCCCGACTCGAAGGATCACTCCTAAACTAACACTATCGGGGGTCCACCGCACCTCGGAAATGAGGTAAAAGGATCTCGGAACCTCTCCGTTTAGGGGTGTCTAAACGGTGGCTCCTAAATCCGAGAGGATGTTGGCTATACTTGTTCGAGATAGAAATGAACATAGTATTCCAACGGAAAGAAGGGTAGTTTGATCCATTAGGGACATGGATACACTACCGATTTTTGAAAACGGAATTATTTGATTATAATGGAGAGAGGAATCTTCCCAGCGTGAGTCGCCGGAAATCCTGTCGGCATATTTTCGGGTCGTGTTTTATTTTGAAGAGGGGTCGCTAACGAAATCTGTCGGCGAATTTTTTAATTTAATTAAAATAAATAATTTGAAAAAGTAGTATTTGATTTTGAAAATAATTTTAAATTTGAAGGTTTTAAGATATGAGATTAAACCGACCTCACATCCCAAATAGTTTATATAAACGAGCACCGCACCACGAGCCGTGTATCTATCCCAAGGATAGACACATCGCTTGATGGTGGGGCTTGATTAAATAAACTAGAAGATTAGTGACATCCGTTTGGTACGCGAACCAATTTTATAAGCCGACAAGTTTCCACTGCTTAATATGAAAACATTAAACGGGGTTTATATTACACAGGTTCTTTAAAATTCCCTATAAGGGCAAGCCCACTATAGTTAATTACATCTTAAGTGACGGGAATCACCTAGAAAACTCTCGATAATAACCAATAATTCGCTCTCAAGAATTTGAAAGTTTAAGGTTTTCGAAGATTGAATTTTGGAATTTGATAGGGAATGGATCGAAGTTTTGGAACATTTTGTTTTGTGAATCCAAAGGAAGAGAGGTAGGAGAAATCATCGATTCGAAGTGAACTTCGATAATTTCCCGACTATCCTATTGTTTGGTTTGAATTTAGGAAAGTCCTAATGTTTATTTGATATTTCGATCTTGCCAATTTTAATTAATTAGGACTTATATTTGTATGATAAAATCAAACAAATAGCTTTAGAAGATGTGAGGGTTTATTGTCGTATCGGACGACTACCTCGGAATCCTAAGACCGGTTAGGGCTTAATTTGCAATGCAAATGCACTAACGAAGAGTTGAGGATTTATGTTGCACTAGGCGAAGCTACCTCGAAGTCCTATGGCTTGGTTATTTAATTCTAAAAAGTTTCTTTGAAGTAGGTTCAAGTTTTGCTTGATGACGATGGCCGTGCTTGCCCACCATGCTCCAAGTTCCTTATTGTTGCAGAGGTTTAGTTTTAGAAGTCATAAATCACGAGATGAGAGAAGTGTTTTGGTCTAGAGAAGTCTTAATTTTCCAAGTGTTTTGTATTTTGATTAAAACAAATCTTAAAGTTGATTATAACGACACCGGTTAAGATCCCACGGTTCCATCCTTCCGGCATCATTATTTTTATCGGATTCACTTAGTCCGGATGAATTTGCTAAACTCAGTCGAATGAGTTCCACACTTTCATTTAGACCGTGGGAAATCCCGTTAGCAACACGTAGGTTACATCATCCGAGGTATTCCGATCATCCAACGGGACGTTTTAATTTAGTTGTAGTTGTAGTTTTGTGTTACGTTTGTGATTAAATTTTGAGTTGTTTTATATTTTGGAATGTTGTGGCGGTGAATTTTATCTTGCAATGACTTTTAACTTAATTTTGGTTTCAGTTTTAGGGGCTATCCTAAAGGTGTGGGTTTTCATGCAACAGCTGTTTTATCATGCAAGAAGAAAAAAAAAAATAAATAAATAAAAAAATAAACGCAATTGCAATAAAGTAAATTGCAATAATGTAAATTGCTGGAAAGTAAATTGCAATAAAAATAAAAGCGTACCTGGAGGGTCTTCCCGTCATCCCAAGCTACACTTAAAACACAATTAGCATACTTAAGCAAGTTCCTAGGTAAGGCTAAGGGAAAGGTTATGGTTTTCTACCAAATTCCTAATCCCATAGCTAGTCATTTCCTATGACGTCTAGGTTCTTTGTGTTTTGGTTTAAGGACGATTTTCTTCATCGAAGAATAATCAAATTCAATTGTTCTTATAAATGTCCTATCATATTGAGGAAGTGCTTAAGAAGGATCTTAAACATCTTTTCAATATTTCTAGGATTGTTTTAAGTCCAGAATGAATTTAATTATACAAATGAATTAATCGTCCAAGAATTTCAAGTTTTGTTAACTTGCTCGAGTGAACTAGGACATTTGAATACCCTATGAGTGAAGTGACACTTCATTTAATGTTTTATTTAGGAGTTATAATAACTAAAGCTTTCGAGGGTAAGTTAGTATTCAAATGATCTGGTTTAAGTTAAAGAGTTTAAATTTGGAATAGTGTTGAAGTTGTTTTTAAATTTATTTTCTTTCTGTTTTAAGTGATGTTATATTTAATTCAATTTAATTTAATTTTAATTGAGTTTTAATTTAATTTAATTTGATTGAGTTTGATTTAATTTGATTTGATGTTTAATTAATTTGATTTGATTTAATTCAATTTTATTTAATTTAATTTAATTCAATTATTTAATTTAATTTATTTAATTTAATTTAATTTGATTTAATTCAATTTTATTTAATTAATTTAATTTATTTAATTTAATTTAATTTAATTTAATTTAATTGTTTAATTTAATTTAATTTAATTTAATTGTTAAATTTAATTTAATTTTAATTTATCCTTAATTTACTTTATTTTTAATTTTAATTAAAATTTTAAAAGAGTTTAATAATTTAATTAAGTCTTTTAATGTTTCAAATTTGAGTTATCATTTTAATTAAGAGTTGAATATTAATGAGATAATTAATTTAGGGACTTTTTAAATTAAAGAATAAATCTCTTCCTAATAAATATCCCTTATTTTAATAATTCCAATTTATTATTCCTCCAAATTTAATCTATTATTTAATTAAAGTTTAATCATTTTAAAATTATTTAATGGGTTTCTACCCTTTAATTATTTAAATTTCAATCATCCAAATCAGATTAAGATCAAATATTTTACTTGTTGATTTTTTATTAAACCTAAAGTTTTAATTAAGGGTTAAAAGTTTAATTACCATTTTACCCCTTTAGCTTAATAATTTCATAACTCACTAAATTGAACTCAAATGAACTTGAAATTTTTATGTGACTTCACTCATATGTCAATAAAGACATGAGAGGAGAAAATGTGATTTTTCTGTATTTAATTTATTTATATAATTATTTTTGGTGGAAAATAGAGATTTTCAAGGAAAATTTAATAACATGACCAAGGGAAAGTTTCTGTCCTTAAGAAAATTAGGGGACATTCCTAATGACCAGAGAAGCACTTGGACCAATTTTGGTGATTTTTTGAATCATATTATTTTTATTATAATTATTTTAAATTTTGGAGTATTAATTAATTTAAAAATAAAATAAATGTTGAAAAATGGGTTTTATATTTTTCAAAAATCTCTCTGATACCAAGGAAACCAGAGAAGCAAATTTTGCAATTTTCTGATTTTTTATGATTTATTGTAATTATTTTAGTGAAAATGCTAGAAAATACATTTTTTTAATTTTAAAATTACCCTAGGGTTTTAAAATTCAATATCTCACTAAATAGACCTAGGAAAAATGTGGGATTTGTTCCTAAGTGATTAAAATTCAAAATATGACATTTTGGTGAATTTTATTATTTTTGTGATTTTTATTATTTTTTAATTATTAAAAATATTAAAATATTATTAAAAATCAACTTTTTTAGAAAATTGAAATTTTAATTTTCTTAGGTTTCCCTGATATCAGAGAGGCTCCAAAACCAATTTGGTGAATTTTTTAAAAGTATTTTAAAAGTTATGAATTTTTTAAAGTTTAAAATGGCTAAGTGACTTAATCAACCCAATTAGTAGGGCTAACCAAGTCCAATTGACCACAAATTTTTATGGTGGGTTCCTCTGATCCTAAAGGTCAGTGGAGAATTGATTTCAAGTCAATTTGATGCCTGGTTAACTCTAATTAATTAAAGACCTATTTTGGGTGTTTAAGCCGATTAGGGTTGTTTTAAATAAACTAAGTTAAAACCTATTTTTCCTAGGGTTCTCTGGTCATAAGGAACATCACCAAATTTTCCTAGAATTTATTTCACAACATGCTATTTACTGGAATTAAAATACTCAAAACGGTGACACTGAACTTGAAAAATCAAGAACTCTTCATAGGGATGGCCTCGACTTTGGAAAATTCGGGGAATGTTCCCAAATTCAGAGGCTTAAAGCCCTATGGTCTCATGCCATGGTGAATTGTATGCATGCATGGAGAATTAAAACAATGCAGAGAGTAAATAAATTATAAAAAATAAAATACTTGATGAAATTAAATGATTTCTTTTCCACATTATTCTCCTCTCTTCATCTGAGCAAGAGGGTATTTTTATTTTATTTTTGTGATTTTTCTACACGGAGATATGAATTTTTGAAGTTTAGGGAATTAAATAAATAAGAAAATACCCTATTTATCTATTTATCCACGCGGCGCCGCGTCAGCCTCGGCGGCTCCGAACGCACACGCGTCGCGCTCCCATTCGACGCCGCCACCCGAGTCGGCGGCCGGGCCCCGCGGTTCTCGTACCGTCTCCCGGTCCGACGCAATCCTGGCCGTCCGTGCGCGCGTGTATCGAATGGACGGCATCCGTTCATCGTCCCCAAGTGTTCTCGCCGAGAGCCGTCCACACTAAATCCTTAAGATCTCACTCGATTCTCGATGGATTTTTACGTTCTTATACTCTATGGATTCGTCTTGAAGAGACGAACACATCTATACGGCTAACATGCATTGAAACTAAGGCATTTGAAATGGAGAATCTCCGGAAGCTCGGGATGGATAGTTAACTCATACCTTAGCTCGGAGAAGTGTGGCTTCGATCCGAGAGTTGTTGCACCTTCGATTGGGTCCCGACAAGCTCCGGATGAAGTCTCCCGGTGCGGTGAATTGCTCAGCTATGAAAGTGACCACGGCCGATCACAAAGCTTGGAGGCTGGAGCAGCCTGGGTGGCTCTGGAGATGGGGCTTTTGATGGTGGACACCTTCCCTCGGTGCAGGTGAAGGTGTAGAGCCAATCAATTTGGGAATTGGCTCACTTGTGGAGAAGTGTCCTGGTTTTGGGTGGAATTTCGACTACGAAATTGAGCTTACGGAGGAGAAATGGCGGGGGGATCTCACTTGGGGATCAAGTGCTCTAAGAGTGGAGAAGGGTGCGGAACAATTTTGGCGAGTTTTGGCGAGGTTTGTGCTTGGCTCCTCTCATGGCCGAGAGGGGTGGAGTTTAAATAGGAGAGGGTGGAGGGCCTCCCGGGGAGAGTTAGGGCTTGGGATCGAGCTGCTGCTGGTGAGGAGAAGATCGGCCATGGTGACCACTAGGGATGGGGCGGCTCGGCAAGTGAGAATTTCGATGTTGGCTCACATGTGAGCTCTCGGCCATGGTGTTTTCCGGCGGCCTGGTGGCCGGCCGGCCAGGCATGGGTCACCCTCAGGGTCAGGTGGGTCAGGGCTGGAGGTTTGTGCAATCAATTGGCAATTGCCATGTGTAAAGGAGTTGGATTGAAATGGAATGGGGGATGAGCCTATTTTAGGTCCAAATGGGTCAACCCACCTTTTGGGCTTGGTTCACCTCCCCATGGCCTGATTTTGGGCTGAGAGGATCGGTTGGGTCGGCCAGAGAGAGTGGTGTGGTCTCTATCCATGATGAGGTGGCTAAACATGGTTTAGTGTGTGACATGCTTAAGGTAAAAAAGGCTTAATGAAAGATTAGGAAAGGAGCCCCTCCTTTTACCATTAATGGCATGGTCACATGTCAAGCCTCCCATGGCTTCATGTGGCTTGTCAATGGCTTGCATGGCTTGTCTTTGGCTTGGGGAAAGTTGAGTCAATTTCATAAAAATGGGTTTTAAGAAATTTTTGGTAATTTTATGGGAATTTGGATGAAGCTTCATTTGGAATAATTCAATGATGATTTTAGGACTTAGGTAATGGATTTAATTAAATGGATGACAAATGGAGATGTCATGTGGGCTTTAGGGTAGATTTGGGCTTTTGAATTTTGAAGGAAATGGGCTTTTAGAAGGGTTTAAGGGAAGTGGGCTTTTAAGTTTATGAATGTGTTCATGGATGAAAATTTTTGTAAAAGGTTGGGCCAAATAATTGTTGGGTTTAGCTCATGGATGTGTCATGAGTAACTTGAAGCAAATTTGGGGTAGTTTGGGCTTGAATTGGGTTGGATTTGGATTCTTTTGGTGAATGGGCCAATATAGGTCCAAGTGGGCCGAGTTGGGCCAATGTTAGGCTAGGGTTGAAATTGATGTAGAATTATTGTTGAGAAGTGTTTATGGGAATGTTTCAAAGAGGTTTTGACTTTGGTTGGGCTTTGATTTTTGGGGTTTGGGTTCATTTGGGTTAGGTTTGGGCTTAGGTCGAAAAATGGGCCTTAAGGTCAAAAGTGGAATTGGATCCAAATGTCAATCAAATTGGACTTAGATTTGGTCTAGATTGGTATTGGGGATGTTGAATTGAAGTTTAGAATTGAATTGGACCAAAATTGGGGTCAATTGGGTAGGTTTGGTTTGACATTGGGTTCACTTTGGATTAAAATGGGTCAAATGGGGGTTTTGACAAAAGTAGGGTAAATTGACAAAATTGGCCCATGGTGTAGTTGGACAAAATGAAATTGGGAATATTTGGGATTTTCTGGAATTTTCTGGGAATTTTTTTGAATTTTTGGATTTTTAGGCCAAGAAGGGTATTTTGGGTTATTTGGAGGGTATTGGGAGGTTTTTTTGGAATTTTTGATATTTTTGGGTATGGATGATCAATTTAAGTGATGTGGAGATGTTTGGGATTGATTTTGGAAAATTTTGGGTAATTTGGAAATTTTGCAAAAATTTGGGTAATTTGAGGGTTTTGGGTAGGTTTAGTAGGTGTAGGGTCTCGGGGGTCAAAAATTGAAAATTTGGGAAATTGAAGATTGGGTGAATTTAGGTGGAAAGAAATCATTTTGGTTGAGCCATGAAGCCATTTCAAGCCCATATGAGCCATGAGAGGACTCATTTGAGGCATTCAACTATGTTGTTCCTAACCTCTTGCGCGAGGGCTTAGGGGTTAAGGACCATCCATGTGAATCACCTACATGAGTCGGGAGGTTAAGTTGGGTATGGGTGTGGTTTTAGGAAGTGTGTGGAAATGTAGTGTGTAAGTGTAGTGTAAGTCGGCCCCTTCACCGGACCGGGCCGCCGAGGCGGTCCCTAAGGCCGAAGAGTCCTATAGGAACTCATCCTTTAAACTTCCACATTTGATTTCAACCCTCTAGGTGATTAGGGGTCTATAGTCGAATTTGTGGAGTTTGCGGGGAGTTTAGAAGTGGTTTGAATTTCTAAAAGGCGGGTCCCAATTCTAGTCCTCTAAGATAGTCAAAGGAAAAGCCTAAGGCTAGATCCTAAGCACTAAAAAGAAGAAGGGAAGACCTCATCAAAAATGAGGTCAACAACCACGTGCTACAGATTTTCAAGAACCAAGTTGTCTACCGTTTCGGAGTTCCGCGCAGGATCATCTCAGATAATGGGTCAGCATTCAGAAGCACGCAAATCAATAATTTTGTCAGGAGACACGGAATCGGCGGCGGTATTCAACAATTTACTATCCAAGAGCAAACGGCACAGCTGAGGCTTTTAATAAAACTCTCGTTCAAATTTTAAAGAAAATTTTGGACGATAATAAGAGAAATTGGCACGAGAAGTTATTAGAAGCCTTATGGGCCTACCGGACAACCTTCGAACTCCTACTCGAAGCTACACCTTACGCTCCGGTGTATGGGTCCGAGCGAGTGTTACCCTTAAAGGTCCGGCTTCCTTCACTCGGAATTGCGGTTGCAAACAAAATCACGACAAAAGAGAATGCCAAATTACGACTAGAGGAGTTGGAAAGCTCGGAAGGGAAAAGACTTGCGGCCAACGGAATTTATAACTATACCAAGCTAAGATGGTTCGAGCCCATGACAAGCCGGTCCGCCCAAGAACCTTTAAAGTTGGTGACTTAGTTCTCGTTCTCAAAAGACCTATTCTTGCACACCGCAAGATAGGAGGAAAATTTGAACCCACTTGGGAAGGACCGTTTTTGGTTGAGGCAGTCTACTCAGGAGGCTCCTACCAGCTTATGAATTGCCAAGGAGAAAGACATATGCTTCCGATCAACGGACGATACTTGAAGAAGTATTACGCTATCTGATGTTTCGAAGGAATGAATTCTTCATCCCTAGAAGCACGGGCGAAGTAATTACTTATGACTGGGTCCGAACCCAAAAAATAATAAAAAATGTGTTAAAATAAATAAAATCATGATAATAAAGTCTTCCTTGTTCTCTCTTCCAAATCAAAATCTTTTTTTCGATCTTTTCCCACTTCATTCCTGTTGAATCTAAAAATATAAAAGGAATAAGGAACAAAAAAAAAAGAAGAAAAGCTCTATCTTTAATAAAAATTTTCTTAATGTTCTTGTTCTTAGTACAGCCCCTGATCCTTTTCCTTGTCTTTTCGCAGGGAAATGTCGAACGGGCGGTTGGTCCTGAACTTTAGAAATAGCGTAAGCCTTACACTCGACGAAAAGAGGGTAAAAGATGGAGCGATAATAGAGATTGACTCGGACTTCGCACCGGCGAGCTGCGCAATACGAGGAAAGTGGCCGGGTCCCGGTTGACCGAGAGGAATTGCCCGGTCGGACGATAATGAAAGTGGGTGACCCAAGCTACCAATCCAGCAGTAAGAAAAGGAAAACAAACACTGAGGAGGACAAGAGAATCAAGTCTGTAGTCTCTACAGCATAGGGCAGGCTTGTTAGCGCCGCGCCCACAGAAATTCAGGAAGTACGAAGAGCTACTCTCACAGCAACTCAACGAAGAAATAAAAATCGCATTATCCGCAAGATGTTAACCAAACAAGCAGCAGACCAGCGCGACGAGGCAGTCGCTACTACCAGTGCATATACTTCAAGCATGCCGGTTCACCGGGAACTCGAAGAAAGGAGGCCGGCTCCGAGGATAACGAAGAGACCGGGGAAATCTCAAGAAGATCATAAGAAGGAAGGCTACCACGCCGCCGGATAAAGCCACCGTAATGCATAACCTTGTTGCGAGAGGCAACCCGGAGGATGTCCCGACGGAGACCATCCACGAGGAGCCGAGGTATGCAGGAGAACGCAAAGGGATTGAGCCATATATCCCACAGTACGTCACCAGGCCTCGCCATTTGCAGATTATTCCAGAATACGAGCTAGAAAGAATGCAGAATATCGAGAAGCAAACTTTTGAATACTTCGAAAGAATCAGAGGCAGGAGGATCAATATATTAAAAGGCCTCGAGCTACATACAAACGTGTTCTCAGAATACGAACAACAACAAATCGTGGATGCATCCGGGATTTGAAAAGAATGGGTCGAGCGAGGCCGCCTAAGAGAAAACACCTACTCGGAACCCCGGAGATGGATGCCGGGGAAAGGGCGAATTACAATACGATGTGGATGCTTGCTACTGACTTCGCGAGAAGACGGGAAGGGAAACCCACCGGGAATACTCCGTCATGGCGAGGTAGATCCAATGTCATTCGTCATCAAAAGGATGGTAAAGAGAATGATAACATGGAGGGTACTGCCGGCGATTGCATACCCAGCAGGTTGCATCATTAACATCTACAAGCGGGGTGATCGCATACCCCCGCACATCGATCACCACGACTTTGTCGGACCTTTACGCACGGTTTCTTTTACGAACGAGTGTAATATCATGTTACGATCCGACCTCCGGATAGCGAGGCCCGGGTGAGTTCCGAGGGACGGTAAAGATACCATTACCGGTAGGTTCCGTCATGATACTAAAGGGCAACGAGTAGATGTCGCTAAACATTGCATACGGGAGTACCAATGAAGCGGATCTCGGTTACTTTCGGAAGGATGGATGACGGGAAAGCACCTTACCACTTCCGGCCGGACCGGAGCTAGAGAGCCTCTGGCCTTATGAGATGTGAGTTACATGGAAAATATCACACCTCCAACGTACATCCATACGGCATCCTTGCCAAGGATGGCTTAGAAGGTGATGTTATTGACCGTGTACCTCGCTATTCAGACATGGATTTTTTGACAGATGCCTTTTTGGATGGATCGACAAAGATCATACATAGTCCATTTTGAGTCTGCATGGATTGTATGAGATGTATTCTAGATCGAGTTGTATAATGTATCTTCAACATGATCGGAATGAAAGTGACCATGTCACATTTTTTGGCCTTCACCTCTTTTGTGCAAGTTGACTGGGAAACGCCATTAAAGTTAAATGAAATTCGAACAAAGAACAGAAAAGAAACAAAAAGAATAAAAGAAAACTTTCCTTAAAAATCTAAATAAAAAAAATGATGAACTCCAAATTCGCACGAACATTAAACGAATGATAAAGCAAATTTGAATCGTTAAAGGATAAAGAAAATGAACACAAATTCCAAATCAAATCTCAATCAAATTCAAATTCAACTTTCCAAATCTCAAATCAAATCTCAATCAAATTCAAACTCAACCTTCCAAATCTGAAATCCAATCTGTTCTACTCTCTCCCTTGTTTGGGATGGAAGCGGTCAATTCTACTGACACAGAGCCATGAGGTTTTCGATTCGGATCTGATGGCGAGGAATTGTATCCAATCCAAACCAGCAACTTTCGATCAACTCTTTTTGAGTGGGATATGTAGCATCTACGTATTCCCTCCTAATCTGTTTCTTTCCACAAAAATCTTTTACAACTTTCATGAAATTCTCGAAACACCAAAATTCCATACTTTTCAAATCAACATTACAAATCTTTGCAAAATCAGTTACCATTCAAATTCAAACTTTTGGGGTTGAGGATTTTACATCCGAGACTGCATTGCTTTAGGATTCTTTCCCTATCGCAATGAAATACATCAAAATCAAATTCTTGGGGTTGAGGATTTTACATCCAAGACTGCATTGCTTTAGGATTCTTCCCCTATCACAATGAAATACATCAAAAATCAAACTTTTGGGGTTGAGGATTTTACATCCGAGGCTGCATTGTTTTAGGATTTTTTCCCTATCGCAATGAAATACATCAAAATCAAGCTTTTGGGGTTGAGGATTTTACATCCGAGACTGCATTGCTTTAGGATTCTTTCCCTATCGCAATAAAATACATCAAAAATCAAACTCTTGGGGTTGAGGATTTTACATCCAAGACTGCATTGCTTTAGGATTCCTCCCCTATTGCAATGAAATACATCAAAAAATCAAATTCTTGGGGTTGAGGATTTTACATCCGAGACTGCATTGCTTTAGGATTCTTCCCCTATCGCAATGAAATACATCAAAATCAAACTTTTGGGGTTGAGGATTTTACATCCGAGACTGCATTGCTTAGGATTCTTTCCCCATCACAATGAAATACATCAAAATCAAACTTTTGGGGTTGAGGATTTTACATCCGAGACTCGCATTGCTTTAGGATTCTTTCCCTATCGCAGATGAAATACATCAAAATCAAATTCTTGGGGTTGAGGATTTTACATCCGAGATCGTATTGCTTTAGGATTCTTCCCCTATCGCAATGAAATACATCGAAAAAATCAAACTTTTGGGGTTGAGGATTTTACATCCGAGATTTCATTGCTTTAGGATTCTTTCCCTATCGCAATGAAATACATCAAAATCAAATTCTTGGGGTTGAGGATTTTACATCCGAGACTGCATTGCTTTAGGATTCTTCCCCTATCGCAATGAAATACATCAAAAATCAAACTTTTGGGGTTGAGGATTTTACATCCGAGATTGCATTGCTTTAGGATTCTTTCCTTATCGCAATGAAATACATCAAAATCAAATTCTTGCGGTTGAGGATTTTACATCCGAGACCGCATTGCTTTAGGATTCTTCCCCTATCGCAATGAAATACATCAAAATCAAATTCTTGGGGTTGAGGATTTTACATCTGAGACTGCATTGCTTTAGGATTCTTTCCCTATCGCAATGAAATACATCAAAATCAAATTCTTGGGGTTGAGGATTTTGCATCCGAGACTGCATTGCTTTAGGATTCTTTCCCTATCGCAATGAAATACATCAAAATCAAATTCTTGGGGTTAAGGATTTTACATCCAATACCGCAGTGCTCTGAGATCTTTCCTCATTGTAATGGTTCAATCTAATCAATTCAATTTTCTTTTGAGGTTGAAGATGTTACATATAAAACCACAAAATTCCAATTTTCATTTCAAGTTCAAATCCCTTCAAATTAATTCTAACAAACTTCAATCTAAATTGAAACTCAAACTAAAATCTGAGCTCACACATCAAAACTTAAACTGAAACATAATAAAATCTAAATCGAAATTCCCCCAGATCATGTGATTCGGGATTCACCTCCTTTACCTTTCCCCATCGAGAGTTCAGGAATCTCCAGTCTCAGAGATAGACTTGACACTCCCCAGCGGAAATTCTTCTACTTTGTCCTAAGTTTGTCACTTGGACATCTGTGTTGGTTTGTCGATCTTTTCGGTCAACGCCAATACGCGCGGTGCGCTTGGATAGCACACCACACCTATTGGGGGTCCATTTGTTGACCTCATTTTTGATGAGGTCTTCTCTTTCCTCTTTAGTACTTAGGATCTTGCCTTAGGCTTTTCCTTTGACTACCTTAGAGGACTAGAAGTGGAACCCACCACTTAGAAATTCAAACCACTTCTAAACTCCCTGCAAACTCCACAAACTTGACTGTAGACCCCTAATCACCTAGAGGGTTGAAATCAAATGTGCAAGTTTAAAGGATGGGTTCCTATAGGACTCTTTGGCCTTAGGAGCGCCTTACAGGTGGCACTAGTGCAGTGAGGGGCGACTTACACACACCTTACACTTGTACATTACACTTTCACACACCTCCTAAGACCACACCCATACCCAACTTGACCTCCTGACTCATGAAGGTGATTCACATGGATGGTCCTTAACCCCTAAGCCCTTGGCTAAGAGGGTTAGGAACAACATAGTGAATGCCTCAAATGAGTCCTTTCATAGCTCATGTGGGCTTGATATGGCTTCATGGCTCAACCAAAATGATTTCATTCCACTTACATTCACCAAATCTTCAATTTTCCAAATTTTCAATTTTCCAAATATTCAATTTTCCAAATTTTCAATTTTCCAAATTTTCAATTTTTGACCCCCGGGACCCCGGACCCGCTAGCCTACCCAAAACCCTTGAAATTACCCAAATTTTTCAAAATTTCTTAATCACCTAAAATTCCCCAAAATTAACCTTGAACATTTCCTCACCACTCAAATTGATCATCCATAGCAAAAAATACCAAAGATTCCAAAAGTACCCCCCAATACCCTCCAAATACCCAAAATGCCCTTCTTAGCCAAAAAATCCAAAAATTCAGAAAATTCCCAAAAATTCCAAAAAATCTAAAATATTATCAATTTCATTTTGTTCAACTACACCATGGGCCAATTTTGTCAATTTACCCCACTTTTGTCAAAATCCCCAATTTGACCCATTTTAACCCAAAGTGAACCCAATGTCAAACCAAACCTACCCAATTGACCCAAATTCTGGTCCAATTCAATTCTAAACTTCCATTCAACATTCCCAACACCAATCTAGACCAAATCCAAGTCCAATTTGATTGACATTTGAATCCAATTTCACTTTTGGCATTAAAGCCCAATTTGGACCCATGACCCAAACCTAGCCCAAACCAAACCAATTTAACTCCAATTAACCCCAAATATTTTCTAAACCTTCCCTAACATCCCCAAAAACAAAACACTAACATGATTTGCCCAAAATTTGGATCTAAACCCCACTCAAATTCAACCTAAAACCAAAAGGCCCAATTTTGACCTAAATCCACCCCTAACCCAAATGAGCCCAAATCCCAAAATCAAAATCCAACCAAATTTGGAACCTCTTTCAAACACTCCAATAAACATTTCCAAACATCAATTTTACATCAATTTCAACCCTAGCCCAACATTGGCTCAAGTTAGCCCAATTTGACCTACATATGCTCATTTATCAAATCAACCCAAATTCAAACCCAAATCAAACCCAAATCAAACCCAAATCACTCCAAACTTGTTTCAAATCAATCATGACACATCCTTAAGCCAAACCCAAAAATTATTTGGCCCAAGCCTTTACCAAACTTTCATCCTAAAATCCATTTTAAAATCTAAAAGCCCACTTCCCTAAACCATTTTAAAAACCCATCTTCATTAAATTTTAAAAGCCCAAACTCATCCTAAAGCCCACATTACAATCTCATCCCATCACCACTCAATTAATATCATCCCTTAAGTCCTAAATCAATCATCAAATGGTTCCAAATCAAGCCATATGCCAAATCACCCCTAAATGCCAAAAATCCCTAAAATCCATTTCCATGTAGATAAGCCAAGCCATCCCTAAGCCAAATGGAGTCCTTGAAGCCATGCACAAGCCACATGAAACCATGGGATCCATTTTACACATCATCATACTATTAATTGCAAAAGGAGGAGCCTCTTTTAAGCCCCCTTAAAAAGGTTTTAACCCTTTTAATGCTTCACCTTAATCCATGATTAATCAAATATTCATGGATGGTGACTTCTCTACCCTTTCCTAGCTGATTCATCGATCCTCCCTCGACCCAAATCAGCCATGGGGAGGTGAACCAAGCCCATTTCCATGGGTTGACCAAACCAAGTGCAAAAGAAACCACCTCCCCATGCCATTTTGATCCAACCACTTTACACATGTAAGGCTTCAATTGAATTCACCAACTTCAACCCCTGACCTCCCTGACCTTGAGGGTGACCCTTGCCTGGCGGCCAGCCATCTGGGCCGCCGGAAAATGCCATGGCCGAGACATGGGGAGGAGCCAAACTTTGGAATTCCACCTTGCTGAGTTGCCCCATGTCCAATGGCCACCATTGCTGTTCTTCCCTTGACATAAGCAGCTGATCCCAAGCCCTAACTCTCCCTGGGAGGCCCTCCAGCCTCTCCTATTTAAACCCCACCTCTCTCGGCCATGAGGAGGTGCTGAATCAACCTTAAGGAAACTCTGCCAAAATCACTCCAGACTCTCCCCACACCTAGTGCACTTGATCCCCACTGTCCTCCTGCCCTAATCCTCACTAATTGAGCTCAATTCTCAGGCCAGAACATGACATTACCAAATCCTTCACCAAAGTCAAATTAAACTCACCTACACCTGCACAAGGTCAAGAGGAGAAGTTCCCCAGTGAAAGCCCCCTCTCCGTGCCACCTATCCGTTCCGGACTCCGAAGGTTGAAATCGGGCTTGGTCGAAATCATACTCGGACAATTCAACGAGGCCGGAAGACTTCATCCGGAGCTTGCTTGGACTCGATCGAAGGTGACACAACCCTCGGATCGAAGCCTACACTTCTGCGAGCAAAGGTATGGTCTCACTCTTCTTCCCGAGATTCTGAACATTCTCTATTTTTATTGAATCAATTTCATGCTACATAAACCGTATGGATGTGTTCGTCTCTTCAAGAAGAATCCATAGAGCACAAGAACACAAAAATCCGTTGACAAATGAGTGAGTTCTTAGGGTTTTAGTGTGGACGGTTCTCGGGCTAGGAGGCTTTGGGACGATGAATGGATGCCGTTCATTCAATACACACGCGGATGGATGGCTCAGATCAGGTCGGATCAGCGGATGACACGCGGAAGGCGGGACCAGGGCTGCTGACTCAAGTGGCGGCGTCGAATGGGAGCGCGGCGCGTGGTCGTTCGGAAATGCCAAGGATGACAGGGCGCCGCGCTGGATAAGTAGGAAAATAGGCATTTTCTTATTTATTTAATTCCCTAAACTTCAAAAATACATAACTTTGTGTAGAAAAATCAGAAAAATAAAATAAAAATACCCTCTTGCTCAGTGAATAGAGGAGAATAATGTGGAAAAGAAATCATTTAATTTCATTGAGTATTTGATTTTTAATAATTTATTTACTCTCTGCACTATTTCAATTCTCCATGCATGTATACAATTCACCATGGCATGAGACCATAGGGCTTTTGAAGCCTCTGAATTTGGGAACATTCCCTGAATTTTCCAAAGTCAGAGGCCACCCCTATGAAGAGTTATTGATTTTTCAATTCTAGGTCACTATTCTGAATATTTTAATTCCAATAATTAGCATGTTGTGAAATAAATTCTAGGAAAATTTGAGGATGTTTCTTATGACCAGAGGACTCTAGGAAAAATAGGTTTTGAATTAATCCACTTGGAATAACCCTAATTGGCTTAAACACCCAAAATAGGTCCTTAATTAATTAAAGCTAATCATATATCAAATTGACTTGAAATCAATTCTCCACTGACATTTAGGATCAGAGGAACCCACCATAAAAATTTGAAGTCAATTGGACTTGGTTAGCCCTACCAAATGGGTTGATTAAGCCATTTAGCCAACTTAAACTTTAAAAATTCATAACTTTCAAAATACATCTAAAAAATTCACCAAATTGGTTTTGGAGCCTCTCTGATATCAGGGGAATTTAAGAAAATTAAAATTACAATTTTCTAAAAAAAGTTGATTTTTTTGCATTATTTTAATATTTTTAATAATTAAAAAATAATAAAAAACACAAAAATAATAAAATTCACCAAAATGTCACATTTTGAATTTTAATCACTTAGGAACAAACCCCATTTTTTTTCTTAAGTCTCTATAATGGGATATTAAATTTTAAAGCCCTAAGGTAATTTTAAAATTAAAAAAAAGTATTTTCTAGCATTTCCACTAAAATAATTCTAATAAATCAAAGGAAAATTAGAAAATTACAAAAATTGGTTCTCTAGTTTCCTTGGTATCAGAGAGATTTTTGAAAAATATAAAATTCATTTTTCAACCTTTATTTTATTTTTAATTTAATTAATACTCCTAAACTCAAAATAATTATAATAAAAATAATATAATTCAAAAAATCACCAAAATTGGTCCAAGTGGTCCTCTGGTCATTAGGAATGTCCCATAATTTTCTTAAGGATAGAAACTTCCCTTGGTCATGTTGTTAAATTTTCCTTGAAAATTCTTATTTTCCACCAAAAATAATTATATAAATAAATTAAATACAGAAAAATCACATTTTCTCCTCTAATGTCTTGATTGACATATGAGTGAAGTCGCATAAAAATTTCAAATTAATTTAAGCTCAATTTAGTGAGTTATGAAATTAGTAAGTTTAAAGGGCAAAATAGTAATTAAAATTTTAACCTATAATTGAAATTTTTTTAGGTTTAATTAAAAGGGTGGGTAAAATATTTGATATTAAGTTGATTTTGGATGTTTTAAACTTAGGTATTTAAAGGGTAGAAACCTACCAAATAATTTGAATGTAATTAAAATAAACCTTAATTAAATAATTAATTAAATTTGGAAGAATAATAAAAAATTAGAATTATTAAAATAGGGATATTATTAGGAAGAAATTTATTCTTTAATCTAAGAATCCCTAAATTAATCACCTCAATAATATTTAATTCCTAATTAAAATGATAATCCAAATTCAAAATTTATAATGTTAAAAGACTTAATCATTAAATTAAATTAAAATTAAAACATTTAAATTAAATCCTTTTAAAATTTCAATTAATATAATACTTTAACAATTAAAATTAAATCATCCCTAAAGCATAAAAAATAAATTATTAAATTAAAATTAAAAAATAAATAATAAAATTAAATTTAAATTTAAATTTAAATTTAAATTAAAAATAAAACCAAATTAAAATTTAAATTAAATTAAAATTAAAATGAAATTAAATTAAATTAAATTAAATTCAAATTCAAATTAAATTAAATTGAATTAAATTAAGTTAAATCACATTAAATTAAATTAAAACATATTAAATTAAATTAAATTAAATTAAAAAAATCAAGTTAAATTAAAATTAAAATTAAATTAAATAAATTAAATTAAATTAAAATTAAAACTAAACCAAATTAAATTAAATTAAAATTAAATTAAATTACATTGAGTTAAATAAACATCACTTAAGACATAAAGAATTCAAAAATAAATCTAAAACAACTTGAACACTATTCCAAACTTAAACCCATTAATTAAAATTAAGTCGAATCACAAATAATTTGAACATCGATTTGCCCTCAAAAGCTCTTATTGTCATAACTCCTAAATGGAGTGTTAAGTGAAGTATTACTTCACTCATAGGATATTCAAATGTCCTAGTTCATCGAGCAAGATAACAAAACTTGAACTCCTGGACGATTAATTCATTTGTATAATTAAATTCTCTTGGATTTAAAACAATCCTAGAGGTATTGAAAAGATGTTTAAGATTCGTCTTAAGCACTTCCTCAATACGATAGGATTTTCATAAGAACAATTGAACTTAATCGTTCTTTGATGATGAAAATCGTCCTCAAACCAAAACACAAGAACCTAGACGTCATAGGAGATGATCGGCTACGGGATTAGGAACTTGGTAGAAAACCATAACCCTTCCCTTAGCTTTACCTAGGAACTTGCTTTAAATGCTTAAAAATTCTAAATTGTGTTTAAGTGCGACATGGGATGACGGGAAGACCCTCCGAGTACGCTTTTATTTTGTTGCGATTTACTTTCTTGCAATTTACTTTATTGCAAATGCACTTTTCTTTTCTTGCATGATAAACAACTGTTGCATGAAAACCCACACCTTCGAGGTAGCCCTAAAACTAAAACCAAAACTAAATTAAAAGTCATTACAAGATAAAATTCACCGCCACAATATTTCAAAATATAAAACAACTCAAAATTTAATCACAAACAAAACAATAAAACCACAACTACAACTAAATTAAAACGTCTTGTTGGATGATCGGGAATACTTCGGATGATGTAACCTACGTGTTGCTAACGGGATTTCCCACGGTCTAAATGAAAGTGTGGAACTCATTTAGTTGAGTTTAGCAAATTCATCTGGACTAAGTGAATCCGATATAAATAACAATGCCGGAAGGATGGAACCGTGGAATCTTAACCGGTGTTGTTATAATTAACTTTAAGATTTGTTTTAATTAAAACATAAAAAAAACACTTGGATTTTAAGATTTCTAAAACCAAAATCCTCTCTTTTCTTTTGATTACAATCTTCTAAAACTAAACCCTCTGTAACAACAAGGAGCTCGGAGCATGGTGGGCAGCACGGCCATCGTCATCAACAAAACCTGAGTCTACTTCAACAAAATTTTCATAGAATTAAATAACCAAGCCATAGGATTTCGAGGTAGTTTGTCTGGTGCAACATAAATCCTCAATCTTTTTGTTAGGCATTTGCATTGCAAATTAAGCCCTAACCAGTCTTAGGATTTCCGAGGTAGTCGTCCGATACGACATAAACCCTCACATCTTCGAGAGCTATTTGTATGATCATGTCATACGAATATAAGTCCTAATTAATTAAAATTGGCAAGATCAAAACATTAAACAAACATTAGGACTTTCCTAAATTCAAGCCAAACAATAGGATAGTCGGAAAATTACCGAAGTTTGCTTTGAATCTGTAATTTCTCCTACTTTTCTTCCTTTGAATTCCCAAAACAAAATGTTTCAAACTTGATCCATTCCCTATTGAAACTCTAAAATTCAATCCCTTGAAAACTTAAACTTTGAGATTCTTGAGAGCAGAACTATTGATTATTATCGAGAGTTTTCTTAAGTGATTCCCGTCACTTAAGATGTAATTAACTATAGGGGCTTGCCCTTATAGGGAACTTCGAGAACCCGGGTAATATAAACCACCGCTTAATTCATTTATATTAAGTAGGGGAATTTGTCGGCTTATAAAATTGGTTCGCGGACCAATACGATGTCACAAATCTCCTAGTTTATTTAACCAAGCCCCATCATTAAGCAGTGTGTCTATTCTTCGGGATAAATACACGGTTTGTGATGCGGCGCTCGTTTATATAAACTATCTGGGATGTGAGGTCGGTTTGATTTAATATCTTAAATTATTTTCAAAATCAAATACTACTTTCTAAACCATATATATATATATATATATTCAAATTAAAATCTAAAATTCGCCGACAATTTCTGTTAGGCGCCCCCTTTTTTAAAATACAATACACAACTTAAAAATATGCCGACAGGATTATAATCTATAAAATCATTTTAAAATGTACGTAATTTATTAGTGTAGTGATTCCATTAGAAATTTTAAGTAAATCAGTGTGATGTGATGAGTTATTGGAAGAATTGACCTTATTTATCTTATGTGTGTTTATGTTTATGTTACAATTTTATATAATAATTGAAGAACATTTTTATATTCCCTTGTTAATACCTGCTATGCTAGTTAAACTTTTATTTAGTGAATTTCATTCTGGCTTGATTAGTTTAGATTTATTTTCTGTTGCATATTGTTTTGTCCTAATGAATACTTGTAAATGGTTTTGATAAACATTTGTGGTAGATAGAATTTCTAAATTGTTTTTTCTTCCTGCTTATATTTTCTGTACTAAATGATATATATGATAAAAATTAAGTTTAGGGTAGGAAGAAAAATAAAATTTTAATGTGAAAATACTTCCTTTTAGTGTAATTTTAATACAATCATATTTTAGGTTAGATTTACTTTCTCTTACAGTCATTTTATCCTGATTATGCATGTATATGAATTTGATAGGATGTTGTAGTAGTAAGTAGATTCAACCTTTACTTTTTCTTCCTGCAACATTTTATGGAATTAATTGCAAAATATTTTAAAATTTAAGTTTGGGGGGAAGAAAAATTTTTAAAATGTAACTTTATTTGTCCTGAATAGCCTATATTTAATTTGATATCACTATTAAAATGACTTGTGGTATGTGGTGTTACCTTTACGTCACTATAATTTTGATTTTAGGAATGTTAGAAAAATAATTTAGTTGAAATCTTATGTGAAGAAACTGTTCTAGAGTTAAGATATTTTGTAGGAAACATTAGGAAAATGATTTTTTATTTATGGTAGAAAGGAGTTGAATATTTTAAAAGCTAAAATTCTTAGATTTATACTTAATGAGAATTGAGCCTTTATTAAAAACATTTTTCGAACTAACACTTACACTTATAAAAAGTGAGGGAAAGTTTTAAGTTTTGGATTTTAGAGAGAGAATATTGAAATTCAAAATTATTAAGGGCTTATCCAGATATAGTAATCCTCACATAAAAAAAGTGAAAAAAATGGGATTAAAAATGATCCCAAAAGAAAAAAAAGTGATAAAAAATGGATTGAAAATGATCCCAAAAGAAAAAAAAATAAAAGAAAATAAGTGAGGGGAAGTCTAATCAAAATTTGGTTTCACCTGAATCTTTTTAAATGAAAAGACTTAAAAACAATCCTAAGCTTATTCTTATTCCAAAAGGTATTGGTTAAATTGTTATAGATAAGGTGCTTAAATTCTGTTTTTATACTTTTTATGAATCTTTAGTTTGGCAATTTTCAATAACTTTTGAAGTAAATAGAAAATCAGGATTCCTAAGTTGAATATGACATATTCTTACACTCTAGTCCTAGGTTGATTTGCTACAATTTCTCTTATGTTATACTATAATATTTTTTAGATGAAATTATAGGAAACTCTATTGAAACCCATAACCACAAGTCAACATATTTTATTTTTAAAGTTATAGTGTTACTTGAGGACAAATAACAATTAAGTTTGGGGGATTTTGATGCAGCAAAAATATATACAATTTTTGCTATATGATTTTAGTCATTTTTTGTCATATTACAGTTTAAAAGGAAGGTATTTTGTATGTTTTTTGGTTTTAGGTACAAGAAATGACTTTTAGACAAAAAGAAACAAAAACAGTGCAATTTGGAGCAAAAACGAGCAAGAAATGAAATTTTGCTCTGACACCTTTCAATAAGTCTTTCGATGCTTAATCTCTTTTATACTTCTTGCATATTTTTGAATGAGATCATAATTTAAAGAAAGGTTATTTTATGCTTATCTTGTAGTGCTATCTGTCAGGAATGTAATGCAACTGAAACGAGGCGAATCGGAGCTGAAACAGAGTCAAACGGAGCAAAATGGTGGAGCTGCGCAGATGAGCGCCGGGGGCGCCAAACCGGCGCCGGCGGTGCCAGAAACCTGTGGGCACGATTTTTGGGCTTAGACAGTGCCCTATTCAGCGCCGGAGGTGCCCAAGACGGTCTGGATGCAAAATTGAGCAGTTGTTGGCCATATACATCAAATCTGTACGCTTTTTGGAAGGTTTCTTCGTGCACCTCTTGAGCAATTCGTCCCTACACTATTTTAAACTGAATTTGAAGCCAAATAAATGAGAGAGAGGATAGGGAAAACTTGGAGAATGTTGAGAGACCTTAGAATAGGAGTAGAAATGTAGATTTCTACCTATTTGGATAGATTGATGAGGGGATTTTGAGAGAATCTGTAAGGGAAAGTTCTAGCATTGCATGGATCTGCGGGAGGCTTTGTGGGAGAGATTTTCATCTTTCTTTTAAGGGGAAAAGCTAAGTATTGTGTTCTTCATTATCTTATGATTTTGTAAACACTTATTTTGTGGATTTTCTTTGAAATGAAGTTTGATGTTGTGTTTTCTTCGTGCTTTGTGATGTCTTTCTCTTACTCTTTCTTCTTGTTTGGAAATAGCGGCAAAAGAAGTTTATGCCATTATTTTTACTTTACTTTTCTTTTGTAATGAGTAGGATTCATGTTTAGGATATTGAGATGCTTGATAAAAGATGTTTTCATTATAAATGTGATGATTTTTACTTGCACTTCATTTACATTACAAAAAGAGCCCGTTGTATTGTTAAAATTCGTTGTAATTGCTTTGTCCCAAAAGTGCGGTGTAATTTTCAACAAAGTGGAACCACATTCAATGTCCATGAATGAGTTATGTAGTTCATGGGGCTTGAGTGCAAATAAATAGGGAAATGTTGTTTGATGGGCGTCAAATTTGAGATTTTAGCATGACAGACTGAAATCCTCAAATTGGTCCTAGAGTTTGGTAACTAAAGCTAGGGTTAGCCTTCAGGTGAAGGGAAGTGGGAGCTCTGGAGTGAGAGCAAGTATCCTCCAAGCCTAACCATGGATTTAGGGACTAAGCCTAGGATTTGCCATTGTTTTTTATAGCACTCTGAAGAGGGGGTATTCGGAAGAGGGTAAAGAATAGGATTGCTCCTACTTGGCACATACAATATTTAATGCATCCCATTCCTAAACTTTATCCAATTCATTATATAAGAATAGTAGATTTCATTATCTCAAAATTCACCAAACCAATTTATCCAAAAAGGGTTATCTTTAGAAGTAATATTTGCATTTAAGAGTAGTTAATATTCTTACATATAATCATCTACCTTTAGGAGTACTGGTTAGAAAAACCACTTATATCGACCTTCCAAACTAAATTCTGATAATTTTAGACTAGAATTTGACTAAGAACCTCTTACCTCGCTTCCCTGTGGGATCGATAAACGGGACTCCATTAGAGCCCTGATTACTTGATACGATACGTATACTTGCATTGGATCATTGTGACTTTATAAAAATTATTATATATCTATTGTTCATAAATCCTTGCATATAAAAAAGTCGCATCAATGGCTAACAAAATTAAACTTGTTTTATGTAATCTCATATCTCTGAATCAAACTATTTTTCTTATTGATAGATTTATTAGGGACAATGCTCTCTCTGTCCAAGAGCTGTTATTTGACATTGATAGAAATCGTAGATGTGGTAATGTCATTTTTAAAATGGATATAAAGAAAGCATTTGACTCCATTAGATGGGAATATTTGATGGATGTTCTAAAGACATTTAGTTTTAATGATGCTTTTTGTAAACTCATTTATAGGATCATTGATAACAACTATTATTCCATTATTATTAATGGTAATACACATGGGCATTTCAAAGTTACTAAAGGTATTAAATAGGGAGATCCTCTTTCTCCTTATCTGTTTATTCTTGTCTAGATATCTTAATCATTTATATGAGCAATATCCTACTCTTAACTATGCTCATAAGGGTGGGATTAGCATTTCTCATCTATGCTTTGCTAATGACCTGATTTTGTTTACCAATACTCACAAGAGATATATTATATGTATTTGGTAAATTCTTATGCATATACATAATTGTTCTGGTTTGTCTTTTAACACCTCCAAATGTTCCTTTTATTGCTCTAAATATGATCCTAATGCTAAAATTCACTGGATTACTGAATTTACTCAGTAAAGCTAATTTTCCTTTTAAAATCTTGGTTTCATTCTTGATAAGAAATATAAAAAGATATCTCTATTTTTTATCTCCTTGATAAAATTAGGTTGAGGTTGATTTCCTGGGAGAATAATTTTTTATCTTTTGGAGGGCGTATTACTCTTCTTAAGAGTATACTTACCTCTCTTCCTCTTTATATTCTCCAAGTGATGCAAATGCCTGTGGGTATTATCAAGAAGTTAGAAAATTTATTTAATAAATTTATGTGGGATGGTTGTGGTAAGAAGAAACTTCACTAGAAAAGCTGGGTTAAGCTCTGTAAACCTATTGCGCTGGGTTTTGTTGACCTTATTTTTTATAAGGTCTGATCTCTCTCCTTAGTACTTAGGATCTAACCTTAGGCTTTCCCTTTGACTATCCTAGAGGACTAGAGATGGAACCCACCACTTAGAAATTTAAAAAACTTCTTGACTCCCTTCAAACCCCAGAAGTTTGATTGTAAACCCCTAAGCCACTTGGAGGGTTAAAATCAAATGTGAAGGTTTAAAGGATGAGTTTCCTATAGGACTCTTTGGCTTAAGGATTACCCTGGGTGGCCTGGTATGGTGAGGGAAAGCTTGCACACACAACACTCCCACACACACATTCCAAACCCTAAAACTACCTTTAACCAATTTGACTCTCTGACTCATGTAGGTAACTCATATGGACTTGACCACTAGACCCCTAGCTAAGAGGGTTAGGAACAACATATTGAATGCCGAAATGAGTCATACCATGGCTCTTGTGAGCTTAATATGGCTTCATGGCTAAACCAAAGTTATTTCATTTCACTCACACTTGATCAACCTTCATTTTCCCAAAATTTCAATTTTTGACCCCGAGGGCCCTAAAGCCACCAAACCTACCAAATGCCCTTGAAATTGCCTAAAATTTGCAAAATTGTCTAAATTACCCAAAATTCCTCAAAATCAATCCTAAACACTTCCCCCCACTCAAATTGATCATCCATGACCAAATATACCAAAATTTCCAAAAATACCCCTCAATACCCTCCAAATACCCAAAATACCCTTTTAACTCAAAAAATTCCAAAAATTCAGAAAATTCCCAGAAAATTCCATAAAATCCCAAATATTCCCAATTTTATTTTTTTTCAACTACACTATAAGCCAAATTTGTCAATTTAGCTCAATTTTACCAAAACCCCCAATTTGACCTATTTTTAACCTAAGTGAACCCAATGTCCCACCAAACCAACCCAATTGACCTCAATTTTGATCCAATTCAATTCTAAACTTCAATTCAATATCCCCAATACCAATTTAGACCAAATCCAAACCCAATTTCATCAACATGTGGATACAATTTCAATTTGAAGCTTAAGGCCCAATTTTGGCCCATGACCTAAACCTAGCCCAACCCAATTCAATTCAACACCAATTAGCCCCAAATCTTTTCTAAAACCTTCTTAACACCCCCAAAAAAAAACACAAACTTGATTTGCCCAAAATTTGAACCCAAACTTCACTCAAATCTAACCCAAACAAAAAATTCCCAATTTGGCCTAAAGCCCACCATGAATCCAAATAGGCCCAAATCACAAAACCAAAGCCCAACCAAAGTTGAAAACTCTTTGTCACACCCCCATAAACATTTTTCAACATTAATTTTACATTAAACCCAACATTGGCCCAACCTTAGCCCAAGTTAGCCCAATTTGATCCATTTTGAATCCATTACTAAAAAGGCCCAAATTGAACTCATTTCAACTCCAAATGACACCAAACCTTTTCCAAATCACTCATGATACATCCCTAAACTAAACCCAACATTTATTTGACGTGGTCCTTCACAAATCTTTCATCTAAAAGCCCAGTTTTTTAAATCTAAAAGCCCACTTTCCTAAAGACTTTAAAAGCCCCTTTTCATCAAATTTGAAAGGCCCAAAACTTATTCTAAAACCCATGTGAAATTCCCATCATCATCCTTTTAATTGAAATCATCCCTAAGTCCTAAATCAATAATCAAATAATTCCAAATCAATCCTCATGCCAATTTCCCCTAAATCCATCAGAAATCCCAAAGTCCATTTTCATGAAATTGAGCCAAGCCATAGGCTAGCCATGAAGCCATCCTTAAGCCCCATGCAAGCCATGTGAGTGGTGTTCATGTGACCATACCATATTGGGCAAAAGGATGGGGGCCTTTAATGATTCCCTTAAGAGTGATTAAACCTTTTCATGCTTGCCCTAAACCATGCTTAAGCTTAAATATGCTTACATGGTGACTTCTCCCCACTAAGCTAGCTGACTTACCTAATTCCCTTTAACCCAAATCAGACCTTGGTGGGTGCACCAAGCTCATTTCCATGGGTTGACCAAACCAAGTCCAAAAGAGCCCCTTCCCCATTCCATTTTGAATCTAGCTCTTTACACATGGCCAATCTCCATTGCTTGCACCAAATTCAAACTCTGACCTCACTGACCATGAAGGTGACCCATGCCTGGCCGGCCAGCCACCACAGTCACTGGAAAACACCATGGCCGAGAGCTTTATTTGGATTCAAAAATTCAAATTAACCTGGCTGAGCCGTCCCAACTCAATTGGACTCCATGGCTGTTCTTCCCATGCATAGAGCAGCTGATCCCAAGCCCTAACTACCCCTGGAAGGCCCTCCAGCCATGTCTATTTAAACCCACCACCTTCTCAGCCAAACAAGGTGATGAACCAGAGCTTAATAAAACTCTGCCAAAATTGCTCCAGGACCTTCTCCTAACCCAGAGCAATTGATTCCCAATGTCCCTTTGCCCTAATCCCCATTAACAGAGCTCAATTTCTCAGTAAAAAATCCACCCAAAAACCAGGACAACTTTGAAACCTCCAACAAAATCAAATTAAACTCACTCACACCTGCACAAGACCAAGAGAAGGAGTTCCTCAGTGAAAGCCCCCTCACCAGGCCAGCCATCCTCTCTATAGGCCAAGCTTTGAAATCGGCCTTAATAACTTTCATACCTAGGCAATTCCCCAGAGCTAAAGACTTCATTTGGAGCTTCCTTGGGTGCAATCGAAGGTGCCACAACTCTCTGATTGAAGCTTCACTTCTCAGAGCCAAGGTATGAACCCCTTCTTCCTCTCAAGATTCCAGTGATTCTCTATTTTTCTTGGCTTAATTTCATAGCATATATACCGTATGGATGTGTTTGTCTCCTCAATACTAATCCATAGAACATAAGAACACAAAAATCCATTAAAAAATGAGACAGATCTTAGGGTTTGAGTGTGGACGGCTCTCGGGACACACCAGGCGGAGATGATGATCGGACGCTGTTGGATCGAACGTGTATCGAATGGATGGTGCAGATCGCGTCGGACGAGTGAACGAGACATAAACATGATCCCCCGGAGCGCTGAGTCAGATGGAGGCGTCGAATAGCGAGGCGACGCGTGGGCTTTCGGAGCTGCCGAGGATGAGTCGGCGCCACGTGGATAAGTAGATAAATAGGGTATTTTTTAATTATTTAATTACCCAGAACTTCAAAAATCCATAACTTTGCATAGAAAAATCATAAAAATAAATCAAAAATACCCTCTTGCTCAGTGAACAAAGGAGAATAATGTGGAAAAATAATTGAGTTAATTTGATGAATATTTAATTTTTAATTAATTATTTACTCATTTCAATGTTTTAATTCTCCATTTGCATAGACAATTCACCATGGCATGAGACCATAGGGCTTTTGTAGCCTTTGTTCTTGGGAACATTCCCTGAATTTTCCAAGGTCAGAGGCCATCTCTATGGTAAGTTATTGATTTTTCAAATTTTTATGCCTGTTTTGATATTTTAATTCCAGTAATTAGTATGTTGCTTAGAAAATTCTAGGAAAATTTGGGGAAGTATCTTAGGGTCAGAGGACCCTAGGAAAATTATGGTTTGAGTTAATTCATTAAGAATAACCCTAATTGGTCTAATACTCAAAATTGAATTTTAATTAATTAGGATTAACCACACATCCAAATCACTTGAAAATAATTCTCCACTAGTCTTTAAGATGAGAGGGACCTCACATAAAAATTTGAAACCAATTGGAGGTGATTAGCCCCACTAAATGGACTAATTAAGTTACATGACCAATATTAAATTTTAAGAATTCATAACTCTAAAAGTAAATTTAAAAAATTCACCAAAATGGTTTTGGGGCTTCTCTAATGTTAGGGGAGTCTAAAAAAATAAAATTGAAATTTTCTAAAAATCTTCATTTTTAATCATATTTTAATATTTTAATAATTAAAAAAATAATAAAAATCATAAAAACATTAAAAATAATAAAAAAGTCATATTTTGCCTTCTAATCACTTAGGAACAAACCAAATATTTTTCTCAAGTATCTAGGGTAAGATATTGAATTTTAAAGGCTTAAAACAATTTTTAATATTAAAAAATGAATTCCCTACATTTTCACTAAATTAATTCTAATAAATCAAAGAAAAATCATAAAAATATAAAATTTATTTCTCTGAACTCCTTGAGGTCAGAGAGATTTATGAAAAATATAAAATCCATTTTTTCAACTTTAATTTTATTTTATAATTAATTAATACTCCAAAACTCAAAATAATTATAATAAATAAAATATAATTTGAAAAATCACCAAAATTGGTTCAAATGGTACTCTGGTCAGTAGAAACACCCCATAATTTTCTTAAGGACAGAAACCTTACCATGGTCATGTTGTTGAATTTTCATTGAAAATTCCCTATTTTTCATTAAGATATTTATATAAATTAAATTAAATTTAGAAAAAAAATCACATTTTCTCCTCTAGTGTCTTAATTGACATGTGAGTGAAGTGACATAAAAATTTCAAGCTCATTTGAGCTCAATTTGATGAGTTATAAAATAATTAGGCTTAAAAGGGCATAATAGTAATTAAGAATTTTAACCCTTAATTAAAACTTTAAGTTTAATCAAAATGGAGGGTAAAATATTTGATCCTAATTTTAATTAGATGATTGAAATCTAGGGAATTAAGGGGTAGAAACCAATTAATCATCTTGAAAATATTTAAATAAAATTATTTTAGAAGAATAAGTTAAAATTTGGATTATTAAGATTAGGGATATGATTTAAGAAGATATCAATTCTTTAATTTAAAACCCTTAAATGAATCACTTTAATAATATTCAACACTTGATCAAATTCAAAAATGATAATTGAAATTAACAATTAAAAAATTAAAAGTAAAATAAACCTTAATTAAATTAAAAGCTTAAAACATTAAGTAATTTAACAATCAAATTGAAATAAATTTAAAACATTAAAATTAATTTGAAATCACTTAATAAGCAAATCTAAAACAAACTTGAAACATCAAAATCAACCTCAAAAATAATTCATAATTAAAAAAATCAAACCAATTAAAAATTAACCTAAAATATTTCAATTAAATTGAAATTAAATCATTAAAATCTAAATTGAATAATCTAAACACCTCTTTCAACCCAAATTAATCTAATACATTGAGATCATTTAAAATGTAAAGATTTAATTAATTTAAAATAACTTGAACACTATTCCAAACTTAAAATTATTAAAATTTTGAAACTAAATCAAATCATCCTAAATCATCAATTCAACTTTAATCAAAGCAGTTAAAATCTTTAATAAATTGATTTGCCCTTAAAGCTTTTGTTATTATAACTCTTAAATGGAGCATTAAGTGAAACGTCATTTTACTCATAGGATAATCAAACAGCCTAATTCACTCAGCAAGAAGCAAAATTTAATTGAATTTTTGAATGATTAATTCACCAGTACAATAAAGTTCTTTGGACTCAAAATAATCTCAGAAATATTGAAAAGATGTTTAAGATTCGTCCTAAGCACTTTCTCAATATGATGAGATATTTTAGAAGAACAATTAAACATATTTATTCTTTGGTGAAAAAAATCATCCACAAACACAAAAGAACCTAGACGTCATAGGGATTGACTGGCAATAGGATTAGGACTTTGGTAGACAACCGAAACCTTCCCTTAGCTTTACCACGGTGTTTTCTTGCAAATATATAAATGTCTTAACATGTGTTTTAAGTGCAGCTTGGAAATGACGAGAAGACCCTCCAGGTACGCTTTTATTTTATTGCGATTTATTTACTTACCTACACTGCACTTTACTTTTCTTGCATGTTAAACAAGATTGACATGCTGCATGAAAACTGAAACCTTTAGGATAGCCACAAAACTGAAACCCAAAACTAAATTAAAAGTCACAACAAGATAAAATTCACCGCCACAACATTCAAAATATAAAACAACTCAAAATTTAATCACAAACAGAACAACAAAACTACAATTGCAACTAAATTAAAAAAGTCTCGTTGGATGATCGGGAATACCTCGGATGATGTAACCCATGTGTTGCTAACGGGATTTCCCACAGTCTAAATGAAAGTGTGGAACTCATTCAGTTGAGTTTAGCAAATTCGTCTGGACTAAGTGAATCCGATGAAAATAACGGTGCCGAGATGACGGAACCGTAGGATCTTAATCGGTTCTGTTTAACCAACTTTAAGATTTGTTTTAATTAAAACATTAAAGTCATTTGGACTTTAAAAACTTTTCTAAACCAAAACACTTCTCTCATCTCCTGATTTTCACTTTCTAAAACTAAACCTTTGCAACAATAAGGAGCTTGGAGCATAGTGGGCAGCACGGTCATCGTCGTCAGCAAAACTCGGGTCTACTTCAGCCAAACCTTTCTTAGTTTTAAATAACCAAGCCATAGAATTTTGAGGTAGTTTGCCTAGTGCAACATAAATCCTCAACCTTTTCGTTAGGCACTTGCATAATCATTTTATGCAAATTAATTCCTAACCGGTCTTAGGATTCCGAGGTAGTTGTTTGGTACGACATAAACCCTCACATCTTCGAGGCTACTTGTGTGATTATATCATACAAATATAAGTCCTAATTAACTAAAATTGGCAGAATTACAACATTAAATAAATTTTTGAATTGAAGCCAAACAATAGGATAGTTTGGGAAGTTGCCAAGATTCCTCTTGGATCCTCAGCTTCTCCTACTTCTCCTCCTTTAGACTCCTGAAATAATTGTTTCAAATTTGAGCTAATCCCTTTTGAAATTTCCAAAATCCAATCCTTTGAAAACCTTAAACTTTGAAATTCTTGAGAGCAAAACCACTGATCATTATCGAGAGATTTCTTAAATGATTCCCGTCATTTAAGATGTAATTAACTATAGGGGCTTGCCCTTATAGGGAACTTTAAGAACCCAGGTAATATAAACCCTGTTTAATTCCTTTATATTAAACAGGGGAACTTGTCGGCTTATAAAATTGGTTCGCAGACCAAACGGATGTCACAAATCTTCTAGTTTATTTAATCGAGCCCCATCATCAAGCAGTGTGTCTATTCTTCGAGATAGATACACGGTTTGTGATGCGGTGCTCGTTTATATAAGCTATTTGGGATGTGAGATGGGTTTGATTTCATATCTTAAAATTTTCAAACTTAAAAATTATTTTCAAAATCAAATGCTATCTTTTAAATTATATATATATTTAAATTAAATTTAAAATCTAAAATTTGCTGACAATTTCTGTAGGTGACCCCTTTTCAAAATACAACACATAACCTAAAAAAAAGCCGTACAATTTCTGGCGACTCCGCTGGGGATTTAGTTCCTCTTTCCATATTGATCAGATGGTTTTGCTTTCATAAATCAGTGGTGAGGCCATACCCCTTTTGGACCAAACTATCATTCTTTCCGTTGGCATACCACGTTCATTTCTGTCTTGAAAGGGTATAGTCAACTCCTTTTGGATTTTGGAGCGACTGTTTAGACACCCCTAAACAGAGAGGTTCCGAAATCATTTTACCTCTTTCTGAGGTGAGGTGGACCCCCAATAGGTGTTAGCTTAGGAGCGGTCCTTCAGGTTGAGAAGTCTTACGAGACTTTCTCTTCCTTTCCAATTCTGAATCGGATCCTTTACCTTTCCTTTAACCTTCCTCCATTAATAGTTTTGTTCCTAACAAACAAATCCTCTGATAAACAAATTTTTAATAAACGAACTCTTTTAAATCACAAATATACTAAGATAAACTAAAATGTGTTCGGACTCTTTCTTTTCCTTCTTAAGTTTTGTAACAAAAGGGAACATAATTCGGGACTGACGTTCGGAATTTACCCTGCATAAAATGACTGCACCAAAGTTAATTTTCTCCTTCACCAATGGAATGGACTTCGCCGTCTATAAGGATGAACTGCCCGACAATGGAATCATCCATTTTGGACAAGGATTTGACAATACAGATATCAAATTTGCTGACGTCACTCTTTTCACACTAATGGACAAAGTACCAGAAACCGAGGAGCCCGTGATTGAGTTTAACCTGAAGTAGACTCAAGAGTTCCCTCCTCTACGAAAATTCCCAGCTGAAAGAAACATTGTTGTTCACAGGAGGTTAGCTACTACCCCCAGAACTGTCATCTCTACCCCCACCGGTCTGGTTATCTCTACACCTACCCCGGCTCTTGCCAAACTAAAAGGGGAGGGAGTCCAAGTTTATGATAAGCCTGCCACCGTGGAGGGTGCAGATTTTGCTGCAATACCGTCTATTTTCGAGATTGGGTTCAGTTCAAATTTTACACCCTTGACTCGAACTCAGAGAAGAAATAGAAGCAGAAAGATCGTCAGGATTGAGAAGGCCAAGGCTACTGAAGTTGCTTTTCTGGAAGAGATTCTTGAGGAAGAAGAAGAACTACCAGAAATTTCACCCTTGTTGGAAGGAAGTAGGTTTCACCCTCTCTCTGCTGCATTGGATGAGGAAGATGTCCGGAGGATCGCCGATGCATTACCCCGACCTGCATACTATAGTGACTGTAAGAAGAAGAGGGCCAAGACTACACCGTTTACCCGACTGCGAGCCATGGTAGAGAAGTTAGCAAAGAAAGAAAGAAGCCCCATATCAGAGATCTTAAGAAGGATGGGGCGAGTGCCAGTCAAATCCCGCCTCGGACCGTAAGTAAACCCCGTCACTGTCCTAGAGAGGCCAAGGAAGAAAGTGCGAGCTAGTTCGCCTGTGTCATATCAGGACACCATATTAGGGAGGACACCACCTACCGATGCACACCTGACATACCATCTGGTCCTAGGCCTTCTATTGCGAGAAGGATGGTGTGGCGACCTATTATTGTTGAACCGATACAAGCACAGTGTTCTGGAAAGAAGAGTCTTTTTAGGAAGCCAGAATCTGAAGAAAGTGCTACTGCATTAAAAGAAACTCCTGAAAAGAAGTCCAACAGTCATCACATGACAACTGTTAAACCGTTTGGAAGAGGCCACTAGAGGATGCTATAGGCAAGCTAAGAACGGACATCCGACGGTTGGCAAAGGAAAGAGGAGAAAAATTGGAAACTGAAGTAGATTCATCAGAGTTTATGGATGAAGATTATGCTGAGATCAACGTGGTTGAGACACGAGCATCGTCAGCTTCGCAAGGTGCTCCGGCAGCAGCGGAAAGAGATGAACCGGAAGTGATGAGAGCACAACTTGAAGAGAAGGATAGCACAATTTCTCCAATGGCAAGGAAGTTGGAAGAGATGGCTGTCGCTTTAGCCACTCTCCAGAGTCAGGTGCAACCTCAGAAAGAAATAACCCCATAAATTATTCACATTGCGGACGGAGGAAAGGAGATCACATCTGTTAACGGAGATGAACAACCGAAAAAGGATTCTGCACAAAGCATGATTCCCAAAAAGGATATCAAAAACATGGTAGAACAGCAGGTGCGAGAAGCCTTAGCACAGTCTAAGAGTGGAGCTTCTATTCAGACGGGTAGACCTTACCCTGAGGAATTTGATGTGGTCCAATACCCAAAAGGCTTCGTACCACCTCTGTTCAAGACTTTTGATGGAACGGGAAACCCCCGACAGCATGTCGCACATTTTCGTGCTAGTTGCTGCAATGCCGATGGGAGCGATGCTTTACTCTTTCGACAGTTTTTCAGCAGCATGTCAGGGATTGCCTTCGATTGGTATGCAGAATTGCCAAATGGCTCAGTTAAGACCTTTTCAGATTTAGAAAACCTCTTCGTTAAGCGGTTTGTCGGAGCTCGGCACCACATCACTATCGGTGATTTAGTGGTGGAGCAATAGAAACCGAACGAAACTTTGGTGGATTACATACTTCGATGGAGAAATTTAAGCATGAAGTGTGAACCACAATTTCAGGAACAACATGCGATCGGTATTTTACTGAAAAGTATCCATAGCCCGATAGCACTTCTCCTTAAAGGATTTACAATCAAGACTTTCGATAAGTTGCTTAGCAAGACCGGGAACTTGTAAGAGGAGGCAAAGCAGCTGAGTTTTATCGACAAGACTGACAAACAGAAACCAGTGAAAGCATTTGAAAAGAAATCTGGGATCGTCGCGGCAGTAGATAAAGGCAAGCAGCCAGTGCAGATACAGCCAGAGCAACCACAGCCTAGTTATCAACCACCGCAACGGACTTACCAACAACCACAACAGTTTATCAGTAACCTCAGCAGGGCTATCAACAGCCTCGACCGACCAACCAACCATGGCAGCATAGTCAACCACTACCTCATTCGTCACGTCCCTTGGAGGAACTTCTGAACAAGGAGTATCCATTCAAGACAGAAGCAGTAGCTAAGATGTTTCACAGTTTGATGAAGACACCTAATTTTCAATTATGATAGCCCAAAAAGCTAGAGGAAGTCAACAAGAAAGATCATCCGAACTACTGCCCTTACCACCGGATGATCGGACACAAGATTGAAGACTGCTTCACTTTTAAGAATTGGCTCGAAGGTAATCTCCGAAGAGGGAACATAGCGATCCCAAAGCAATACATGAAGGAACCCCAAAAAGGAGGTTTCATCAATGTCATTTCAACGGATCTTATTGTTCCGATAAACCCATACACGACCAATGATGGATGGAATACCGTCTGGACAAAGTCTTCAAAGAAAATCTTGGATCATATCCAGAACACTTCAGTGGGCGCTTTAACTCAGAGTTTGAAACCCGCCGAGTCAGCACTATCGCTTGCGATTGAAGAACCGCCCCGAAGGAGGAGAAGATCGTTGAAGAAAAGAAGACCGAGGCTCCAAAGGGTAGACTAGGGGCTGCTTATCCTAGGATGGTTGTTTCCGATTTGGGGGAGAAATCCCTCGGACCTTTGACTCTGTATGATTATTTGCTCGCCCCGGCGGGATCTTATAATGATAAGAGTTTTGGTGTTGGCTATGTTTTAACTATTTCTAACGATTGCGTAACTAATGACAACCAACCTAACCCGGATCTCGATTCCGATACGATAAATGATTCTCAAATCATACTAAACCTCGATGACCACGGCGAAGAAAAAGACGCTCATAAAGATGGCTACGGAAGCTCCACAAGAAACTAATCTATTTGTGAATTCTGAGGAACTCCAATCACGATAGAACCAGAGTTATCAGATTCTGAAGCAATTCCAAAAAAGCTAGTCATTCCGATTCAAGAGGAGGCACCGACAGATCCAGCACCAGATGCAGAAGAAATAACATAAGTCAATCTAAGAAGCAGAAAAGTTCTACCTCCGAGAATGGGTCCAAATGATAAAGGAAAGCAGGTGGTTTCTCAGGAGGAGCCAACCCCAGCAGAAGAATTACCCATTCGGGAAGAAATCAAGGAACATGGTAATAAAGTGGATTATAACGTGCTAGCCCATCTTAGGAAGCTACCAGCCAAACTGAGCATCTACGACGCTCTGATCCTGTCAAAGGAGATGAGGAAAACTCTGATCAAGGCCTTACTTGATCCAGAGATTTGTTTAGCTCAAATGGCCGGTAATTCCTTAGACGAGGTTTGCTCGTTAAAAGAACAGTGAGGTGTTACCTTCTCAGATAATGATCTACTACTTGGAACAGTTGATCACAACCAACCGTTGTACATTTTAGTCACTATTGGAAAGTTTACGCTCTCCAGAGTGTTAGTTGATCCGGGAGCATCAATCAACATAATGAATCTTCGGACGTTGGCATATTTGGAAATTGATGCTCGCGACCTCGAAGCAGATAAGATGTTATTAAGAGGGTTCAATCAGAAGGGAGAAAGAGCTCTTGGATCGATAACACTATTAATGAAGACCGGTGATTTAGCAAAGACAACCGCAAAATTCCACATAATTGATTTTGAGACATCGTTCAACGCTCTATTGGGTCTACCATGGATCCATGAAAACCGGATGGTACTGTCATCTCTGCACCAGTGCATAAAGTATTACGAAGGAGGAGAATAATGTATCAAAGGTGACTTGCAACCATTCTCTGTACACGAGATTGAAATTCATGAAGATGCAGCCTATTACGCGCCTCCAAAGAAAACATTCTTCTCTAGAAATGACATACCAAATGAAGCAAAAGAAGTTTGGGATGACGAAGAGCCTGAAATTCTAGTCCAACAGTTACTCACCACTCCCTTACGGCGAGATGGTGAAGGTTTCTCTAGAACTCGCACCCGAGGTCGAGGCCGGGGAAGATGTCGAGGAAGAGACGTTGGAACAGTTAGATAGAAGAAACCGGTCATCGAAGTTGATTGGGAGAACAGTTCCGAAGAAGAAGAAATCAAGAAAGAAGCAGCAACAGTAAATCAAAAGAAATCCCAGTTCAAAGTCTATCTCGAAGATGAAAAGAATGAAGAATACAAATCAATGTGCGAGAAGATTAACCACTATGTGCATACCATGGCCCTGACCCCGATCCATTCTAATAAGGTCGAGGGTGTGGTGGTGCTAAGCCGATCAAATTTTACCGTGGTGCTTCTTCTTCCAAAATTTAAAATGATGTACAATTTGAAGATGTTACTTCTTCTGAATTAATGGAATTGCCTTTTGAGTGGTATTCTCCCTGTGTTCAGATTTTAATTCAACATGGTGTTTTACCTAAATAATGGACAAAAGGTCGATCACAACACTTTGAAAAATTATGGAATAATGTCGGTCGGCCTCCCAATTCAAAACATGGTCTTAGATTTGGCACAGTAGGATTAGTTGACGACTCATAGTTTCGCTTGGTTGTCACTTGCGAGCCTAATGAAGTCTGCTTAGAAACCTCAGATGATCTCGAAGATTTGCAAATCGGAGACGCTCCGCCAGAATTTGAAGAAGAAATTAAATCTACAGTAGACGAGTTAATGGAAGTTAACTTAGGTACTAGTGAAGGGCCTAGGTCGACCTTTGTTAGCTCCTTACTCAATAAAGAAGTCTCCGAAGAAATGATCAAGTTACTGATGGAATTTAAGGACTGTTTTGCTTGGAGTTACGACAAAACGCCAGAATTAGCTCCAGAAGTCGCAGTTCACAGGCTAGGAATGGATCCCACTTCTGTGTCAGTCAGACAAGCTCCAAGAAGGATGCGTCTAGAAATCGAACAACAAGTTATAACTTAAGTTAAGAAACTAATAGACGCTAAATTTGTCCGTGAAGAACAATATCCAACTTGGTTAGCCAACGTGGTACCAGTCAGAAAGAAGAATGGACAAATCAGAATCTGTGTAGATTTCAAATATTTGAACAAAGCGTGCCCAAAGGATGAATTCCCACTACCAATCCCAGAATTAATGATCGACGTCGCCTCAACGCACGAAGTCTTTTCTTTCATGGATGGATCTTCAGGATACAACCAGATAAAGATGGCACCGGAAGACAAAAAGCTCACAGCCTTCAGAACGCCAATCAGAATATACTGCTACATAGTGATGCCTTTCGGATTGAAGAACGCAGGAGCAACATACCAAAGAGCTATGACGAGGATTTTTGATGATCTCGTTCACAACAAAGTCGAGTGCTACGTGGATGATGTGTTCATCAAAAGCAAACTGAAAGAAGATCACTTATATGATTTGAGAAATCTCTCCTGAACATACTCGAAATCTTCATTCTTCTTACTATTTGAATTTTCTTCATCTTCAATTTCTTCTTCAAACATATTTTCATAATCCAATTCTTTTTCAAATATATTCTCAAAATGATCGTTTCTCAAATGTTCATAGACTTCCATCCTAAAACAATCATTATCTTTTTCAATTGAGGAATACTTTATAAATTTTAAAATATTAAAGGTCACCTCTTGATCATTAACTCTCATAGTTAATTCTCCTTTTTGAACATCAATCACTACTCTTCCAGTAGCAAGGAATGGTCTTCCCAAAATGATAGGAATTTCTTTATTTTTCTCCATATCACGTACAATAAAACCCACAAGAAAGATAAATTTATCCACTTTGACTAACACATCTTCCACCACTCCTTTAGGGTAAGTAATGGAATGATCGACCAACTGAAGAGTCATAGATGTAGGAGAAATTTCTCCTATTCTCAACCTTTTGAAAGTTGATAAAGGCATAAGATTAATACTAGCTCCCATATCACATAAGGCTTTTTCAAAAAAATTTTCACCTATAGCACACGGAATAGTGAAACTAACAAGATCTTTAAGTTTTCTGGAAGCTTCTTCTGAATAATTACACTACACTCTCTGCTAAGTGCAATATTTTCATGATCTGTAAACTTTCTTTTCTTTTTCAGGATATCCTTCATAAACTTTGCATAGTCAGACATCTGTTCTAATGCTTCAACAAAAGGAATATGTATCGTTAATTTCTTAAGGATCTCAAAAAATTTTCCAAATATGTTATCTCTGTTTTGTTTCTTCAATCTTTGAGGAAATGGAGGTGGTGGTTTTTCAACAGTTATCTTCATTGGCTCAAGAGGATAATCCAGGTCTGGATAAATTTGTATAGATAAGGTGCTTAAATTCTATTTTTATACTTTCTATGAATCTTTAGTTTAACAATTTTCAATAACTTTTGAAGTAAATAGAAAATCAGGATTCCTAAGTTGAATATCAGATATTCATACACTCTAGTCCTAGGTTGATTTGCTAGAATTTCTCCTATGTTATACTATAATATTTCTGAGATGAAATTATAGGAAACTCTATTGAAACCCACAACTACAAGTCAACATATTTTATTTTTAAAGTTAAAGTGTTACTTGAGGACAAGTAATAGTTAAGTTTGGGGGTATTGACACGCCTAAAATATATACAGTTTTTGCTAGATAATTTTACTTATTTTTATGATATTACACTTTAAAGGAAGGAATTTTGTATGTTTTTTGGTTTTAGATACAAGAAATGATGATTGGAGTAAAAGGAAGCAAAAATGGTGCAATTTGGAGCTAAAACGATCAAGAAAACAATTTTTGGTTTGACACATTTCGATAAGTCTTTTTATGTTTAATCTCTTTTACACTTCATGCATATTTTTTATTGAGGTTACACTTTAAAGAAAGGTTATTTTTATACTTATTTTGTAGGGCTATCTGTGAGGAATGCAACACAACTGAAACGGGGCGAATCAGAGCTGAAACGAAGCCAAACGGAGTAAAATGGTGGAGCTGCGCAAGATGGGCGACAGCAGTGCCCTATTTAGTATCGGCAGCGCCCAAGGTAGTCTGGATGCGAAATTGAGTGTTTGTTGGCCATATACATCGAATCTGGACGCTTTTTGGAGGGTTTCTTCATGCACCTCTTGGGAAATTCATCCCTACTATTTTAAACCGAATTTGAAGCCAAAAAATGGGAGAGATGTTAGGGATAACTTGGAGAATGCTTAGAGATCTTAGAATAGGAGTAGAAATGTACATTTCTATCTTTTTGGAGAGATTAGTGAGGGGATTTTGAGAGAATTTGTAAGGGGATGTTCTAACATTGCATGGATCGGCGGGAGACTTTATGGGAGAGATTTTTATCTTTCTTTCAAGGGGAAAAAAGCTAAGTATTGTGTTCTTCATTATCTTATGATTTTGTAAACACTTATTTTGTGGATTTGCTTTGAAATAAGTTTTTCCATTATGTTCTCTTCTTCTATAGAAATAGTGGCATGGGAATATTATGTCATTGTTTCCATTCTACTTTACTTTTGCAATGAGTAGGACTCATGTTTTGAGATTTTTATGCTTGCTAAAAGAAGTTTTATTTATAAATGTGATGGTTTCTACTTGCACTTCATTTACATTACAAAAGAGTTCGTTGCAGTGTTAAAATTCGTTGTAATTGCATTGGCCCGAAAGGCCAGTGTAATTCTCAACGAAGTGGAACCACATTCATTGTCCGTGAATGAATTGCGTAGTTCATGGGGATTGAGTGCAAATAAATAGGAAAATATGGTTTCATGGGCGTTGAATTAAAGGTTTCAGGGTGACAGACTGAGATCCCCAATTTGGTCCTAAGATTGGTAACTAAAGTCGAAGGTTAGCATTCAGGTGAAGGGTGAGTGGGAGCTCCGTAGTGACAGCCGGTATCCTCCCAGCCTAGCCTTAGATTTAGTGACTAAACTTAGATATGTCAATGTTATTTACATTCTTGGAAGAGGGGGTACTCTTTTGAGGGTAAAGAAGCATTTATGCTTCTATTTGGCACATACAATATTTAATGCATCTCATTCCTATACATTATCCAATTTGTTATATGAGAATAGTAGTATTTAATATCTCAAAATTCACCAAACCAATTTCCCCAAAAAGGGTTATCTTTAATATTAATATTTGCATTAGGAGGTAGTTATTATTCTTACATATAATCATCTGCATTTAGGAGTAGTTGTTAGAAAAATCACTTATATCACCCTTCCAAACTAAGGCTATTAGTATTAGACTAGAATCTGACTAAGAACCTCTTACCTCACTTCCCTGTGGGATCGATAAACGGGACTCCATTAGAGCCCTGTATTACTTGATACGATACGTATACTTGCGTTGGATCATTGTGACTTTATAAAAATTATTATATATTTATTGTTCATAAATCCTTGCATATAAAAAAAGTCACATCAATAGGGTGTGATGTGGGCACCTCTTGAGCAATTCTTTAAACCTCTCCCAAACCTTATAAATGAAATCTCCATCAGTTTTAGTGAATGAGGTGATATCATTCCTAAGTTTTGTGGTTTTTGATTGAGGGAAGTATTTGGAAAGAAATTTTAGTGCTAAGTCATTCAAGGTTGTGATTGATCAAGGGGAAAGGGAATTAAGTCATATATTAGTCTTATCATTTAGAGAAAAAGGAAACAAACTCAGTTTAACAACATCATCGAGGACACCGTTGTACTGGAAGATGGCACACTGTTCAATAAAATTAGTTAAGTGAAGGTTGGGGTCTTTAATGACAAGTCCACCAAACTGATTGTTTTATGGAAGGATGCAATTCCGAAGTGTTAAACTCAACATCAGGATAGTTTATGCTCATGTGAATCTCTTAAGCAGAAGGTTTGGCAAAGTCCCCAAATTGGTTTCATGGTGTGTGAATTTGGATTAGCCATCTCAGCACGTGATTCGTAAGTCAAGTGTGATCTCTTAAGACATCTAAATCTGCATTCAATCTCAAGGTCAAAAGGGGTGAGGTCAACCTTAGCTCCCCTAAGCATAAAAGAGACTAATTAACAACTAATTATGCAACAAACAACACACTCACATAGGTCTGTCAACAAACTATCATGCAAATGCATACATAATATGTGAAATAAAAACATTAAATAAATTAATAATACAATATATTTGGCTTTTTGATTTGTTTTTTTATTTTTTTTTTAATTTTCAGCACCTGCAAAGAAAACAACAAAACTACAAATGAAAGAACAAAAAGAAAAAGTCACAAAATAAAAATCAAAGAAAAGAAAATGCCAAACACATATCCTAAAATTTTCAACAAAAGTTTTCTTAATTGCAGAAATAATTATTAACGACTTTTCCGACAACTGTGCCAAAAATTTGATGCCCCAAAACTTACTAGGATATAATTTAGCTGTACAACTCAGGTGCACCTATCAAGTAGTAATGTAGTTTAAGAGTATCGCGTATTGATCCCATAGAGAAAGTATATTGTTTTCTTCCACATAAAAAGCTCTAGCTTACTAATTCACTTGACATAGCTTGGGGATTATCAAAAGAAGGTTTTTAAGTCCAATGGTCCTAACAAAACAAAATATTTGGTGGTAATGGAAAGCCGAAAAAGGAGGGAAAATTCAATAATTTTTTTAAGATAGACGACGATCGTGCATCTCTGATTCAGGGATTGTGGTGATCATGATTTTCCTATTTATTTTCATACGTGATTTTTGTCAATATGGGACAAGATACTCCTTATGTATATGTCTTGGTCAAAAGAAACCTAAAATCCATGAAGTTGAGGCTTCCTCAATCCCCATGGCATTTTGCATGACTTTTTCAATCCCTTGGGATGATTGCAGAACTCCATTGGAATATGTTTATTCTCTTTGAATTTTGTGGTTAACCATTCATTTCAACTATGCAACTATTAGAGGTCGTAGTTTCATAAAATAGTTTAACTTCCAAGTTGATCAGACTAGGAGTAAATGAAGATTGAAGGTTAACCAACAACTTTAGCCATGAAAAGCTTAAAAAAGTGATTAATAGAAAAATATTACAGAAAAAATGATTAATCTATTACTCCCTACATCACAGAGACACGGAGAAAGGATTAGCCGCTCATTAAAGAGAAAATTATACCTAGAAACACCATGTGAAATTTCATTGCAAGCAACATAAAAATGAAAAACTTATAAGAAATTGTTCCCCTAGCAAAGTCTGCAACTTTCTCTGTCCTATAAAATCTCTCATAACTCACAAGGCAAATAAAAACTCTCTCTTGAAGGTTTCAACCTAAGGAGAAAGATATCCTTTAAATCCTCTCCCAAACTCACTTTTTTTTCAGCCTTCAAGCCTTTTCTGTTGTAGAAATTAGAAGCACTAAGACATGATTTTATAACAATAATCATGGTTTGGGCCATCAAATTTCCTTCCTAAGGTGTTTCTTTCTTGTTGGCGTGATCACGCTTAGTTCTGACGTGGTCACACCGTACTTCTGTCAACACAGGTGTGGACACACCCATTTCTGGCATGGTTACACCACCCTACTGTAACTTATGGCGTAGTCACACCATTTTCAGGAGTGGTGTTGCCAGCCTGGTTCGATCAATGGTGTGGTCACGCCACCTTTAGGCATGGTCACGCCGCTTTAGGGCACTTTCTTGATGATTTTTTTCATTTCTTCTCATTTATTCAATTGCTACATCCTACACAACATAAAAAATACCTTTCTCAAACGTAAATCTATGTTAAATAAATGAAACTAAGATGTAAAATGCATGAAAAAAGTAAGTAAAAATTTGACAAGCGTTATTTATGTAGTTCCTTGATGATGAATGCTTAGACGATTTGTTCATAAGTCTAATTGAACCACGAAATTAGACTCATTCTATAAGATATGGTCCTCACATGATAATCATCACTTTTCTTGCAATGACTGAGATCCTAAAGAAAAAGGAATATGGACAATATGATTATGCACAAGCCTATATTGATGTTTTCATGATTTTTTCTAAATTGCAAATATGTTTCTACTCATTTTTATTTAAATTTAATTTGGTTGTTTAATATGCATGATGCTTTTAAGATTGTGAATTCAATGTTTTATATAATTATTATTTATGGTTATGAGTTTCATTTAATTTTTGAAAAAAATAGGTTAAAGTTGTTTAGTTTGGGTATAAATTTTAGTCCTTAATGAGTCTATCGATAATCAAGTCAAAATGGAAAAATAATGGTCCGACCTAAAATATGGGCAGTGCTATTAAGCAAAAGCACAAATAATTTAAAAGATGACCAATGGGTACCAGTCTAGACCTGTGTCAGACTCATCAGTCTTCATCACTCGAAATATCGTTATTGATTTAGATAAGATTCATCATTTCACTTTCATGTCCATCCTCTTGTGGATATTTTGATGTTGATAGTTGACCAAACATGATCCACCCTAACTTTAGGAATAAAGACTATTCACGAAAGAAATCTTGCCTTATTATGGTAGACAAATTTTAACTAAATACACTTAATTACTACAACAACTTTGCGAAATAAAGTTAACACATCCTTAGCTTACTCAACATGAAAACATGCAAATATAATCTATTACAACTTATGTAGAAGAATTAACTACTCGTCCTGACAAGTTTCTAGCAAGCAAGCAAAACAATCACAACATAAGAGCAAAACCTATATAGTCCCATGACGTGTAAATGATTAGTGTCTTATGACGTCCAACAATGGGCAAATGTGAAGTGGGAAGATTAATCAAAATTTATTTAAGACGACTCCAGTCATCACTTTTTGCATCCTAGGGTTGTTAATGTTTTGGATATACTTAGTCAAAAAGGTAGTTAAACAAATCAAACCCAAAGAATCTTGTCAGCAACCATGGGTTGCATAGTCCAAGAAACCTTCATAGATGTGGAGGCTTATTATTATTATTTAAGTTTCATTTAGTTCTGTTTGTTCATTATAAGTTTACTTTACGTGTTAATGTCTTTAAGATTTTACGAGTTTAATACTTTTATCTTTCTTGATGTTTAAGATAATTTTAATTTGATTTATAATAGAATTTTCTTTTGATTAATTTAATTTTTTAATAGGACTTATTTAGCAATTTTTTCTAACAAAAGTTTCTTTATGAAGTCAATATCTCATTGTTCCATCATCACATATTACTTAGTATTTATGGTTAGCTTGGTTATGAATAACCAAATGATTCGTTGTCAGTAACTATGGGTTACTTCATCCAAGATGGTTTGTGCATTCTTAGGGTTCATTTTAAGTTTTAATGCATACAATATTTCTATATTTTAATTGAATTTCATTTGGGTTTACTATCCCCAATTACAATATACAAGAGTTTAATCCTTTGATTTTCTTAATTAAATTTCATCCTTTACAACGGTGTCAAAAACTTGACTCCAAAGCAAACTAAGATTTCAAATGTCTTTAAATAGTAGGGATTTTACGCAAGTATACGTATCTCTATCAAGTAATATAGACATTTCTGATTAAGCCTCGAATATCGATCCCACGAAGACCGCGATCAATCACGGTGGCTTTTAAGAGAATTTCTAGTCTACAATAACACGCCCTAGCTTGGAAGGTCGATAAAGGTATGGTTTTGATTATATCCTACAATTATCACTACAATACTACTAATAAACTAAAATACTTAGTGAAAATCACAAATTGGAGTTTAATATATTAAAAGTACTCTTCCTCATGCAATGAAATTAGTGACTTGTGTAAAAATAAAATAATTTGCGAGAGAGATTGTGACAAATAGGAGCAATTATATTCTTTACCCTTACTGATTCTATAAAGAACATAAGTTAATTTGATGATTTGAAAACTTGTAGATGCGTTAGGTAGGGAAGATACTAGCTCTCACTCTAAAGTTCCCTTTTCTCCCTCCACATGGGGGATAACATCTCATAACAAAACTTTTTCACATCAAACCAAATTAGAGTCTTTAGTCTGTCACTCTAAAGTCCTATAATTCTACACCTCTTAAATATTCATATCTTCTTATTTATTTACACTCAACCATATGAAATAAATTCTCACCCATATAATCTCATGTGATTTTTACTAATAGTAGACTGAGACAATACCACATTGGTTTTTACATGTTCTCGCAACAGATTTTAACATGCGAGTTGATCAAGTTTACATGTAAATGAAGATCAAAGTAAAATCATCACAATATATTCTAACTCTACTCAATTCTATATCCTACACATGCATACTAAGTCATTGTAAGAGGGAAGAGTAAAGAAAACTACCACTACACATGGAGAAACAAAACAAGAACTTTTCATTGAACAAGTCTTTGAAAAAATCCAAACAAACTACTAAATTTAAATCAAAATACAATGAAAATACTTATCTCTGATGAAAATCAAACTCTCCTTGTATAGCAAAAGAAATCTCTTTGTAATCCCCTCCAAGAACAAAGTGAAAAGAAAAGAAAAAAGTATCTCACACGCTCTCTCTCACTTGTTGCCCCACCTGGGCTCACGCCCAAGCCTTCACTTCTTCTCCAAGTCTTCTTCTCCTCTTCTAATCTTCTCCTCCTCTCTAAATCTTCTTCTTCAAGAGTTTCCAAGCCATAATTATAATTTCCCAAGAGATGCTTAAGTGTCTCTTTAAAAAGAGTCCACATTCAATGAATCTTTCAATGGGTGCCTTATGTGCCTTTTCACTCCAAGAGACACATATTTTCCATAATAACTTCTTCTAACCAACCCATACTCTTCTAGAAAGTTTATTTTATCATTTCCAATGAATTCCCCACGAGAAACACTTCGCAACGCTTCGAAAATCATCCAAATATGACGTATATTAAAGAAGTTATGCCAAAAACCGTAACTAACGGATATGCGCCAACGGTTTGGCGCATAGGAGCCACTGCCTGGAAGCTAAGAGCCATCTGGTGGTGCCTAGACACCAGACATAGGTACATAAGTGTCTGGTTCGACCCGTTTTGCTTTGGTATGCTCCGGTTCAACCCATTTTGCTTCGGTATGCTCCATTTTGGTCCATTTTTGTTCCTTTTGCTCCAATCACTCCAAATTATTCAATTTGATGTACCTACAACCAAAAACACAAGAAAACATACCTTTAAAGTGCAATATTATTATAAAATTTAGCATAAAAAGTTGTAGATTTTTAGGTTGATCATTTACCTTTTAGGATTTATCATGTTGGTTTGATGTTTTAATTATTTGATTGTTGTTTTGTTCATGTAGTAGACAAAAGATGAATTAAATTCAACAATTTAACTTGTAATGAAAATAAGAAAATTTGAATACAGGAATAAGTTTATAACAACATGAGGGCACATGCATGCATTTCAGATGAAGCTGCTTTGCTGTTCATAATTATATAATCACACTTTAAGGCTAGCTTATTTAAAATACATTAAATAAAAAGAAATTGTTCTAGACATCATAACCAATTATGAGTATAATTGTAATAATAAATGAAGTTCCTATACCATATAACTATAAGAAAATTTGGAACCTATTTTATAATACAGGCAACAAATAAATTAGTGTTATCCCTTGTGAAAATTGCCTTGCCACAAACACTTAGTAATGATCCTTCATTATTCAAAGGGGTCCTAATATGGTAATACTTAATATGGACCATCTTTCATTTATGTATCCTTCCTATTTCAAATAATATAAAAAAAAGGAGAAAAAGATAAAATTAATGGTAGTTATCCTTCCTACTGCAATTCTTACTATTCAAGAAACATCCATATAAATACTTCTAAAAAAGTGATTCTCCAAACTTCCACGAGGCATAAATTCATATGCCAGCAACAACATTTGGTCATGTTCAATACAATACCCAATCAACTTAACTAAATTTGGATGAAGAAGCTCACCAAGAAAATAGACTTTAGCCTACAAGCCATAAAGGTATTTTATATCTGAATCAACAGGAAGTTAGAAAATGGGCAAATATGAGATAAAAGCCATGACCAGTGAGCCAAATACAAGAGTTTTTAAAAAACTGAAAGGTAAGTAGTCCATATATGTCACTCTTTGTGCCATTGTTGACCATCATGATTAAGTATTTTGACAACAACAGTGAGCCATGTACCAGGTTTTCTCCCGCCCCCTTCACACGAAGGCTAACCTAGCTTTAGTTACCAAACACTAGGACCAAATTGGAGATTTCGGCATGTCGCCTAAAATATCCCGATTCGTACTATCAAACACATTTTCATTTGTTTGCCGCCTTGTGAACTCATTATCATTCATGAATGATGAATGAATTCTCCACTTTTGTTGTAAAACACTTAGTCCTTTTGGATTGAATGTTTCGCTACAAGTTTTAACGATTCGATTGGCCGGATCGAAAAGTAAATGAAGTACGAAGTGAAAAATCATCCTGATTTCTTAACATTTAAATGACACATCGAATCTACATCACCACTTCACCACATAACATAGCAAGGAGAAAGACGAAGAAAACTACTCGAATTCATAAGGAAGATACGATAAAATGAAATTTATATATAAAAATGAAGTTATACAAATAACGAAAGTAAATACGACTTATCTCGATTTCTTTACTGACGAATCCCTTAAAATTCCTTTGAATCCTTTTCTCTCTTCACAACAACTTTCAATTCTTCTTTAGAATTGTAAGGAAAAACAAACTCTCACTTTCCTCCTTCTCCTACATTCTACGAAGGCAATCGCTCGCAAAATAAGACTTCTACACCATATACTCATACACTAACTCTACGAGAAACCTCGACACACTTTACTCTCTTAAAAGACACTTCTTCCCCTCTCTCCTCTTCGAAAATACCTGGCTTGTCTAAAGTAAGTTAGAAATGAATTTGAGGATTTTCTAAACGCCCTTGAAAAATTGTCAGAATACATTGAATTTGATCTCCTGGGCACTGGGCGTAGTCGGTGCCCTTGTGCAATTAATTCTGATGCTCAGGTTGAGGCTCCCGGTGGAGCCTATTAAATGGCCTAATGGCCTCCAGTATTCAGATATCCATTTGCCTCTTTTCGCTTAAATTTGTTCTTTTATTTTCCTACGAGAACATCTAAAATCATCATACTGATAAAATATGAAAAAATACATTCCTTTAAAGTGCGATATCACCAAAAAAATGGAGTACAATATATATATATATATATATATATATATATATATATAAACTAACATATTTTTGGTGCATCACTTCTGAGCACTTAATAAAGATCATTCATCATTCGAAAGGCATCATAATATATTAATACTTAATATGGACCTTCTTTTATTTAAGTATCCTTCCTTGTTCGAATAATATAAGCTTGTCTGATACATACTTCTAAAAAGGTGATTCTCCAAAACTTCCATAGGGCATAAATTCATATGCCATCGACCTTTGGTCATCTTAAAGTGATGTACTAATTAAATTATACAATCGTCTTAAACGTTTAATTCGTTCTTATATTTCTTTTGAGATTCTTGACATTTTGTTAATTCTTGCAATAATTCTAAGTATAGTGTTAAGAAAATTGGTGCGATTCAATTATTTTGCTAATAGTAATAATAAAATTTGGTTACTTTGGAAAGATTTTATTAAAGTAGATATTATTCTTAATCATCATCAACTTTTACATGTTCTTATTTCTTGGAATAATAAATCGTTTTACTTTACTTTGATTTATGCTGGTTGTACTAAATATGCTAGATTGGAGTTATGGCATTTGCTTAATTCTATTGGTCCTTTGGGTGATCTTTGGTTGGTGAGGGGATTTTGTGTTATTTCTTATTAATGAGAAGAAAGGTGGCACACCTCATCATTAATATAATCTCTGGTTTCGATGATATGTTGTACGATCTTTGGACTTTTTGATTTGGGGTTTCTTGGCTTATTTTTACTTGGCATAGAGGTAATATTTTTGAAAAGTAGTTGTTGATTCATTTGCTAGTCTGTTTGGAATAATCTTTTTAGTATGCATGAGGTCATCTGTGTTTGCTTTTCTTGATTCTAATCATACTCTTTGTTTTCTTAAAGGTGAAGAATATGGAAATTAGGAATTGTTATCATTTTCATTTTTTTAATAGGTGGCTTCTTCATACTAATTTTATTCAATGTGTTAGGAATAATTGGAATATTTCATATGATTCCTTATGTGCTACTAATTAAATAAAACTTTGGAGGCTTCGAGCATCTTTATGGTCTTAGAAATTTCGGAATTGGACTATTTTTGAGCATCTTAATAAAATGTGTATGATGCTAAGGAAAGACTTAAAGAGTTAGAGATTAACTATTGTAATAATCTTATTGGTCATGATATGTTTCTTCAAGGGCAAAAAGATTTGGCTAATGCTATACACATGGAGGAGTCCTTTTATGCTCGGAAATGCATCGAAGACTAATTTCTTAGATGGGTATAGGAATTATGCCTATTATCATGCTTGTATTAAGAATAGAAGGAACACTAATATGATTACTAATATTGTTGATAGAGTGGTAAGAATTTGATTCATATGAATGATATTATTTGTGATGGTATTCATTTTTCAGATAAATGTTACAAAAATGATGGAGTCCTTTGGATAAGATTAATGTTGATCTTTTTCAGAATACTAATATGCACAATCATAATTTCACTTATATTCCTTCTATGGAGATTAAGTCTACTCTTGAAAGCATGGAAGATGGTAAAGGCTATTTGGACACGATGCTATCTTTGTTGAGTTCTATAAAGGTAGATGGGATATTATTCATAGAAGATTTGATTGATACTATTCGGGATTTCTTTCATGGCATTGATTTGCCTAAATATTTTAAAAATTTTAATATTGTTTTTAATTCCTAAGAGAATAATTGCTAATGTTTGGGATTCTTTTAGGCACAGTACTTCATGCTGCTATTATTTTAAATTATCTCTAAGATCATAGCTGATGCACCAAAAATATACGATTTTTTCTATATGATTTTACTCATTTTGTGTGATATTACACTTTAAAAGGAAGGTATTTTGTATGTTTTTTGGTTTTTGGTACAAGAAATGACTTTTGGAGAAAAGAAGCTAAAATGGTGCAATTTGGAGCAAAAACGAGCAAGAAATGAAATTTTACCCTGACACCTTTCGATAAGTCTTTCGATGATTAATCTCTTTTAAACTTTTTGTATATTTTTGAATGAGATTACCCTTTAAAGAAAGATTTTTTTATGCTTATTTTGTAAAGTGTCTGTTAGGAATGTAAATATTTGAAACGGGCGAATGCGGGAGGCGGCAATGACGAAGCAAAACGGTGGAGGCTGCGGGGGATGGGCGCGCGGAGCGCCAAACAGCGCCGGCGGTCTCGAGAAACAGGGAGCACGAATTTTGGTCTTAGCGGCTCTGTTAATCTAGGAGGTACAAGGCAGTGGTGCAAATTGAGTTGGCCATATATAGCAAATCCTGGGCCAGCTTTTGGAAGGTTTATTTCATGCCATATCTTGGGAAATTCGTCCCTACATATTTTAAAGCAAATTTGAAGCCAAAAAAAATGAGAGAGAAGATAGAGAAAACTTGGAGAATGTTGAGAGATCTTAGAATAGGAGTAGAAATGTAGATTTTTACCTTTTTGGATAGATTGGTGAGGGGATTTTGAGAGAATCTATAAGGGAATGTTCTAGCATTGCATAGATCCGCGGGAGACTTTGTGGGAGAGATTTTCATCTTTCTTCCCGGGGAAAAACTGATATGTCTTGTTATATAATTTGCAATGCTTTGTGGAATTGCTTTATGAAATGAAGTTTTACGTTGTGTTTTTCTTGTTTTATGATGTCTTTCTCTTACTCTTTATTCTTGTTTGGAAATAGTGGCAGAGTTTTGTGTACCCTCTGCGCACTAACCTTGTGAGTAAGATTCATGTTTAGGATATTGAGATGCTTTCTAAAAGTGTAGTGCAAAGTAAGTGGTTTTTACTTGCACTTCATTTATATTACAAAAAGGCCCGTTGTATTGTTAAAATTCGTTGTAATTGCATTATCCTAAAAGAGCGAGCGTAATTCTCGACAAAGGTGGGCACATTGATATCCATGAATGAGTTATGTAGTTCATAGAGTTGGGTAAATAAATAGGGAAATGTTGTTTGATGGGCGTTGGTCAGGTACAGGTGACGGTAAATCCTCAGTTATTACTGAAGTTTAGTAACAAAAACTGAGGTTGGCAGTGAAGGGAAGTGGGAGCTGCGGTGAGCCGGTATCTTTCCGGCCTGACACTGATTTAGGGACTAAGCTTTCAAAGTTGCAATGTTACTATAGCCACTACGAAGAAATTACTGGAAGAGTAAAAGATAAATTGCTTTCTGTTGGCACATCTGATATTTAATGCACATCTCATTCCTAAACTTTATCCCGATTCATTACATAAAGACAAATGCGCTTCATTATCTCAAAATTCACCAAACCAATTTATCTAAAAAGGGTTATATTTAGAAGTAATATTTGCATTTAGGAGTAGTTAATATTCTTACATATAATCATCTACCTTTAGGAGTACTTGTTAGAAAAATCACTTATATCGACCTTCCCGATCTAAATTCGATAATTGTGTTATAATTTGACTAAGAGTATTGCTCTTACCTCGCTTAACGTAAGGATCGATAAACGGGACTGTTAAACCTATATTGCCAAAATCTGATCGTATACTTGCGTTGGATCATTGTGACTTTATAAAAATTATTATATATCTATTGTTCATAAATTCGTACATATAAAAATACGCATCAAGTTTTTAACGTCGTTGCTGGGAAAGTTTCGGTAAGAATTTTAGGAGAATTTTAGTTAAGTAATTAGGCTTAGAATTTGAAAATTTCTTGTCTTAAAATTATTTTTGTGTTAAAAGTGTTTTGTTGTATAAAAAAGTGTTGTGAAAAAAAAACTGTTTGTGTGAAAATTAAGGTGTTTATGAAAATGTTTTATTGTGTTGAATATATTTTCGTTTTATTTGTTTTATTGTTAATGTATTATTTGTTGTGTTACGTATGCAAAATAAAGGATACGTAGGACTTGTGCCTTATGATCTAGAGGTTATAAAAATGGAAACAAAATAAAAAAATAAAAAGGACTTGAAAAATTTAGAAATGGAAATGGAAAACATTCGAAAATAATAACTTGAGAAAAATCATCGTAAATCATTGAGGGATTTTGTAAATCCTACGATAGATAAAATTCATTGGTATACGAGCCATTGTAGAAGGTGACTCGTTTAAACTAAATCCGAGGATTGTCAGGCTTGTTCGAACGAACGGTTTGGGGCTCTTCCAGATATGTTTATGCTATCTAGTTTTCTAGAATTTTGTCTTCACATTTCGTTATAATGGCATGTCGAGGAGACCGTCTTTGTAAGGCTGATATTTTCCTTTCTCGCATAAAGGATAATGCTAAATGTGGTTATACTCATTTAGCACACGGTTATTAAGAAAATAGGGAGGAGTTAACTCGAGAAATTCCCTGGTAAGTATTTTCTATGAGAACTACTCGACTTAGAAACAATATTATCTCATTTTGTCGGTATGATACGAAGCATCGAGAAAGATTTAAGGAACTCCTAAGAAAGTGTTCATATCATGCTCTACCAGATTGGTTAATCATTCAAACTTTTTATAATGGGTTAGTAGGATCCCTTAGGTCCATTATTGATGCTGCTTCTGGTGGTTCATTAATGTCAAAAACATTTGAAGAAGCGTATGCATTAATTGAAGAAATGACTACAAATGAATTTCAATGGCCCTCTGCAAGGGTAAATCATAAAAAATGTGGCTAGTGTTCATGATACAGATGCGATTGTAATTCTTGCATCTTAGGTTGCTGCAATATCAAGGAAGTTGGACCAATTTGGAATGAACCAACCTCAATTTACTCCTGTAAGTAAGGAAAGTTCATTAGGGCATATGATTGATTCTAACTTATTTTATGAGACTTTAAATACCATAAATAACCCGTATTCTAACTTTTACAACCCAGGTTGGAAGAAACATCCTAATTTTAACTGGAATCATACTACCGGGGGTGGAAACCAACAATGGGAAAATAATCATGCAAATCCTAATGGAAGTTGGAATAATTAGAGGAACACAAGCTATAGACCTTCACATCCACTGAACTCTAATATTGATCAACAATTTGAGGATAAGAAGATGTTTATTGACAAAGTGGTATTACAAATGGGAAACCAGTTGCAAAGTCAAAATGCTGCGATTAGAAACATAGAGAATCAACTGGGAGAAATTGCTAATTAACTTAGCAATAAACCCAAAGGAACACTTCCTAGCAACACTGAGATCAAACCTAAAGAGAACGATAATGAACAACTATTCCTTATTACTGGACAAACTATGATAGATGTGCAAAAAGAAGAGTTGATTATGAATATTAATGACCGAGGAAGTCACTTTTGATGTGTTGAAGACTATAAAATTTCCAATTTGAGAGAAAAGATGATGAATGTTTTGGGATGGATGAAATTGATTATCTAAGTAAAGACCATTTCCAAGAAAGTTTTGAGAGTAAGATAACAGATGAGGTCAGAATGGATTTTCAAGATGAGTTGAAAACGTTATCTAAAGAACATTGTATCTATGTTCAAGAGAGGTATGAAATGATGGAAGCTGCCAAAAATAGTGAACTTGTAATTCTATTTGTTGAAAAATCTCATGAACTTAAGATGGATGTACCCCATAAAATTTTGAAGCCTGCTTATTTAGGGAATTCATCTACACCACCAGTCTTTATATCTTCATATTCAACTCAATTACAAGAAAAACCTGAATTGAATGATGAACAAGATAAATTTATTGAACTATGACTTAGAAGATAATTTGAGGATAAATTTCAAAAGAACTTTGAGTTGAGAAAAGAGGATAAGGATATTGGAATACCATTGGAAGAAATTCCCAAGGAATTAGAAAAACCTATTTCCCCATCTAAGATAAATCCTCCATCATTTAATAATTATAAAGGGGAAGAATTGGAAGATAGCTTGAAACAGAAAAGTGACATAAAAGAATTTGATCCTGAATCTGAATTATCTAGAGAGAATCTGATCCAAAATTTAGGAGACCATGAATTATCTTATAGAGATCCATTTCTTATAAATTTCAATGATGATATTAATATGCAAAGTCAAAAAAATAATAGAAGAATATTGGATCTAGAAAAAAATATGAGGAACAATGGTATGAATCAATTTGAAAAAGAAGAGCTAAAAGAAAAATTATAATTTAAGAATTTTTTAGGAATTCCTAGATCTGAAAATGACTAGGTGATTGATCGAGGATTACTTAATTGGAATTGTGATCCAGAAGAAATCATTTGTCGGGCTGGCGACGTTAAAACCAAGCGCTTTATGGGAGGCAACCCATAGTTATCAGTGTGCTTTGATTTAGTATGCTTGAGAGTCATGATTGTTGGTGTTGTATGTGTTTGCTTCAAAGTGGATTGACTTGATCTTAATGTGTCGTTATGGATTGATAAGTTTGATTGTTGATTGATAGATGTTTGGATTGTTAGTTGTTTGATTTGATCTTTGTGTGTCATGAGGGAGGTGATTCCTTAACTTCTTATTATGGTTAGACTTGTATGTTCTCTTGTAGTAGTTGGATTGACGAGTTCACTATAACTCGGGTCTTACTCGGACTTGAGTTTTACAAGAGATATCATGAATTTGAACAATGACAGCTTCATCTCAATTTTGTTATATCATTTCTCTAACTTTGTTTTCATTTGATAAGAGTAATGAACCTATTTGATGAATAACTTGTGGATGATCTTACACTACAATATGTAACTGTTAAAGGTGCTTAATTAAAGGGATTATAAGATATCTGATATTGGTGTCCGGAAACCAATTTATCAGGGATAATCTTATCTTTGGGATTATAATCTATAAAACCATTTTAAAATGTACCTAATTTATTAGTGTAGTGATTCCGTTAGAAATTATAAGTAAATTAGTGTGATGTGATGAGTTAATGGAAGAATTGACCTTATTTATCTTATATGTGTTTATGTTTGTGTTACAATTTTATATAATAATTGAAGAACATTTTTATATTCCCTTGCTAATACCTGCTATGCTAGTTAAACTTTTATTTAGTGAATTTCATTCTGGCATGATTAGTTTAGATTTATTTTCTGCTGCATATTGTTTTGTCCTAATGAATACTTGTAAATGATTTTGATAGACATTTGTGGTAGATAGAATTTCTAAATTATTTTTTCTTCCTGCTTATATTTTCTGTAATAAATGATATATATGATAAAAATTAAGTTTGGGGGTAGGAAGAAAAATAAAATTTTAATGTGAAAATACTTCCTTTTAGTGTAATTTCAATACAATCATATTTTAGGTTAGATTTACTTTCTCCTACAGTCATTCTATCCTGATTATGCATGTATATGAGTTTGATAGGATGTTGTAGTAGTAAGTAGATTCAACCTTTACTTTTTCTTGCTGCAACATTTTATGGAATTAATTGCAAAATATTTTAAAATTTAAGTTTGGGGGGAAGAAAAATTTTTAAAATGTAACTTTATTTGTCGTGAGTAGACTATATTTAATTTGATATCACTTTTAAAATGACTTTTGGTATGTGGTGTTACCTTTACCTTACTATAATTTTGATTTTAGGAATGTTAGAAAAATAACTTAGTTGAAATCCTATGTGAAGAAATTGTTCTAGAGTTAAGATATTTTGTAAGAAACATTAGGAAAATGATTTTTCTATTTATGGTAGAAAGGAGTTGAATATTTGAAAAGCTAAAATTCTTAGATTTATACTTAATGAGAATTGAGCCTTTATTAAAATCTTTTTTTGAACTAACACTTACACTTATAAAAAGTGAGGGAAAGTTTTGAGTTTTGGATTTTAGAGAGAGGATAGTGAAATTCAAAATTATTAAAGACCTATCCATATATAGTAATCCTCACATAAAAAAGTGAAAAAAATGGGATTAAAAATGATCCCGAAAGAAAAAAAAAAGTGAAAAAAAAGGGATTGAAAATGATCCCTAAAGAAAAGAAAAAAAAGAAAAGAAAATAAGTGAGGAGAAGTCTAATCAAAAATTGGATTCACTTGAATCTTTTTAAATGAAAAGACTTAAAAACAACCCTAAGCTTATTCTTATTCCAGAAGGTATTGGTTAAATTGGTATAGATAAGGTGCTTAAATTCTGTTTTTATACTTTCTATGAATCTTTAGTTTAGCAATTTTCAATAACTTTTGAAGTAAATAGAAAATCAGGATTCCTAAGTTGAATATGAGATATTCTTACACTCTAGTCCTAGATTGATTTGCTAGAATTTCTCCTATGTTATACTATAATATTTATGAGATGAAATTATAGGAAACTCTATTGAAACCCCCAACCACAAGTCAGCATATCTTATTTTTAAAGTTATAGTGTTACTTAAGGACAAATAACAATTAAGTTTGGGGGATTTTGATGCACCAAAAATATATACGATTTTTGCTATATGATTTAACTCATTTATTGTCATATTACACTTTAAAGGAAGGTATTTTGTATGTTTTTTGGTTTTAGGTACAAGAAATGAATTTTGGAGAAAAATAAATAAAAACAGTGCAATTTGGAGCAAAAACGAGCAATAAATGAAATTTTGCCCTGACACCTTTCGATAAGTCTTTCGATGTTTAATCTCATTTACACTTCTTGCATATTTTTGAATGAGATCATAATTTAAAGAAAGTTTGTTTTTATGCTTATCTTGTTGGGCTATCTGTTAGGAACGTAACACAACTGAAACGAGGCGAATCGGAGCTGAAATGGAGCAAAACGGAGCAAAATGGTGGAGCTGCGTAGGATGGGCGCCGAAGGCGCCCAAACCGGCGCCGGCGGTGCCAAAAACCTGTGGGCACGATTTTTGGGCTCCGACAGTGCCCTATTCAGCGCCGGTGGCGCCCAAGACGGTCTGGATGCAAAATTGAGCGGTTATTGGCCATATACATCAAATTTGTACACTTTTTGGAAGGTTTCTTCATGCACCTCTTGAGAAATTCGTCCCTACACTATTTTAAACTGAATTTGAAGCCAACAAAATGAGAGAGAAGATAGGGAAATCTTGGAGAATGTTGAGAGATCTTAGAATAGGAGTAGAAATGTAGATTTCTACCTTTTTGGATAGATTGATGAGGGAATTTTGAGAGAATCTGTAAGGGAAAGTTCTAGCATTGCATGGATCCACGGGAGACTTTGTGGGAGAGATTTTCATCTTTCTTTCAAGGGGAAAAAGCTAAGTATTATGTTCTTCATTATCTTATGATTTTGTAGACACTTATTTTGTTGATTTGCTTTGAAATGAAGTTTTCTGTTGTGTTTTCTTCGTGCATTGTGATGTTTTTCTCTTACTCTTTCATCTTATTTGGAAATAGTGGCAAAAAAAGTTTATGCCATTATTTTCACTTTACTTTTCTTTTGCAACGAGTAGGATTCATGTTTAGGATATTGGAATGCTTGATAAAAGATGTTTTCATTATAAATGTGATGGTTTTTACTCGCACTTCATTTACATTACAAAAAGAGCCCGTTGTATTGTTAAAATTTGTTGTAATTGCATTGTCCCAAAAGTGCGGTGTAATTCTCAATAAAGTGGAATCACATTCAATGTCCATGAATGAGTTATGTAGTTCATGGGGTTTGAGTGCAAATAAATAGGGAAATGTTGTTTGATGGGCGTCGAATTCGAGATTTTAGGGTGACAGACTGAAATCCTCAATTTGGTCCTAGAGTTTGGTAACTAAAGTTAGGGTTAGCCTTTAGGTGAAGGGAAGTGGGAGCTCTGGAGTGAGAGCAAGTATCCTCCAAGCCTAACCATGGATTTAGGGACTAAGCCTAGGATTTTCTAATGTTCTTTATAGCACTCTGAAGAGGGGGTACTCAGAAGAGGGTAAGGAATAAGATTGCTTCTATTTGGCACATACAATATTTAATGCATCTCATTCCTAAACTTTATCCAATTCATTATATAAGAATAGTAGATTTCATTATCTCAAAATTCACCAAACCCAAAAAGGGTTATCTTTAGAAGTAATATTTGCATTTAGGAGTAGTTAATATTCTTACATATAATCATCTACCTTTAGGAGTACTTGTTAGAAAAACCACTTATATCGACCTTCCAATCTAATTCTGATAATTGTAGACTAGAATTTGACTAAGAAGCTCTTACCTCGCTTCCCTGTGGGATCGATAAACGGGACTCCATTAGAGCCCTGATTACTTGATGCGCTACGTATACTTGCATTGGATCATTGTGACTTTATAAAAATTATTATATATCTATTGTTCATAAATTCTTGCATATAAAAAAGTCGCATCAATGGATAACAGGATTAAACTTGTTTTATGCAATCTTATATCTCTGAATAAAACTGTTTTTCTTATTGATAGATTTATTAGGGACAATGCTCTCACTGTCCAAGAGTTGTTATTTGATATTGATAGAAATTGTAGATGTGGTAATGTCATTTTTAAAATGGATATAAAGAAAGCATTTGACTCCATTAGATGGGAATATTTGATGGATGTTCTGAAGGCATTTAATTTTAATGATGATTTTTGTAAACTCATTTACAGGATCATTGATAACAACTATTATTCCATTATTATTAATGGTAATACACATGGGCATTTCAAAGATACTAAAGGTATTAAATAGGGAGATCCTCTTTCTTCTTATCTGTTTATTCTTGTTTTTTATTATGTTTCTAGATATCTTAATCATTTATATGAGCAATATCCTATTCTTAACTATGCTCATAAGGGTGGTATAGCATTTCTCATTTATGCTTTGCTAATGACCTGATTTTGTTTACCAATACTCACAAGAGATCTATTAAATATATTTGGTAGCTTCTTATGCATATACATAATTGTTCTGGCTTGTCTTTTAACGCCTCTTTTATTGCTCTAAATATGTTCCTAATGCTAAAATTCATTGGATTACTGAATTTACTCAATAAAGCTAATTTTCCTTTTAAATATCTTGGTTTCCTTCTTGATAAGAAATATAAAAAGATATCTCTATTTTTTTATCTCCTTGATAAAATTAGGTTGAGGCTGATTTCCTGGGAGAATAATTTTTTATCTTTTGGAGGGCGTATTACTCTTCTTAAGAGTATACTTACCTCTCTTCCTCTTTATATTCTCCAAAGTGATGCAAATGCCTGTGGGTATTATGAAGAAGTTAGAAATTTTATTTAATAAATTTATGTGGGATGGTTGTGGTAAGAAGAATCTTCACTGGAAAAGCTGGGCTAAGCTCTGTAAACCTATTGCTAATGGGGGGTTGGGTTTTCGTAAACTATCTGATACTATTAACTTTAATTATATGAAACTCTGGTTTCATTTTCGTAAAAATGCATCTATCTGGGCTTCTTTTCTTAATGCTAAATATTGTGCTTACTCTCATCCTAGTGTTGTCACTCCCTCTCCTTATGATTTTTTTTATTTGGAAGGAAATGCTTAAGGTTTCCTCCTCTGTTGAGCATTTACTTTGTTGGGAGATGGGTAATGGTAATATTTCTTTCTGGTATGATGACTGGATGGGTAATGGATCTCTCAGGGACTTTTATGGAAGCCCTAAGAAATCAACCTTAAAGTTAAAGATCTTTAGGTAGATTCTCAATGGAATTTACCTCAGTTGTGTAATTTAGTTAGTTATAATGATGCTCTGTTTATTTCTAATCTTTCTATTATGGCTGATAGAAAGGATATTCCTAGACTTAAAGGTAAGTTTGAGGAGTCTGTTACTAAGACCTTTGCATCTATGGAACAGACCCCCATAGGATTAATCTTTCTTGAAATTGAAATAAATGGATTAAGCCTTCCATATCATTTTTTATTTGGCGCCCTTTTCATGCTTGTCTTCCTACAGATGATATTCTCAAACTTAAAGGTATTCGGCTAACTTCTAGATTTTATTTGTGTCATGCTAGTGATTAATCTATGATGCATATTTTTAGCTATTGTAGTTTTTCAATGATGATATGGAAGAATATTTATAGATTAAGTGGTAAGCAAGATATTTTTGGTGGTTATGATACTATAAATGCAATTTATGAAGATTGGAAATCTTGTGGACACTCTTTCTTTTTTACTCTTCCCTCTATTGTTCTTTGGTTTATATGGCTCGCTAGAAATACTATTAAATTTAATAGTGAGAGGATCACTACTTAGAAAGTTTTGTGTCAAATCTACTCTTATATTTACAAAAGTCTTTCTTTTACTGTTATGAAGGAAATCAATAATTCTATTGTTACTAATCTGAGCATAACTATCACTCCTGTTACTAGTTGCTTCAATCTGATTAAATGGCATAAACCTCTGGCTCCTTTTATGAAATTTAATTATGATGGTTGCTGGAAAACTCTTGCTGCCGGTATAGGTGTTATTTACAGGGATTGGGCTGGTGTTATCCTTTGTTGGTTTGCTGCTCCTACTACAGCTCTTTCCCCTCTTGTGGCTGAAGCTGAAGCAGTTGTTTGTGCTTTAATGATTACTAAGCAGATGGGCTGGATTAATATTATAATCGAAATGGATTCTCTTGTACTTTGGAATATTTGTAGAACTAATCTTAATTGTCATTGAAGATTATTGTGCATGTTAGAAGAATTCAATTTTTGGCAAAATATCTTAATATTTTTTGGGCTCACACCAAAAAAATGGAAATAAAGTTGAGGATTGGCTTGCAAAATTAGGGTCTTTTTTTCCAGCACCTGTTGTGTCTAAAGTTTTACCTGATTATCTATCTAATTTGCTTTATTTTGATCTTTAGTGTGTCTTGTGTCTTGTGTCTTGTGTCTTGTGTCTTAGGTGTGTGGTATTTTATTTTCTCTTTTTTTTGGAAAGAGGACCCTCTTATTTTTTTCTTTTTTGGATTGTAGGGTGTGTGCGTTGGGACCTCTTTCTCGGTTGTGTACTTTTATTTTATATGGAATAAAATGTGGGCCATAGTGCTCTTTCCTAAACCTTTGGTCATCTTGAATACAATACCTCATCAACTTAACTAAATTTGGATGAAGAAGCTCGCCAAGAAAATAGACTTCAGGTTGCAAGCCACAAAGGTATTTTATATCTGAATCAACGGGAAGTCAAAAAAAGGGAAAATAAGAGATAAAAGCCATGAACAGTGAGCTAAATACAGGAGTTTTTTAAAAACTGAAGGGTAAGTAGTCCATACCAGCCACTCTTTGTGCCATTGTTGACCACCATGATTAAGTATTTTGACTGAAGCAGTGACCCTAAACCAAGTTTCACAGGAGCAGTTCCATTTTTCTCAATCCAAGCTTTGAAAACACGGCCAAATCCTCCCTCTCCTAGAAGGCTTTCTGGTCTGAAGTTTCTTGTGGCACATTTAAGCTCATTAAAAGTGAACTTCCTTATCTGCAAAGCTAAATTAAGGTCCTCACCAACTGTAGAAGTTGATGAATGATCCCTGATATTTATGCTTACGTTTTATAAATGATTTTATACTTCCTTTCTAATTATATCTCTTCCTTTACAATGACGCCAAAAACTTGATGCCAATGCAAATAAGAGATTTAATTGCTATTATTTAAAAATGAGATTCTACGCAAGTATACGTATCATTATCAAATAAGATATAACTTTCTGATTAAGCCACGAGATATCGAACAAGAGGGAATGATGTTTAAAAAAAATAAATTTTCTTAAAAGAAAGAAAAAAGAAAAATAACTTCTTAAAAGAAAGAATGCAGAAAAATAAATTTTGACTTTTTAAGAAAGATCTTATCCAAACTATAGATAATATTCTAGGAAAGAAGGTTCGATTCTTTTTTGATAATTTTTTTATTATAATTTGAAGTGAAAGCAAACAACTACTTTAACTATTTTTTTTAGATTAAAGCAAATGCAAATAAAATATCTTTTTCTTTATTATGAATCAGTAAATAATTATGAAATTTTATTTTGGAAGTATCTAAAATGTGTTGTGCCAAATGGGAATAATTATATTCTTTACCCTTACCAGAGATGCTATAAAGAACATAGGTTAATCTAATGCTTTACTAATCTTGAAGATTAGTTAGGCAGGAAAGATACTAGCTCTCACTTTAGAGTTTCCTCTTCTCCCTTCACCTGGGGGGCTAACATCACGTATCAAGACATAAACAATAAATCGAAGTGGGGGTTTTAGCCTATCACTCTAAAGTCCTCTAATTCTACACCCATCAAAGTATCTCTCTATTTATTTGCACTCAACCATATGAACTACATTCTCACCCATATAATCTCATATGATTCTTACCAATTGTTGACTGAGACAATATCATACCGATTCTTACATGTTCTCACAACATATATTAACATCTTAATTGACCAAATCAAGAAGTAAATGAAGTGCAATATTTTGAATCATCACAACTTCTTCCAACATTGATTTCCTATACTTCACACAACATCAATCCATATCTTAATTACTTCATCATTTTAAGGAAAAAGATAAAGAAAACTACTCAAAATTCATGGAGAAAATACAATCACAACTTGGTTTAAAAGTAGAAATCATATTAAAAATACAAGAAGTCTTAATTAAAAATCAAATGTAATAACAAAGATAGTGACTTATCTGAAAATCCTCTCCACCAAACCCTTGAAGTTCCTTTGAAAACTTTGCTTTTCCTCACAATGTTCCTTAAATGGTGGCGCTCAACTTTAAGGACTCCAAATCTCTCTTCTAATCCTAATACAATCTATACTAAAGTAAGTAGAAATGGTGAAGTGGAGTAGTTTGTTACTAGAAAAACTCTCCTACACAATCAACATAAACTACACACCTTCCCAAAACAACCATTTTCTGAATTCTAAGTCTTCTTTTTATTATTTTCCAACAAGTGCCTTTCTATTTCTTCAAGTTATGTCCAGATTCAATAAATCCTCAAAGAGATACATCCATTCAAGAATAATTTAAATTAATTTTGGTGCCAATATGAAGTTACCAATGTTTATACCAAGAGATGCCTCAAACACCCCTTTAAAATGGCGCTAAAAATTATTTGAATCAACTTAAGTAAGTATCGCACGTAAGTGCGGGGTCTCGGTGCTTAGCCCCGTGTAAGCTCCAAGTTTAAGGGCTTAGCTGCGAGGCTCTGGCGGGTAAGCGCAAGTTTAGCTCTTAGCCACCACAGATCAATTTTGTACATTTCTTTATTTTGCTCTAAATTTGATGTTTTTCACTTCTTTCATCACATTTATCCATTTAATCATACCTACAAGAAGAATACACAAAATAACTTCCATTAAAGTGCAATATCATCAAAAATAGATATAAAAATGTGTATAAAAATACTATATATTTTAGGTATATCAAAATCTCACAAACTTAAAATGTTACTTGTCCTCAAGTGACACTACAATCACATAAATGTAAACAAGTAAATTATGTGGATGAGTTTCTTTAAGAGTTTCCAAAATTTTGTTCTAGAAATGTGGTAGTCCAATTTAGAAAAAACTTTTAGTAAATGAAACCAATTTAAAGTTTAGAAATCTCTTAAGTTTTATGAAAAGTATAAGTTCCTCTCTTATTCAGAAATACTAGTAGATTTTTCAAAATTTAGGGTTTAGGCATTTTATTTTCTTTACTTAATAATCTTTACTAAAAATAATTATACTAACTATATTATTTTCATAATCTTCAAGATTTTCTCAAATCTTATACTCTAGAAAGATCAGGTGTGGAACAAATTTTTGATTAGTCCATTAAATACTCAAGCTTCTCCTTCCTTTTTGATTTTTTTTATAGGCAAGGATTACTATATATGGATAAGCTTTTAATAATTTTGAGTGCCACCATTCCTTTTCTAAAGCATAAGGTAGATATATATCTTTTACTTAGAAATATAATAAAGGTTTTGAAAATTATTTTCAATAAAAGAAATTTTAAGTATTAAAAATAAAATTCTAGTTCTTTTATTTTTCCAAAAATACAACTTTTACTAAAGATAGTTACAAAATATTTATCGTTTCTTTACTAAGAAATTTTAACTTTAAAATTTTCATCATTACTATAGATTTTAACAAAATTTTCATTATGTTTAGGTTGATCTACTAAGAAATATGGTTTCAGCCTATGACCATTTACTTTGAATAATTTATTAGTTTTAGGATCTTTAAGATCTACAGCTCCATAGGGATAAACCTTTATTACAATAAATGGGCCCATAAACCTGGACTTATGTTTTCCAACAAATAATCTTAATCTGACATTATATAGCAAAATTTGTTGTCCTAGCTTAATATTTTTAGTCTGAATCCTACGATCATGCCACATCTTCATCTTTTCTGTATATATCTAAGCACTTTCATATGATTTATTCCTTATCTCTTCAAGCTCATTTAATTATAATAATCTTTTCTCACCAGCATCCTTTAAATTATAGTTGAACTCTTTAATAGCCCAATATGCTTTATGCTTAAGTTTAACAGGTAAATGACAAGCATTCCCAAAAATTAGCCTATATAAAGATATTCCTATAGGAGTTTTATATGTAGTCCTATAAGCCCACAAAGCAAAATCCAGTTTGATTAACCAATCCTTTTTGTTTTGATTAACAGATTTTTCCAAAATTCTTTTAATTTTATGATTGGATAATTCAACCAAACCACTTGCCTAAGGATGATAAGCAGTAGCAATTTTATGGTTGATATAATATTTCTTTACTAATTTCTCCATAATTGCATTACTGAAATGAATTCCCTCATCAGTTATGATTACTCTCTGCATTCTAAATCTACAAAATATGTTCTTTCTTAAAAACTTCTTTCAGTTACAGTTACTCCTCCTTTCTTAGGAACACAATGAATAGGACTAACATGTGCACTACCTGAAATAGGGTAGATAATTCCAACATCTAACCACTTTAAAATTTCTTTCTTAATAACTTCTTTCATAATAGGTTTTAATCTCCTTTGAGTATCAGCCTTAGGCTTTGTGATTTTCTTCCATAAGGATTCTATGCAAACAAATTGAAGGACTTTTGGTGTTCCTAGCTGTGTCAGAGATTTTCTCGATGTCGATGTCGATGTCATTTTGGAATCACCACTCTGTTTATCTATAATATTTCCCTAATCTTCAATAAATCTTATTTCTTTGGATTTCGTAAAAGGATCCTCAAATAGTAAAAAATTTGAAGAAAATTAAGGGCTAATAAGATAGAAAACAGGAGAAAAAGAGATGTCAATGATAATCCTTATAAAAGAAAATTCTAGAATGTCTATAAGTTCTATATAAGGATGATAAAGTTTTGGTAACTAGAGATTTCTAGATATAATATATATCCCGAGTTCTTTAAATCTCCTATAGAATCAAGCTCCTATAATTAATTACATCTTAGACAATTATAATTGTCTAAGAAAACTCTGATTAATGTTAATCACTTGTTTTTTAAGAAGTTTTAAGGAAAGAAACGTCAACGTTTAATCCTTAGTGTAATATGTCATACTACCCTAAAAATTTGATTTTGTCAATTTTCATTTTTTTTTTGTTTTTGTCAATGTCTTTTTTTTATTGTCTTGTAGTTTGTTAATTTTTTTGGTGGCTATCCTAAAAGTTTTTATTTTGTATTGTCTTTGTCTTATCATTTTAATATTGTTTGTTTTGTTTTGTTCTATCAATGTCGTTGTTTTGATGTCATTGTGATTTTTTTTGTTTTGTTGTCATTTGTCCCATCTTTGGAATGTCATCCTGCAAAACACAGTTAGCACGCCCTATAATATATAAAGAAAATCTAAAACGAATTCTAATGTCATCATTTGATCGTCCTACAAAACAGAGTTAGCACACCCTATAATATGCAAAGAAAATCTAACACTTGTTCTTAGCTTGCAAGGGTGTTAGTTGAATGTGGATTAAACTTAAGTTATATTCCAATGAAGTTTAATGTTGATTAGACTTAAAATCTAACAAAAAGTTGGATTTTAATATTTTAGATTTAATGTCATTTGAATAAAAAAATGTTATGTCTAATGTTGATTAGACTTAAAATCTAAAAAGTTTAGATTTTAATATTTTATATTCGATGTCGTTCGAAAATATTACGTTTAATGTCGATTTGTCTTAAAATCTAAAAAGTTAGATTTTATTATCTTAAATTCAATGTTAATTGAATCTAAAAGTCTTAAATTGATTAGAAGTCTGATAATTCAATTCAATGTCATTTGAATTTAATATTTTTGGTTTAACCATTTGATTAGGTTCAGTATAGGTTGAACCTAATTCTTGGGTTCAAGTTGGGTTGAACTCAAGTTGAATTTTGGTTAAGTTAGTTTAATATAGATTGATCATAGCATTTAAGTTAACTTAAGATCAAGTTGAGTTGAACTCAAATTAAATTTTGGTTAAGTTAGGTTCAATATAAATCAAACTTAATGTTGATGTCAAGTTAGGTTCAATTGGATGAACCTGAAACTTATGTTGAATTTGACTCAGGTTTAAGTTAGGTTAAACCTAAGTTTTAGGTTTGACTTAAGTTCAAATTGTGTTGAACTTAAGTTAGGTTCGTCTTGGGCTTATATTTATGTCAACCTGAATCTTAAGCTTAAGTTTAAATCAAGTCCAATATGGGTTGAACTTAAGTTAGGTTGGGATCGACTTAGTTTCATGTCATGTTGAATCTAAATTAGGTTTGACTTAAGTCTAATATCGGTTGGACTTAAGTTAGATTTAGGTTAACTTAGATTGATGTCATATTGAAGCTAAGTTAAGTTTGACTTAAGTCCAATATGCATTGGACTTAAGTTAGGTTTTGACTTAGATTTATGTCATGTTGAATCTAAGTTAAGATTGACTTAAGCCGAATATGAGTTGGACTTAAGTTAGGTTTAGGTTAACTTAGATTCATTTCATGTTGAACCTAAGTTAAGTTTGACTTAAGTCCAATATAGGTTGGACTTAAGTTATGTTTGACTTAGATTCATGTCATGTTGAATCTAAGTTTGGTTTGACTTAAATCCATTATGGGTTGGATTTAAGTTAGGGTTTGACTTAGATTCATGTCATGTTTAATCTAAGTTAAGTTTAACTTAAGCCGATATGGGTTGGACTTAAGTTAGGTTTAGGTTAACTTAGATTTATCTCAAGTTGAACCTATGTTAAGTTTGACTTAAGTCCAATATAGGTTGGACATAAGTTAGATTTGACTTAGATTCATGTCATGTTGAATCTAAGTTTGGTTTTACTTAAATCCAATATGGGTTGGATTTAAGTTAGGTTTTAACTTAGATTCATGTCATGTTGAATCTAAGTTAAGTTTGACTTAAGCCCAATATGGGTTGGACTTAAGTTAGGTTTAGACTAGCTTGGATTCATGCTATATTGAACCTAAGTTAGGTTTGACTTAAGTCCAATATGGGTTGGAGTTAAGTTAGGTTTTTGACTTAGATTCATGTCATGTTGAATCTAAGTTAAGTTTGACTTAAGCCCAATATGGGTTAGACTTAAGTTAGGTTTAGGTTAACTTAGATTTATGTCATGTTGAACCTAAGTTAAGTTCGACTTAAGTCCAATATAGGTTGGGCTTAAGTTATATTTGACTTAGATTCATGTCATGTTGAATCTAAGTTTGATTTGTCTTAAATCCAATATGGGTTGGATTTAAGTTACGTTTTGACTTAGATTCATATCATGTTGAATCTAACTTAAGTTTGACTTAAGCCCAATATGGGTTGGACTTAAGTTAGGTTTAGGTTAACTTAGATTCATTTTATGTTGAACCTAAGTTAGGTTTGACTTAAGTTCAATATGGGTTGGACTTAAGTTAGGTTTTGATTTAGATTCATGTTAAGTTGAATCTAAGTTAAGTTTGACTTAAATCCAATATGGGTTGGACTTAAGTTAGGTTTGGGTTGACTTAGATTCATGTCATGTTGAATCTAAGTTAGGTTTGACTTAAATCCAATATGGGTTGGACTTAAGTTAGGTTTTAAGTCAACTTAGATGTGACTTGAGTCCAATATTGGTTGGACTTAAGCTAGGTTTTAGGTCTAGGTGTAATTAAGCTTTAGTTGGTTAAGGTTTAATAGTTTAATTATGTCTAATGGGTTAGACCTAATTAGAGTTTTATTTTATTAAACCTTAGTTGGTTAAGGTTTAATAGTTTAATTAAGTCTAATGTGTTAGATTTAATTAGCATTTAAGTTTGATTAAACCTTAGTTAGTTAAGGTTGTTGAACTCACTTTTGTGAGGATCATTTCAATGTCAGTTTGAGATAGGAATTATACCAATATTGACTTCCTAAATCTCACTGATAGTCATTAAACCCTAATGACTAGGGTAAAACCCTATAAATCCTTCTTTAACCCAAAATGATTAAATCGGTAATGACAAACCCTGATTTAATCAATTATTGACTCAACAGGTTAACTATTGACCAAAAAGTCAACTTTGGTCAAAATGGTCAATTTCTGACCCAATGACCAACCCATTGACCCAATAGGTCAACTTTTGACCAAAAAGTTAACTTTGGTCTAAATGGTCAATTTCTGACCCAATGACCAACCCATTGACCCAATAGGTCAATTTTTGACCAAAAAGTCAACTTTGGTCAAAATGATCAATTTCTGACCCAATGACCAACTCATTGACCCAATAGGTCAACTTTTGACCAAAAAGTCAACTTTGGTCAAAATGGTTAAACCTTGACCCAATGACCGCTCCATTGACCCAAATAGTCAACTTTTGATTCAATAAGTCAAAATTGACCAAAATCATCAACCCAATACCTAAAGACCGCCATATTCATCTCATTGGTCACCTTTGACCTAAAAAGATAGATTAGGTCAAAATGATCAAACCATGACCCAAAGACTATTACATTGACCTTATTGGTCATTCTTTGACATAAATAATTAAAATTGGATCAAAACAATCCATACATGACACAAAGACAACCATCCTAAACCCATTGGTTAACTCTTGACCTAAAAGGGTAAAAATTGGTCAAAATGGCTAATTGATGCCCCTTTGACCACAAAATTAACTTCAAAGATAGATATTGACATGATCAACATGGCATTGATCAAAGTGACAAAAATTTAATCCAAAAATTAGCACATTGACCTTTGGATTGACTTAAACCCTAAAATTGGTCAACATGACCAAATCAAGTTCTCAATGACAAAACCCTTGGACTTTATGACTAATCAAACCATGATAAGGTTAGAAAAGTCAAAATAGGTCACCCTTGGACGAAAATTGATCAACCTAGGTCAACTTGGGTCAACATTGGTCAACTCTAGTGAACATGTATCAAATTTGGTCAAAATACCCAATTTTGAACTAAAAATGATGAAATTAATCAAGTAATTAATCACAAAATTATTTTGATTAATTTATTGGCTAATAATATAATTTCCAACATTTTTGATTAATAACATAATTAATTAAAAATGGAATTATAATTAAAAAGTCATAAAGTAAAATTTGGACACATGACATCACACATGACACAATAAATGGTTTTCAAAATTTCAAACCCTTTTATGACATCATGAGTGACCTAGTATGGGTTAGACACAATCCATATGACCCATTACAAATAAATTCAACCCATGCCACATCATATTAACCATGGTTAAACCTCATCATGGTGAGAAAAATGAAGTGGAATTCTCCCCGCATTTTAAAGCATGACTCACCTTCTCCCTTAAGATGAGGTGGTCGGCCACTCTAAGTGTACTATGGACATGTCAATGAGGATGAAACACCATTTAACCTTGCCCTTATACCATGGTTAAACCAGATTATACCTCATCATGACAAAAATTATAAAAATGTGGAAATGGAATGATTACATGACATCCTCTCATCAAAACTTAAATGACATGGAAAATGGATGATGGCTTGCCTTTCTTGAGTCGCCATGCACCTCCCTTTCATCTAATAGAAGGGAAACATGACTTTAGTTAGCCATTTACCATGGTTAGACCAAATGATGAAAATTGATGAATGTGAAGCCTATGTGTCATCCCCTCCTCATCAACATTGAATAACTAATGGAGACTCATGTGGGGAAGGTTAATCTACAGCATTTAAAAAAAATCTATACTCCTCTCTAGCCAACCAATGGAAGAAAACCAATCCATGAGTTAAAACTTCACTACACTTGGAAATCCACATGGGTTAAGCTTGGGAAACCTAAATTTCCTTATCCACAGCCAAAATCCTATCCTAAAACCATCACGAGGAAGTTAACAACTCCCCCAAATCAACCCTAGCCAACCCAAGCTCTTCCATGGCTGTAAATAAACCCAAACTCGAGCACATGAAGGAGGAGAAAGAAAATTGGAAACCCCAAAACATTGCTCAAACCCTTTGACTCCCAACATCAAACTTACTCTCTAGGGCCTAGGCAATTGATTCCTTATGCTTTCAAGCTATGAAACCCACTGAATCTCCCCAATTTGGCTAACCCGAATGAGCCCAAAACTAGTAAAAAATCCAACTCTAAAATTAAACTCCTCAAAACTTCAAATTGACTGCTCCTACACGATCACAAAGACCTACGATGATAAGCCCAATCGAAATTGGCCATCTCCATAGGCTCTAACCTAGCTATTGGCTTTCTTTCCTTAAGTCGAGCCACCTTGAGGAGGATCTCATACCTAGACCTGATTTAACTCCAAATTAAGTTAGGGGAAAGCTATTTGAGGTCGAGACGAAGCTTTAGAACCATTCAATTTGAGCTTGCATCGACTGAGGCCAAGGTATGGTTCTTCACACCCAACCCGAGCTCATGCTTAGTCTAGAGTAGGGTTAGCCAATTCAAAACCCATACAAATCCATATGGATATGTTCCTCTCCTCCAAATGATCCTAAAGAAACAAATTTCACTCGATTTCATCAAGAATCGAGTGAGATCTTTCTCTTAGATCATGAACGGTCTGCGGGATCAGAGGGGATGAAGACGATGAACCAGAATTGTCCGTTCCCGTGTTTTGGAAAAGAACGGTCCTGATTAAATCCTGGTCACTCCCGTGATCGGATCCCCGCAGGGGATAAAGCGAATTTCGACCCGTCCGAGGACACGCAGTGGTTTAAAATTTATTTGGATTTAATAAATTCCAATTAAACCTAAAAATTTCAAAAATTCATATATTTGCACATAAAAATCAAAAAAATATAATAAAAATACCTCTGAACTCAGGGCAGTGAGGAGAACAATGTGGAACTGAAATTTTGAATTTTTTATTTATATTTGATTTTTAATTAATTAAATACTCTCTAGATTATTTTAATTATTAAAAATTAAATATAAGTCAAAAAATATGAAAATTTGAAGGATCAATCTATAAATCCTTAGGAACAATCTCTAATTTTTCCAAGGCTAGGAAAATTTTCTAGGACAACATTTCCTAATTTTTATGAGATTGGACAATTATTTTTAGCAATAATTCTAAATATCAGAAAATAGAAAAATTAAATTGGAAATTGGTTAGAAATTTATGGGGACAAATCTAACCCTAAAATGACAGACTCTAACCTTTGGAAAATTTAAAATGACATTTTCTTATTAGGGTTAAAATTTTAAAATTTTAAAATATAAAAACCCTAAAATATTTTTAAAATTTGAAACTCTTTATCTAACTCATGTCACCATGAGTTAAGATTGAGTTCAAACACTCAATGGACTCAAATCAAAATTTAATTATGATTAATCCAATATTAACCATAATTAACTCAATTAATCCTTAACTAAATTAGGATTAAAGACAAAATTAAAATCTAATTAAGTTTAACCACACATTAAACCTAGGCTTAGGACAAAATCAAACTTTAACTAAGCTTAAGACAGCATTAGGCTTAATTAAACCCGTTAAATCTTAACTAACATTAAACCTTAACTGAATTAGGTTTAATATAAAATCAAACTTTAATTAAGCTTATGACATCACTATACTTAATTAAACCCATTAAACCTTAACTAAGTTAGGTTTAATACAAAATCAAACTTTAATTAAGCTTAAGGCATTACTAGGTTTAATTAAACCCATTAAACCTTAACTAACTTTAATTAAGCTTAAGACATCACTAGGCTTAATTAAACCCAATAAACCTTAACTAAATTAGGTTTAACACAAAATCAAACTTTAATTAATCTTAAGACATCATTAAGCTTAATTAAACCCATTAAACCTTAACTAAATTAGGTTTAATACTTTATCAAACTTCAATTAAGCCTAAGACATCACTAGGCTTACTTAAACCCCTTAAACCTTAACTAAAATAGGTTTAATACAAAATCAAACTTTAATTAAGCTTAATATACCATTAAACCTTAACTAAATTAGGTTTAATACAAAATCAAACTTTAATTAAGCTTAAGACATCACTAGGCTTAATTAAACCCATTAAAACCATAACTAAAGTTTAATACAAATTCAAACTTTAATTAAGCTTAAGACATTACTAGGCTTAATTAAACCCATTAAACCTTAACTAAATTTGGTTGAATACAAAATCAAACTTTAATTAAGCTTAAGACATCACTAGGCTTAATTAAACTCTTTAAACCTTAACTAAAGTAGGTTTAATACAAAATCAAACTTTAATTAACCTTAAGACTTCACTAGGCTTAATTAAACCAATTAAACCTTAACTAAATTAGGTTTAATACTAAATCAAACTTTAATTAAGCTTAAGACACTACTAGGCTTAATTAAACCCATTAAACCTTAACTAAAATAGGTTTAATACAAAATCAAACTTTAATTAAGCTTAAGACATTATTAGCCTTAATTAAACTCATTAAACCTTAACTAAATTTGGTTTAATACAAAATCAAACTTTCGTTAAGCTTAAGACATCACTAGGCTTAATTAAACCCATTAAACCTTACCTAAATTAGGTTTAATTAATCTTAATCTAATTAGACTTAACCATAACTAAGTCTAATCAATCAATTAAACCTTACCCAAATTAGTTTTAATTAACCTTTAATCCAATTAGACTTAACTCTAATTAATTCTAATTAATCAATTAAACCTTACCCAAATTAGGTTTAATTATTCTTAATCTAATTAGGCTTAACCATAATTAATTCTAATTAATCAATTAAACCTTACCCAAATTAGGTTTAATTAACCTTTAAACTAATTAGACCTAACCCTAATTAAGTCTAATTAAATCTTACCCAAATTAGGTTTGATTAACCTTAAACCTATTAAACTAAATCATAATTAAGTCTATCACATTAGACTTAATTAAACTATTAAACCTTAACCAACTAAGGTTTAGTTAATCCTAAACCATAATTAAGTCTATCACATTGGACTTAGTTAAACCATTAAACCTTAACCAACTAAGGTGTAATCAATCCTAAACCATAATTAAGTCTATCACATTAGACTTGATTAAATTATTAAACCTTAACCAACTAAGGTTTAATCAATCCTAAACTCTAATTAAGTTTAGCACATTAGACTTGATTAAATTATTAAACCTTAACTAACTAAGATTTAATCAAATTTATACTCTAATTAAGTTTGCCTTATTAGACTTAATTAATATTTAAGCCTTACTTAAATTAGGCTTAAATAACTTTAAATTCTGGTTAAGCCTAACTTTAACTAGACTTAGTTAAACCTTAAGCTTTACTTAAATAAGACTTGAACGGTCTTTAATTCTAATTAAGTCTAATTAGACTTAATTAACCTTTGAATATTACTTAAATAAAACTTAAACCTTAATTAAGTCTATTTTAACTAGACTTAACTTAAACCTTAGGTTAAACCCATACTGAACCTAACTCAACATTCCTAACTTAGGTTCAACCTAAAATGAACCCAAGTTAACTTAAACCTTAGATTCAACCCACATTGAACCTAATTCAACATATCTAACTTAGGTTCAGCCTAAATGAACCCAAGTTAACTTAAACCTTAGGTTCAACCCACGTTGAACCTATTTCAACATATCTAACTTAGGATCAACCTATACTCGACCCCAGTTAACTTAAACCTTAGGTTCAACCTACATTGAACCTAACTCAACATATCTAACCTTAATTTTAACCTAAATTGAACCCAAGTTAACGTAAACCTTAAGTTCAATCCACGTTGAACCTAATTCAACATATCTAACATAGGTTCAACCTAAACTGAACCCAAGTTAACTTAAACCTTAGGTTTAACCCACATTGAACCATACTCAACATATCTAACCTTAGGTTCAACCTAAATTGAACCCAAGTTAACTTAAACCTTAGGTTCAACCCACATTGAACCTAATTCAACATATCTAACTTAGGTTCAACCTAAACTGAACCCAAGTTAACTTAAACCTTAGGTTCAACCCACATTGAACCTAATTCAACATATCTAACTTAAGTTCAACTAAACTGAACACGATTTAACTTAAATCATAGGTTCAACCCACATTGAAACTAACTCAACCTATCTAACTTAGGTTCAACCTAAACTGAACTCAATTCAACATATCTAACTTAGGTTTAAATACTGGACCCAAGTTAACTCAACTTTAGATTCAATCTACATTGAATCTAACTCAACACTTCTAACATAAATTCAAACAGACATGAACTCAAGTTAACTCAATCTTAGATTCAATCTACATTGAATCTAACTTAAGTTCAAACAAACATGAACTCAAGTTAACTTAATCTTAGATTCAATCTACATTAAATCTAACTTAAGTTTAAACATACATGAACTCAAGATTAACTCAACTTTTCTAACTTAGGTTCAACCAAAATTGAAACCAGGTCAAATTAAAAAATAAATTTAACCCACATTAAATTGAAATCAAATCTTTGATTCAAAATCAATTTAAGTCAAAATTTCTCAAATCGAAGATATTGGATTCCAACGACACTGAGTCTAATTATCAAAAGATTTTATCTAAGTCTAATCCATATTAGACTTAACACTTCTTCAAGATTCAAATGACATTGAATCTAGAATTCTAAAATCTAACTAATGTCAGATTTTATCTGAGTCTAGCATAATTAGACTTAACATTAGATTCAAAAGACATCGAATCTAAGATTCCAAAGTCTAACTTATGTTAAGATTCTATCTAAGTCTAATTTAGACTTAATCAAAATTATTAGATTCAAATGACAATGAACCTAGTTTTCAAATATCTTAATGACATTAGATCTAAATCTTTAAATTCAAATAATATTGAATCTAAATTTCTAGATCTAATCACATATTAAACATGATTTCTCAAATCTAACCAGATTTTTAGATTCAATTGACAATGAATCTAATTTCCTAAAAAAAAATAGCATCGAATCTAAATTTTTAAAACTTGAATCTTTAGGTTCAAAAGACAATCAAATCTAAGATTTTGACATGAAATGACATAAAAATCTTAAGAAAATCATAAACAACCTAAAATTGGAAAAAGACATTAAAACTTAAATGAAACCCTAATGAACAAACATCACCGAATGCAACTTGAACCCAGTGTTCTTAATCTACAAAGATTTCTCGAACGACGCAATCCTGGTTGCTAACAAAAATCTTCCGGTCCTGGTTTAAACACCTTTCGGACTAAGTAGATTAAGGCCCTTGATGACTCTGGGATGACAGAGCCAGTGACATCTTGACCGGGTTATCAAAAATATAACCAAATAAAATAAAAGATTTAAAGAAAATTTGACATTATTTCTTTTAAATCTGACATCATTTTCTTTTGTAAGATGAAAATAAAATTCACTTTAGATTTCCTTTGCATATTAAAGGGTGTGCTAACTTTGTTTTGCAAGATGATTAAAATGAAAAGACGACATTAATTTTGTTTTAGATTTCCTTTGCATGTTATATGGTGTGCTAACTCTGTTTTGCAGGAAAACGTTCTGAAGACGGGACAAATGACAACAAAACAAAAAAAATCATCATAACGACATTGAGAAAACAAAACAAAAAAATCACATTAAAATAACAAAACCAAGGCAAAAAAACTTTTAGGATAGTCACAAAAACTAAAACTTTTAGGATAGCCATCAAACAAATGACAAAAGAATAATAAAACGACAAACATCAAAATAAAACAAAACAAAATGACATAATAAATGACATTTACAGAACAATTAAAATTGACAAACAACAAAAATGAAAAAAAAACAAAAATAAAAATCAATCAAGGCAAACTTTTAGGGTAGTATGACATGTTACCCTTAGGATTGAAAATTGATATTTCTTTCCTTAAAACTTTTTCAACAACAAGTAATTAACATTAATCAGAAGTTTCTTAGACAATCATAATTGTCTAAGATTTAATTAACTACAGGAGATTGCTCCTATAGGAGATTTAACGAACTCAGACTAGATATTCTATCTAAATATCTAGTTACCAATATCTCATCCTTATAAAGAAATCCTGGGATAAGGTATTCTAGATCTTTTCATAAGGATTTATCATTGATATCTTTCTTTCTATATTTTCTATCTTATTAGCCCTTATTTTCTTCATATTTCTTATTATCTAAGGATCCTTTTACAGGATCCAAAGAAATAAGAATTATTAAAAATTATGGCAATATGATAGATAAACAGAGTGACGACTCCAAAAAGACATCGAAATTGACACCGAGAAAATCTCCTTCACGGCCTCAAATGCCGACAAAGGTTTATTAGTTTAATTAAGTTTAATGTGTTACACATAATTAGAGTTTAGTTTGATTAAAACTTAGTTGGTTAAGGTTTAATAGTTTAATTAAATCTAATGTGTTAGACCTAATTAGTGTTGAAATTTGATTAAACCTTAGTTGGTTAAGGTTTAATAATTTAATTAATTCTAATGTGTTAGACTTAATTATGATTTAATTTTGATTAAACTTTAGTTAGTTAAGTTTTAATAGTTTGATTAAGTCTAATGTGTTAGATTTAATTAGATTTTAGTTTGATTAAACCTTAGTTGGTTAAGGTTTAATAGTTTATTTAAGTCTAATGTGTTAGACTTAATTAGGGTTTAAGTTTTATTAAACCTTAGTTGGTTAAGGTTTATTAGTTTAATTAAGTCTAATGTGTTATACTTAATTATGATTTAATAGTTACTTAGACCTAATGTAAACAAGGTTTAAATTGATTAATTAGGTTTAATATAGGTTAAACCTAATTAGGGTATAATGGTTACTTAAACCTAATCTAAGTAAGGTTTAAGTTGATTAATTAGCTTTAATGTGGGTTAAACCTAATTAGGATATAATTGTTACTTAAACCTAATGTAAATAAGGTTTAATGCGGGTTAAACTTAATTAGGGTATAACAGTTACTTAAACCTAATGTAAGTAAGATTTAAGTTGATTAGTTAGGTTTAATGTGGGTTAAACCTAATTAGGGTATAATGGTTACTTAAACCTAAAGTAAGTAAGGTTTAAGTTGATTAGTTAGGTTTAATGTGGGTTAACCTAATTAGGGTATCATGGTTACTTAAACCGAATGTAAGTAAGGTTTAATGGGTTAATATGTCCTTAAACTTAATTAAAGTTTAATTTTGAATTAATTAAGTTTAATATGTCTTTAAACTTAATTAAAGTTTAATTTTGAATTAATTAAGTTTAATATGTCCTTAAACTTAATTAAGGTTTAATTTTGAATTAATTAAGTTTAATATGTTCTTAAACTTAATTAAAGTTTAATTTTGAATTAATTAAGTTTAATATGTCCTTAAACTTAAATAAAGTTTAATTTTGAATTAATTAAGTTTAATATGTCTTTAAACTTAATTAATGTTTAATTTTTAATTAATTAAGTATAATATGTCCTTAAAATTAATTAATATTATTTTGGATTAAACCTAATATAAATATGGTTTAATGAATTAATTAAGTTTAATATATCCTTAAATTTAGTTAGGGTTTAAATTTTGAATTAAATCCAATGTAATTAAGGTTTAATTAAATTAATTAAGTTTAATATGTCTTTAAACTTAATTAGAGTTGGATTTTAAATTAAACCTAATGTAATTAAGGTTTAATTAAGTTAATTAAGTTTAATATGTGTTTAAACATAATTAAAACTTAATTTTGTATTAAGATTTAATGAGTTAATTAAGGTTTCAATTAAGTCTAATATGATGTCCTAGACTTAATGGGGGTTTGTTTTGAGTCTATTTTAGGTTAGACTCAATTTTAACTTAGTTTATTGTTGAATAGACTAAGTTGTATGAAGATAGGATTTTTAGGGTTTTAAGTTATTAATTTATAAATTTTAAACCTAATAATAAAATTTTCATCTAAAATTGTTTAATGGCTTAAGAATTTTCATTTTAAGGTTATTGTCTGTCGTCTTAATTTTCCTAACCATTTTCCAATTTTATTTTCCTCAATTTTCATTTTTATAAATATTGTTAACAATAATTACAAAGAGTCTTAAAAACTTGGAAATAGCATCTTAGAGGATATTTCTTGCCTAGGAAAAATTTGGGAATATTCCTAAGGGCCTAGAGATAATTCTCCTAAATTTTTAGATTTTTCTGTTTTGTAAATAATTTTTAATAATTAAAATATTCCTGAGAGTATTTAATTATTTACAAATTTAATACAGAGAATAAAATTATGATTTCAGTCTCATAATTTTCTCCTCTTCATGCTGAGTTCAGGGGTATTTTTGTCATATTATTATGAATTTTCTATGTCAAGATATATAATTTTGAAGTTTTTAAGGTTCATCTAAATTTATTTAAATCCAAATTAGCCTAAAATGTTTTGGGTGAGACGCGTGTCAGTGTATTTGTCAAAACATGACTGATCATCTGCGAGAATTCAAATAGCAAACCAACTTTATTTTAATTAGGACCGTTCATTTCCAAAACACAGGAACGTACGGTCTAGGTTCATCGTCTTCATCTCTTCTATTCCCGCAAACCATCCATGATCTAGGAACAAGATCTCTATCGATTCTTGATGAAATCAAGTGAAATTTGTTTCTATAGGATCGTTTTGAGACGACGAACTCATCCATACGGTGGTGTATGGGTTTTGAAATAGTTTCTTTCACAAAGTGTGAAACCCGAGCGTTGTTAAAGTGATTTAAGCTCAATTTGGTTGGTTTGGAAGCTTCATATGGTCCTGAAAAAGCTTTTCCCCAACTCAATTTAGTGTCAAATTGAGTTCCTATATGATTTTGATCGAGAGGAACTCAGTTTGAATGAGCTTGATCAATCAATGGTTCAGAGGCTATTGGGATGGCCAATTTTGATTGGACTTCTCATCACATAGTCCCTAGATAAATTTAGGATGGTTAATTTGAAGATTTGGAGAGGTTGGCTTCACACTCTCAAAATGTCCTATTTTTTGAGGTTTTGGGCTCTCTCGGGTTAGCCAAATTGAAGTGATTCACTGGTTTTCAAGGTCTGATTTCATTGGGGATCAATTGTTGAGGCCCTAGGGAAGGTTTTTTGTGTTGAAACTCAAAGGGTTTGAGTACAGTTTGACGATCTATGGTTTCTCTCTTCTTTTCTTAGGCTTCTCAGGTAGGGTCTGTATATAGCCATGGATGGCTATAGGAGAAGCTTGGGCTGGCTGTGGCTTATCAAGGGGAGTTGTTAGCTTTGCAATTAATGCTTTGGGATAGGATTGTAGGCTGTGGAATGATGGATTTGTATTTTCCAAGGGTAAACCATGTATGGTTTACCCATGGTTTATGTTTGATTCATGCATTGGCTTACCTTTATTGGAAAGCTTGGGAGTTGGATATGGCTGAATTTGTTTCTTGATTGGGTGATGGTAGTGGCGTATGGTGACTCCCAAATCATCTCCCATGGACATTATATTTGATTTCCACCTTTGAAGCCCTCTCATTATGGTATCATGATGAATTTCTATTTTGGTTAACCATGGTAAAAAAAGAATTGAAGGAGGTGTTTTCTTCTCATTGGGTGGTCCATGAGGCATGGCATCATCCTTGAGATGGCTTGCCACCTCATTGTCAAGGAGAGGTGAGTCATGGCTTCAAAATGGAGGGGAGATTCCACTTCATGTTTTGTGTAATTATGACCCTTAACCCAAGGTTAATCATGATGGTTAATTGATTTATCCCATGGTTAATTTATGTCATAATGGGTCCTAATGAGTCATGGGTGACTCACTAGTATTTCTCCATAATTTAATTTTGATTTTAAAATAAATTATGGGATTTTCATATCACATATGATGTCATGTGTCATAATGTCATTTTATAGCTTTTTAATTATATTTCCATTTTTAATTAATTATGTCATTAATTAAAAATATTTGAAATCATATTATTAGCCAATAAATTAATCCAAATAATTTTGGAACTAATTATTTGATTAATTTAATCATTTTTTTTCAAAATTTGCTATTTTGACCAATTTGATAAATTTTAACTAGGGTTGACCAATTTTTAGGGTTTAGGTCAATCCAAGGGTCAACGTGGTGATTTGCTTGATTAAAATTTGGTCATTTTGATCAATGTTAAGTTGATCATGTCAATGTTTGTCTTTGAAGTCAGTTTGTGGTCAAGGGACATGGGTTAGCCATTTTGACCAATTTTAACCCTTTTTAGGTCAAGGATTAACGAATGGGGCTAGGGTGGTTGACTTTGTATCATGTATGGATTATTTTGATCAAATTTCAATTACTTATGTCAAAGAATGATCAATAAGGTCAATGCAATAATCATCGTGTCATGGTTTGATCATTTTGACCTAATTTGTTCTTTTAGGTCATGAGGTGACCAATGAGGTCAATATAGTGGTTTTTAGGTTTTGGGTTGATGATTTTGGTCAATTTTGACTTTTTGGGTCAAAAGTTGACCATTTGGGTTAGTAGGGTGGTCATTGAATCAGAAATTGACCATTTTGACCAAAGTTGACTTTTTGGTCAAAGGTTGACCTATTGGGTCAATTGGTTGGTCATTGGGTCAGGATAGACCATTTTGACCAAATTTGACTTTTTTGGTCAAAGGTTAACATCAAAATTAACTTTTGGGTCAAAGGTTGACCTATTGGGTCAATGGGTTGTTCATTGGGTCAAGGATTGACCATTTTGACTAAAATTAACTTTTTTGGTCAAAGGTTGATCTATTGGGTTAATGGGTTGGTCATTGGGTCAAGGATTGACCATTTTAACCAAAATTGACTTTTTTGTCAAAGGTTAACCTATTAGGTCAATGAGTTGGTCATTGGGCAAGGATTGACCATTTTGACCAAAATTGACTTTTTGTTCAAAGGTTGACCTATTGGGTTAATGGGTTGGTCATTGGGTCAGAAATTTATCATTTTAACCAAAATTAACTTCTTGGGTCAAAATTTGACCAGTTAGGTTAATAATTAATATGATCATGGTTTGTTATTACTAATTTGATCATTTTAAGATATCATTAAAATTTAGGTTAAGAAGGATTTATAGGGTTTTACCCTAAACATTAGGGTTTAATGTCCAGTAATGAGATCTCGCAAGTCAATATTGGTATATCTCCTATCTCAAGTTAATTTTGAAATGATCCTCACAAAAGTGAGGTAAACAAATGGGCCCCCAAGATGTGTGGAATATTGCACAAGTATGTCGAACATATTGGCGTTGACCGAAGTGTTCGGGATGTCATAATTTCTATTGACGATTTACGAGTCATTTTAATGTCGAAGAAATTTTATTTTGAAGAGAAGGTGGATGCTATATTCTAAAAGAAGTCTTATATCGTTTCTCGAAGATGTCAGATGTGATATGTTTATTTTGAGAAGGAACGCTATGCGACTTATATCCTTTCTCAAAGATAAAGCTAGAGGAATGTCATGTTTCTGTGTCAGGAAGGGACTTATATCCAATAACTGGAGAGAGAAAATGGATGTCATATTCCATTTCTCAAAAATGTCAAATGTCGATATGTCAATTTTGAGAAGGAATGTTATACGCCTTATATCCTTTCTCAAAGATAAAGCTAGAGGAATACCATATTTTTGTATCATGAAGGGTCTTATATCCAATAACTGGAGAGAGAAAATGGATGTCATATTTCATTTCTCAAAAATGTCAAATGTCGATATATCGATTTTGAGAAGGAATGCTATACGACTTATATCCTTTCTGAAAGATAAAGCTAGAAGAATGCCATGTTTTCGTGTCAGGAAGCGCCTTATATCCAATAATTGGAGAGAGAAAATGGATGTCATATTCCATTTCTCAAAAATGTCAAATGTAGATATATCGATTTTAAGAAGAAATGTTATACGACTTATATCTGTTCTCAAAGATAAAGCTAGAGGAAGGCCATATTTCCATGTCAGGAAGGGACTTATATCCACTAACTGAAAGTTATGTGTAAAAAACACATAAAGAAAAGCGTATCCACTGAGGATTTGACCTTTACAGATCAAAAGATAATTCTCATGTTAATTATAACAAGTTTTCATCATGTCATTTTTTATTTAAAATTTTCATTTTGGCATTTTTGGACCTCCCGATTTGTTATTATCAACTGGTGAATATTTTTCAACATTTTCTTCCATCATCAAGGATAATGTACATTGAGAATAAAAGTCAACAGTACATATAACACACATGCCACAAACTACCGATATTCATCACATTAGGAATTATCATATTGTCCTTTTGTTGCTATTGCAACCTCAAGTACTATTAGACCAACATCAAATATCTAACACTCTAAGACATTGTTTCACGAATATGTCTTAGGTGTTTGGACATTCATTGGGTCATGGTAATTCCAGAGGTTTCAATCCCTCAAGCTCTGGAATGGCCTGATATCCGATGGGTCATTTTTCTGGACACATTCATCGTAAAGTGATAGAGATGTGATGTCTACTGACGCTTGGTATGCAATGTTTTGCTGCATCAGCGTCGTTCCCTTGCAATAGAAGAACCCTCGAGTCAAAGGGATTTGGTATGTCCCATGAAATTCCCCTCTATTTTGGTTTAAAAACTATATGAACTAAAATATAAGTAATAAAAAAACAAAACTTGTTTTGGTAGGTTCACTGTGGTCAGAGAAGCCTAGAAAAAATATATAATGGATTTAACTAATTAAAAGTGACACTAATTATAATTAACTCATTAAAAACCTTAAAAAAATTAAATAATTAAAAATATAAATAGAAAATTCACAAAAATCATTCCACGATGTAAAAAATAATCATTCAACCACCCATAAAAATTTGCAGTTAATTGGAATTCATTTAATTACTAAAATTAATTTTCTAAGTAATATAATATTTTTGGCATTAAATATTTTATAATAAATAAAATATAATTAAGAAAATTATAAAAAATGGTTTGGGAGTTCCTAGTGGCGAGAGGGACTTATGAAAAATAAAATTAGAATTATAATAAACATTTCATTTTTCAGCAATATTTTGAATTAAAAATAATTAAAAATAATAAAAATCACAAAAATATAAAAATTCAAAAAAATGTCACATTTGGTTTCCTCGTTATTTGGGAACAATTAAAATAAATTTTCTAATTCTCTTGGTAATGTTGTGAATTTTTAACAACAAAAAAAAAATTTCCTTAAATTTACACTAAAATGATTTTAGTAAATAAAATAAAAACCATAAAAATATGAAACTTGCTTGTTTGGGTTCTTTGAACTCAGAGAGATTGAAAAAAATATAAACCCTAATTTTCTACTTAAATAGTATTTTTTATTTAATTAATAATCAAAATAAAAAATAATTATAATAATTAAAATAAAATTGAAAAATGGTTTAGATGGTCCTCTGACCAAGTGGAACCACCAATAATTTTCCTATGGATGGATGGTTTAGTTTGGCTAAGTTAATGAATTAATATTGAAAATATTTATTTTGGATTAAAATAATTATAAAAGTAAAAAAAAATTAGAAAAATCACATTTTCTCACATGATGTATTAATTGACCCGTGAGTGGGGTAACATAAAAATTCCAAAGTCATTTGAGTTGAATTTAATGAGTTACAAAAGTGATAGGGCTTTAGGGGGCAAAATGGTAATTATGAAATTTAAGCCTTAAATTAATATTTAGGCTTATTAAAGGGTGAAATGGGTAATGTGTGATCTTAATTATTCATCAAGATGATTCAAGCACAAGGGATTAAAAGGTAGAAACCAATCTCACCTCTTTCCATGACAAGGGAATAATTGTAATTTCCTCTCATTATCATAAATTGGAAGTTAATTAAACTAAATGATCCTAAGGTGAGGGGTTTGATTTTGGAAGGCAATAACTCAGTAATTTGAGACCTCTAGCTAATGGTGGTGGCGTCCGGAGCCGCCTGAGATTTTCTCGTGTTGATGTCAATGTCAATATTTGGAGTCATCACTCTATTTATCTACCATATCGCCCTAGTCTTCAAGAGATCTTATTTCTTTAAATCATGTAAAGGATCCTCAGGTAATAAGGATTTTGAAGAAAATTAGTGCTAGAAAGATAAAAAAACACTAGAATAAGAAATGTTAGATAATCCTTACAAAACAGAATTCTAGAATGCCTTATTCTAGAAATTTTTATATAAGGAGGATCAAATGTATAATTTCAGTAACTAGAGATTTGTAGGTATGATACTGATCACAGGAAAATATATTAAGAAATTCATACCCATTTTTTATGAAATTGCACTTTAAAGAAAGGTATTTTCTTTATTTTATTGCAGGAATGAAGATTTATAAGTGATGAAAGCAAAAATTATGAAATGGAGCGAATTTGGATCAAAAAAGGAAGAAATTCATGCAAAATGAACTAAGTAGCTGACGGCGAGATCGAGCCTGCCGACGGCGAGATCATGAGGAGAATTTTTGAAGGATTTACAACTACCTCGCCGACAGCGAGCCCGAGCCCGCCGACTGCGAGATCGCGCGGTTTGGAGACCTTCTAGAAACCCCGCCGACGGTGAGGTCGTTTCTCGCCGACGGTGAGACAGTTCAAAATGCTAGATACATTGAACCTGGATGCTTTTTGAAGAGGTGCTTAAGTACCCCTTGGACCTTTGTCTACCTCTATAAATAGAGGACGAATTTTAGTATGTGGTGTGTCTCTGTGTGTCAATTTTAGAGAGTCTTAATGTCTACTTGGTGTCTAGTTTTAGTTATAGTAAGTGTAATTAGTGAGTTTAGAAGTGTGTTGTACTAGAAGGAAAAGTCAAAGGAACTTCAAGAGTCTCGCGGGAAGGAAATCGAGATAAGTATCTTTGTTTATTGTAGTTAACTTTAAATGAAATCCATGCTTTGTTTAATTATCATGCATTCTGAGTAGTTTTCTTAGTCTTTCTTCTTGTTTATGAAATTATGTGAATTGATGAAATTAAATAGAAGTGCCTAATATATTAAAATAAATTGTGATAATTTTTACTTAAAACTTAATTTACTTTTCAATCTGGCCCATTGATTTGTTAAAATATGTTGAATTATCAACTATAGTAAAGATTACATCCAATATTCAGGGAAGTCAAAAGCCTTGGAAGAAGTATACAAATAAATAGGGAAATATTATTTATCGGAAGTAGAATTGGACATTTTAGTGTGACAGACTAAAATATTCAATTTGGTCCTATTGTTTGAGAGTCGAAGTGTAGATGTTAGCCCTCGAGGTGAGGGGAACGTGGGAGCTCCGAAGTGGTAGCCGGTATCCTCCCGGCCTAGCTGCGGATTCGTAATCAAACATAGGACTAGTCGATGTTCTTTGCACCTGGACCAAAGGGTAAAGAATAGGAATGCTCCTATTTGTCACAATACAATAAAAATTCTATTTGAATTCATTATTCACTTAATTTTCTAAAAACAAGGAGAAGGATACTTTTTCTGAAATCTTTAAATCAACTTTATTTAAAGCATTAGTTTACTTTAGTTCGCTTTAGTTACAGATTCTAAATTTCCGTATACTATATTAGTAAGTAAATACTTTTAAATTTAGCTGTTACAAATCTTTTAAAACTTCCCTGTGGGATCGATAACCAGGACTCCACTAGAGCCCTGTATTACTTGATACGATACGTATACTTGCGTAGAATCCACATTATACATTCCATCATAAAATTAAATATATATTAAGCGGAATCAAGTTTTTGGTGTCGTTGCTATTTTTTTAAACATTAAAAAGTGGGTCAAGTTTTTTGGCGCCGTTGCCAGGGAAGTAAAGAAATTATTTACTAGAGTAACGGACTATTTTAAAATTTATTTTACAAAATTGTATGCGTAAATTTGAAAATGAAAATTTAATACCTTACGATTCAGAATTAGAGCGTACAATTAAAAAGAATTAGAAAACAAAAAGGAGAAATTATAAATTTAACACAAATGGCGAATATTTCTGAAAATGAAAATATCAATCAACAGAGACCATTAAGAGATTATGCCAACCCTACATTAGATGAAATTCATTTAACTATTCAAAACCTTGATGTAGCTGCTAACTCATTTGAACTTAAACTCGCAATTATCCAAATGGTACAAAACAATCAATTTAGTGGTTCACCTACTGAAGATCCTAATTTACATCTTGCTAGTTTTTTAGAACTATGTGCTACTTTCAAATATGAAGGAGTATCTAACAATGCTATTAGACTTAGACTTTTCCTTTTTCTTTAAGGGATAAGGCTAAAATGTGGTTAAATTCGTTAGCACCTGGATCTATTAAAACTTGGGGAGAATTATCACAAAAATTTCTATCCAAATATTTTCCACCATCTAAAACTGCTAAGCTTAGAAATGATATAACTTCTTTTAGTCAGTTTGATGGAGAATCAATATATGAAGCTTGGGAGAGATTTAAAGAACTTCTTAGGAAATGCTCACATCATGCGTTACCATATTGGTTAATTATTCAAAATTTCTATAATGGATTAGTAGGATCTCTTAGATCAATCATCGATGCTGCTGCTAGAGGATCATTAATGTCAAAACCATTTGATGAAGCCTATGCACTAATCGAAGAAATGGCTACCAATAATTTTCAATGGCCTGCGATAGAATGAATCCGAAAAAGATAGCCAGTATTAATGAAAATGATGCAATATCTATGTTAGCCATCGCGATCGTCGCTATATCTAAAAAATTAGATCATTTTAGAATGAATTACTCTCCAACTATATTAGAAGAAAACTTATCTGGACAACTTATAGAATCACAATCTCATTATGAAACTATAAATGCTATTAATAATAGAACTAATAATCCTTATGCGAATTATTATAATCCTGGATGGAAAAATCATCCTAATTTTAATTGGAATAATAATACAACTAATCAACCATGGATGAATAATATAACACAACCATTAGGAAATCCCTCTAACCAAGGAAATTCTAATTATAAACCTAGTTATCCACCTCGATTTAATAATAATAACCCTCAATTTAAAGGTAAGAAATTATCTATAGAAGAATTAATATTAAATATGGGTCAACATTTACAAAATCAAGGAAATCAATTACAAAATCAAGGTAATCAATTACAAATACAAGGAAACCAATTACAAAATCAAGGAACAGCTATTAAAAATATTGAAACTCAACTTGGACATATCGCTACCGCGCTTAATAATAGAATACCTGGAAGATTTCCTAGTAATGTGGAAATAAATCCTAAAGACAAAGGAAATGAACAAATTAAAGCGATACAATTACGAAGTGGAAAAGAATTAGAACCTCGAATTCGTAAAGAAGCTGGAAAGTCGAAACGAGGAAGTGGAAATCGAAAAGGAAAAGAATCAACAAGATCCAAACTTAGAAAATCCTTTAGTACCAATGAAAATTTCTGTTGAAAAACCTCCACCACCATTTCCTCAACGACTAAATCAACATAAAAAAGATAAACGAGCTTGCTAAATCCTTGAAATTCTGAAGAAATTAACAATAAATATTCCTTTCGTAGAAGCTTTAGAACAGATACCAAACTATGTAAAATTCATGAAAGATATTCTAAATAAAAAAAGAAAACTTACTGATAATGAAATGGTCGCACTTAGTGAAGAGTGTAGAGCTATTATTCAGAAAAAGCTTCCTGAAAAAATAAAAGATTCTGGTAGTTTCACTATACCCTGCGCTATTGGAGAAAAATTCTATGGAAAAGCTTTGTGTGACTTAGGAGCAAGCATCAATCTGATGCCTCTATCAATTTTTAAGAGATTAGGATTGGGAGAAATTTTACCTACTTCAGTAACCCTTCAGTTAGCTGATCGTTCTGTTACATATCCTAAGGGAGTTATTGAACATGTTTTAGTAAAAGTGGATAAATTTATCTTCCCTGTAGATTTTATTTTTTTTAGATATTGAAGAAGATAAATAAATTCCTGTCATCTTAGGAAGACCATTTTTAGCCACTGGGAAAGCTATGATTGATGTTCAGAAAGGAGAATTAACTATGAGAGTAAATGACCAAAAAGTTACTTTTAATATTGTTAAATCAATGAAATATCTTGCACTAGAAAAAGATGATGAGTGTTTTCAAATGGAAGTACTCGATCATTTACAAAAAGAAAATTTTAAGGAATATTATGAAGAAAAATTAGAAAAAAGAAAATACTGAATTAATTGAAAAAGCCGATATAAATGAAGAACTAGATTATATTCAAGAGAAATTTGAATTTTTGGATAATGCAGAAAACACTGAAAAAAATATAGTTCCATCGATTATTAAACCTCATGAACTTGAGTTAAAAATGTTACCTAATCATTTGAAATATGCTTACTAAGGTAATTCTTCAACTCTACCAGTTATTATTTCATCTGAATTAAATGAATCTCAAGAACAAAAACTTTTAGATAGCTTAAAAAAATATAAGAAAATTTTTTGTTGGACTTTATCGGATATTAAAGGAATTAGTCCTTCAATCTGTATGCACAGAATTATTTTAGATAATGAACATAAGCCTAAAGTAGATCCCCAAAGGAGATTAAACCCGATAATGAAAGAAGTAGTCAAGAAAAAAATTTTAAAATAGTTAGATAATGGTATTATATATCCTATTTCTGACAGTGCTTGGGAAAGCCCAATTCACTGTGTGCCTAAAAAAGGAGGAGTGACCGTAAAAGCTAATGAAAATAATGATCTTATCCCTATAAGACAAGTTACTGGATGGCGAATATGTATTGATTATAGAAAATTAAACGCAGCCACCAGGAAAGATCACTTCCCTTTACCATTTCTAGACCAGATGTTAGATAGATTAGTCAGACATAAGTATTTTTGTTTCTTAGATGCATATACCGGTTATCATCAAATACAAATTGCTCCTGAGGATCGAGAGAAAACTACATTTACTAGTCCTTATGGAACATTCGCTTTTCGAAGGATGCCTTTTGGATTATGTAATGCACCAGCAACATTCCAGAGATGTATGATGTCTATATTTAGTAAATTAATTGATAATGGAATAGAAGTATTTATGGATGATTTCTCTATATTTGGAACATCATTTGACACATGCTTAAATCATCTTGAAAAAGTATTTGAAGTATGTGAGAAAACTAATTTAGTTCTTAATTGGGAGAAATGTCAATTTATGGTTGCAGGCGGCATTGTATTAGGGCATAAAATTTCGAAAAGGGCATGGAAGTAGACCCTGCAAAAATTCAAGTTTTAGCTAAATTACCACCTCCAACTACGGTGAAAGGGGTAAGAAGTTTTCTCAGACATGCTGGATTCTACAGACGTTATATAAAATATTTTTCAAAAATTACTAAACCTCTATGCCAACTTCTTGAAAAGGACAAGAAATTTGAATTTACAACTGAATGCCTGAATGCTTTCGAATTATTTAAAGATAAATTAATTACAGCACCTATAATAGTTTCACCTAATTGGGAGAAACCATTTGAGCTTATGTGTGATGCTAGTGATTATGCTATAGGAGCAGTTCTTGGGGAAAGATTTGATAAGATTTTCAAAGTTGTATATTATGCTAGTAAAACTCTAAATGATGCTGAAATAAATTATACAGTTACTGAAAGAGAATTATTAGCAGTTGTATATGCTTTTAATAAATTTTGGCATTATCTAATAGGAACTAAATGTATTGTGCATACTGATCACTCTGCTATAAAGATTTAATGCAAAACAAGGATTCTAAACCAAGATTAATTAGATGGATGTTATTAATGCAAGAATTTGATTTTGAGATCGTTAACAAAAAGGGAACTGATAATCAAATTGCTGATCATTTATCAAGATTAGAATATCATGAATTATCCGATGCGATAATGAAATTATAGACAGTTTTCCCGATGAACAACTTTATAATATAAATGAGTGGAAAATACCTTGGTATGCTCGATATAGTAAATTATATTGTAAGTGACATTTTACCACCTATGTTAACTTTGCAACAACGAAAAAAATTCATTCATGATACTAAAACATACTTTTGGGATAAACCATACTTATATAAGCAATGTAAGGATTTAATTATTAGAAGATGCGTGCCTTATGAAGAAACTGAACCAATTATTCAAAAATGTCATGATTCTGATTTTGGAGAACATTTTGGGACAGATAAAACTGCGTATAAAATTCTACAATTTGGATTCTACTGGCCTACTCTATTTAGAGATGTATACAGATATATAAAAACCTGCGATAAATGCAAAAGAGTAGGAAATATATCAAGGAAAAATGAAATGCCTCTGAATTATATATTAGAAGTTGAAATTTTTGCTGTTTGGGGATTAGATTTCATGGGACCCTTTATTCCTTCATTTTAAAACTCATCTATATTAATAGATGTTGATTATGTTTCCAAATGGATTGAAGCGCAAGCTTTACCTAGGTGTGATGCTAAAAGTGTTTCAAAATTTTTAATGAAAAATATTTTTACTAGATTTGGAATGCCGAGAGTGATTATCACTGACGAAGGAACTCATTTTAGAAACAAATATATTCACAAACTAGTAGAAAAATATAATAATATTCATAAGATATCAACTGCTTATCATCCACAAACTAGTGGATTAGCTGAAGTTTCTAATCGAGAGATTAAGCGTATTTTAGAAAAGTTTGTAAACCCTAATAGATTGGACTGATCTATAAGACTAGACACTGTATTATGGGCATACAGGACTGCTTATAAAACTCCAATTAGAATGACTCCACACAGGCTTATATATGGAAAAACTTGCCACTTACCAGTTGAATTAGAACATAAAGCATATTGGGCGATTAAAGAATTTAATTATAATATGAAAGAAGCTAGTGAGAAGAGATTGTTGCAATTAAATGAATTAGAAGAATTAAGGAATGAATCATATGATAATGATAGGATTTATAAAGAAAGGATGAAATTATGGCATAATCGGAAGATTAATCAGAGAAATTTTGAACCAGGACAAGAAGTTTTGCTATATAATACTAGATTGAAATTATTTCATGGGAAATTGAAATCTCGATGGTTAGGACCTTTCACTATAACTCAAATATTTTCATATGGAACTATAGAAATTAAAGATCCAAAAATAGGACAAAGATTTAAGGTAAACGGACATAGATTAAAACCATATTTCGAAGGAAGAAGACCAAATTTTAAAGATGTTTTAATGCTTAGTCTACCTGATTACTAACTGAAATTAGGTCGGGCTGACGACGTTAAACAAAGCGCTTTATGGGAGGCAACCCATAGTAGTCTTTTATTTTAATTATATACAAATTAGTGAGTCTGTATTATTAAAATAAATCTTACTACTCAATTTTTTAATTAGAATCATCACAAATTTGAACCTATATGATGAGATCAGAAAATATTCGGACCAGAGCGAAATTGGGCAATTTTACCAAATCTCGCCGACGGCGAGGTCGATTCTCACCGATAGCGAAATCGGCGCCTAATTACATATCAGTTTATAACGAGCTCGCCGACGGCGAGAAACTGCCCGCCAACAGTAAGATCGCGTGCCATATTTTAAATCAGTTTTATAACCAGCTTGCCGACGGCGAGAAACTTCCCGCCGACGGCGAAGCAGTTGAAAAATTGGTTTCTTAAGTTTTTTTGTGTGGTTTTGGACGGTTCTAAAGCCATTTCTTTGTAGAAAACCATCCCAAATTCATTTTTACACTGTTTTCTTCCTAAGAAACGACTAGAGACCATTACTTTCAATCCGAAATGACCACCAAACTCTTAGAAACCACAAAAACTGAAGTTTTCAACCGAAGAAAATTCATCAGTTCGGAGGCGCAGCGTATTTTCAACAAAGTTTTGATGAAGAAGCGACTTTTTAAAGAATGGGGATTTGTCAACAGAGGAGTAGAATATTCCACCACAAAAATTGAAGAAATGATCGCGCAGCGGCATTGGGAGGTATTTTGTTATACGACATCCGCTGTAGTTATTCCTATAGTTAAAGAGTTTTACTCTAATCTACATGCGATCAACAATGGAAGTTTCTACATCAGAGGAAGATGGGTAACATTTACTCCTTCAAGGGTAAATGAATTATTTTCTATAGAAAATACCCCTGTCTGTTATTATTCAAACTTTGTTCCTTCAAGATACAATATGAACGAGATTTATAGGTACCGATCGACGAACCGGATGATTGGGAGTTGCGCGAAGACGGGTATGTCGGTTTTCTCGCATCACTTCTTAACCCTCGTCTCGAAGCATTGGCATTTCTTTATCTCATCAAAATTATTACCCACTATGAGGGTAAATAAGGTTTCAAAGGAATGCGCTATATTAAATTACTGTATTCAAATTGGACTACCTATCGATGTTGGATCAATTATAGTAAAATATGCATTGGGATTGATTGTGCATGGGTCAGTTCATGGACTTGGACAGCCATCGACTATATTTGCTTTATGCAGTCAGTACCAAGTTTCTTATGAGGCTTGGGAAAAGGTACTTTTGCCATGGAAACCACTCGATCCTACGGATATGTTTCCAACTTTGGATAACAATGATGAGATTACCATTATTTCGACGAGCATCACGGAACAATCCTTTAGCAAGGCCCCTTATTGATAAAACAAATTTCATTCTGAAAAAGATTAAAGGATTAGAGAAAGAGTTGCAGAACGTGATGAATTCCATCGATAATATCTCCGATATGTTTGATCACCTTGACTGGAGGATGAAGGAGCACTTTGATCATACTGGACATCTGGAGGCCAATTTTATTCATTTACTGAGACAGAAAGGGTGGATTGATGAAGAATCTACTACAGAATTCTTTTTCTGGCCTTTCTACAATCTATTTGTGCACTCGCGTCACATCGGGAATATCGGAGAGGATGTTAGTTCGTACAATCGAGGAGTAGTAAACATTTCTATCTTATGTTATATTTGTGTGTATATTTGTGTTGATTTGGATTTAGGTTTTATTATGATTTGAATTTTAATTTGATCATCTCAAATTTGATGAAATTATATGTATTTGTTATGTCTCAGCATTTAGTGTATAGTGGTTTGGATTGCGATGTCGAGTATTATGGATTTGGACATTTAAGTTAAGTATGTTGTTAGTTGTTAGTGTGAAGTTTGTAAGTCTCATGGATTTCATATATAAAGTTATATTATTTGTGTTGTGTGAACTTTTTGTGAGTATAAGTATCTAATCTTCATACTAAATTATTAAATTAAGTGATCGGGAGATTGATTAAGGGCAAATCGAGGTTGAAAATGATTGACAAATTTCAAAAATTAAAAATTTTGGGATCTCGCCGACGGCGAGAATTATCCCACTGACAGCGAGGGAAATCCCGCTGACAGCGAGAACGATCTCGCTGACGGTGAATTTTTCCCGAAATTTTTGCCTCTGTCAAATTAATTACCTCACCGACGGCGAGAAAAATCTCGCCGACAGCGAGATCGCGAAAAGTCCTATATTTGACCAGTCAACCGACACTATTCATCATCCCCTTCCTCAAAACTTCGAAAAAACCGACCTAGGGCTTGTGAGATCTTGGATTTGAGGTGATTTCAACACTTTTTGACACCGGATTTCATCTTCCCTTGGTAAGAGCTTCACTCCTATGCAAAAATTTTTGATTTTCACCATGGATTTCTTCTACATTGGGAAATTTTGAAAAATAATTTGAAATGTGAAGAAAAGACTTGGAAGAAATTCATGGAGATCGATTTAAATGGATTTTAGATATTATAGGAAGCCTTTTTAGTAATATTTGGGAGTTTAGTTAAGATTTTTTGCAAATTTCACAAATCGAAAATGGCTCCACGACAAAAGCGACGGTTGGATTACGAAGAAACCCCATTTGTGAATGCAAAAGCACAATCAAGATATTTTCACAACATTCAATCAAGAAAATGCATTCAAGATCGAGTTTTTAAGAATCCAGGAGGAGAGGTGGAGCGAGTAATAAAGGAACGAGGATGGGAGAATTTTTGCTATTTTCATACGGAAGCAGTACGTGGAGGTAGTTAAGGAGTTACTATGCTAATTTGACTACAACTGAAGATGCACCAGTTAAGGTTAGAGAATTTTTTGTGGAATTCAGCGCTGCAAGAATAAATGCTTATTACGAGGTACGAGACACCTACACCAGTGAGTACGAGACTTTTGGGACGATGGAAGGACCACTAGAAGAGGTGATCGACTTTATCACTGATGGGAAAGGCGTCTGGAAGATCAAGCAGCGGGAAAGGGTAAATTTTCCTCTTTCTATGTTAAATGCAACTTCAAAATCCTGGCACTATTTTATTTGTTCTACTTTGTTACCTACTTACCAACATAGTGAGGTAACAAGAGATAGAGCAGTTCTGAATTTCTGTATTCATAACCAAAAAAGTATTATTGTGAGAAATGTAATTTATAAGAATATATTAGCCACCTCAAGAAGTGAAAGTGGAGGAGGACTAGGACATCCTGGTCTTATCTATGCACTCTGTCAGTTATCTGGGGTAGAGGCAAGAGATGATGAGGAATGGGTTGAGCCTATGAAACCCATTACTGCGGCTAATATTAGGAAATATGAATCCCACGAAGGATGGAGATCTGGGACAAGGGATTATGTACCTTCTTCAAGTAGAGATATACCCTCTACTAGTTATGAACCCCCTCAGTATACCACTCCTACCCTTCAAGATCTGATGAATGAGTTGACCCTAAGTAGAAAGAGTTTTGAACAATTTGGAGAGAATATGAAAAGAAAATTTGAGCATATGGACCACAGGATTGATGGCTTGGAAAGAAAACATGATTATGATAGTGAATATCTCCAGCGGCATTTAGAGTACGAAATTGCATATTATGAGGCTGAATGTCGATATAGGAGTGGTGAGTTAGATGTTGTCTTTCCTGAGTGCCCCCGCTACGCACAGTATCAACCTGCTCAGCCTTCTCAGCTTGGACATCAGGGAGATGATATAGCCTGAGATTTTGATGCGGAAGATTAGAGACTTTGTTTAGTTTGTTTAGATTAATTGTTATTTTGAAAACTTTATTGTTCTGTGTGTAATTATTACGTACTTTACGTAGATTCGTGGATTTGGTGTGTTTGTGTGTTTGCTTATGTTGTAATGTTAGACTTTTTATGTGTGTTAAGTTAGTTTGCAATTTTCTTTTAGATAGGATGTTAGTTTTTCTTTAATGTGTTGTTTAAGTTTTTATAAGTTATGAACTTTTAATATGTTTAGATTGTTTTAATATGTTTAAAGTAGGTTAGTTGATTGTATGTGTAGTAATAGATTAAGTTTTCATTTGTTGTGTTTTATACTTATTAAAAATTTCTTATCCCAGCACTTTCTTTTAAATACTATATATATGGAAGAATACTAACAGTACAGGTTCTTTAAATAATGAAAAAGCCTGCAAAAATTTCAAGGAAAAGAAATTCCTAAAACTCAAAGGTATGATTCATTGTATATTTTACTTTTCACCATTTAGAAATAGATAGAAAAATTTAAGTTTGGGGGAGGAAAAATACAAATTTAATTATTAAATTATTCTCAATTTCTATTTTCAAAAATGATTATCAAATGATTTTTTTATAGTAATTTTTCAATTCAATAAACATGAATTACTTTATTTAATTATTATAGAAAGTTAAATAAAATGTTTCTAGTAATTCAATTATTTAATAAAATAAGATATTTTGTTAAAAGAAATAAGAATATAGTAAACTATTTAAAGTAAGGGAAACTATATTCTAAAATTGAAATTCTTAAGTATTTAGATGAAAAAGAAGAGATTGAAACTCAATGAAGTAAAGGCTATGAAATACATATAAGCAAAAAAAAAATTTTAAGTTTCAAATTTAGGAAGAGAAAGTTGAAGTTCAAAATTATTAACAGGCTATCCAGATATAGTAATCCTCACTTGAAAAAGAAAAAGAGAAGGATTGAAAATCAATCCAAAAAGAAAAAAAAAGAAGAAGAAAAAAAAGAAGAGAGAAGAGAAAAGAAAAAGGAGATGCCTTATCAAAAATTGGCTTCAATGGAATCAACCTAAAGGGTAAAACTCAAATATATTTCTAAACTTATATATATGGATTAGTATTTTACTAAATAGTGTTTTCTTGAACTTCCTATCATCTAAATATCTTAAGTAATTTACTCTTAATATAGTCATTCCTGAAATAAATAGAAAGCTAGAAATCTTAGATCTGATAACTAAACAATCTTATATCTATAAAGTTAATTTAATTACTTAAAAATATTTCTATTTAACTTTACTATAGTATTATTTAAATTTAATTCATAGTATATCTGAATTGAAAAATTCTATTACAGAAATCATTATTTTTATTTAGTATTAAAATTACTTGAGGACAAGTAATAATTAAGTTTGGGGGATTTTGATCACAGGAAAATATATTAAGAAATTCATACCCATTTTTTATGAAATTGCACTTTAAAGAAAGGTATTTTCTTTATTTTATTGCAGGAATGAAGATTTATAAGTGATGAAAGCAAAAAGCATGAAATGGAGCGAATTTGGATCAAAAAAGGAAGAACTTCGTGCAAAATGAACTAAGTCGCTGATGGCGAAATCGAGCCCGCTGACGGCGAGATCATGAGGAGAATTTTTGAAGGATTTGCAACTACCTCTCGGACAGCGAGCCCGAGCCCGCCGACGGCGAGATCGCGCGGTTTGGAGACCTTCTAGAAACCCCACCAACGGCGAGGTCGTTTCTCGCCGACGGCGAGACAGTTCAAAATGCTAGATACATTGAACCTGGACGCTTTTTGAAGAGGTGCTTAAGTACCCCTTGGACCTTTGTCTACCTCTATAAATAGAGGACGAGTTTTAGTATGTGGTGTGTCTCTGTGTATCAATTTTAGAGAGTCTTAGTGTCTACTTGGTGTCTAGTTTTAGTTTTAGTAAGTGTAATTAGTGAGTTTAGAAGTGTGCTGTACTAGAAGGAAAAGTCAAAGGAACTTCGAGAAGTACTGCGGGGAGGAAATCGAGATAAGTATCTTTGTTTATTGTTGTTAACTTTAAATGAAATTCATGCTTTGTTTAATTCCCACGCATTCTGAGTAGTTTTCTTAGTCTTTCTCCTTGTTTATGAAGTTATGTGAATTGATGAAATTAAATAGAAGTGCCTAATATATTAAAATAAATTGTGATAATTTTTACTTAAAACTTAATTTACTTTTCAATATGGCCCATTGATTTGTTAAAATATGTTGAATTATCAACTATAGTAAAGATTACATCCAATATTCAGGGAAGTCAAAAGCCTTGGAAGAAGGATGCAAATAAATATGGAAATATTATTTATCGAACGTAGAATTGGACATTTTAGTGTGACAAACTAAAATATTCAATTTGGTCCTATTGTTTGAGAGCTGAAGTGTAGATGTTAGCCCTCAGGTGAGGGGAACGTGGGAGCTACGAAGTGGCGACGAGTATCCTCCCGAGCTAGCCGCAGATTCGGTAATCAAACATAAGACTAGTCGATGTTCTTTGCACCGGACCAAAGGGTAAAGAATAGGAATGCTCCTATTTGTCACAATACAATAAAAATTCTATTTGAATTTATCATTCACTTAATTTTCTAAAAACAAGGAGAAGGATACTTTTTCTGAAATCTTTAAATCAACTTTATTTAAAGCATTAGTTTACTTTAGTTCGCTTTAGTTACATATTCTAAATTTCCGTATAATATATTAGTAAGTAAATACTTTTAAATTTAGCTGTTAATAATCTTTTAAAACTTCTCTGTGGGGTCGATAACCAGGACTCCACTAGAGCCTTGTATTACTTGATATGATACGTATACTTGCGTAGAATCCACATTATACATTCCATCATAAAATTAAATATATATTAAGCGGGATCAAGTTTTTGGTGTCGTTGCTATTTTTTAAAACATTAAAAAGTGGGTAAGATACCTATCTTGAGTCCTTAAATCTCCTATAGGAGCAAGCTCCTAAAGTTAATTACATCTTAGACAATTAAAATTGTTTAAGAAAACTTCTAATTAATGTTAACACTTATTTTCTAAGAAATTTCAATAACAAGGAAGGAAACGTCAACGTTCAATCCTAGGGGTAATATGTCATACTACCCTAAGAGTTTGATTTTGTCAACGTCATTTAATGATTTTATCTTGTTTTGTTTTGTTGTTTATCATTTTAATTTTATTTTAATTTGTCAATATCATTGTTTTATTGTCTTGTATTTTGTTATCTGTTTGGTGGTATTCCTTAAAGTTTTAGGTTTCACAGCCATCCTAAAAGTTTAGGTTTTGTATTATTTTTGTCATTTTAGTTTTGTCGTTATTTTGTTTTAGTGTCATTTTGATTTTACTTTATTTTTATCAATGTTTATGATGTCATTTAATGATTACTTTTATTATCCCATCTTCAGAATGTTGTTATACAAAACAGAGTTAGCATATGCAAAGTAAATCTAAAGCAGAACTTGCTTTAACCTGCAAGAAAAACAGTGTTAGAGTAATTCTCACAAAAGAAATAATGTCGACTTTATTTATTTGGTTGATTTTAATATGAGTTAGATTTAAGAGTTTTAGATTCAATGGCTTTTGAGTCTAGGGGTTTTAAATCTAATGTAGATTTGGACATAAATAAAATCTAACATAAGTTCGGCTTTTAGAATTGATGTCATTTGAATCAGAAGTCATTTAGTTAAATCTGACTAGATCTAAAATTGGGTAAAGTTTTAGATTCAGTGTCGTTTAAATCTAAAGATGTTTAGATTAAATTTTAGATTCAATGTCTTTTGAATCTAAAGATATTTAAGTTAACTTTAAATTCAATATAGGTTGAATCTAAAGAATTTAACTTAGACGTATTAGGGTTAAATAATATTTGAATTAGATTCAATGTCGACTGAATATAATTTAAGTTTGGATCCTGAGTTAAGTTTGAGTTAGGCTCAAAATAGATTGAACTTTAAGTTGGGTTTGTTGGGTTGAACCTAAGTATAAATTAGGATCAAGTTAGGTTGAACCTAAGAGGTTTAAGTTTAACTCAGGTTCAAATTAGATTGTACCTAAGTTTGATTTAAATTCAATTTAGGTTGAGTCTAAGGTTTACTTAACTAGGGTTCAAGTTAGTTTGAACCTAAGTTAAAAGTGGATTTAGGTTCAATATGGGTTGAATCTAAAGTTTTGGTTAACTTGGATTCAAGTTAGATTGAACCAAAGTTAGAAGTTGATTTAGGTTCAATATGGGTTGAACATAAGGTTTGTTTAGTGGGTTCAAGTTAGGTTGAACCTAAATTAGAAGTTGATTTAGGTTCCATATGGGTTCAACCTAAACTTTTGTTAACTTGGGTTTAAGTTAGGTTGAACCTAAGTTAGAAGTTGATTTATGTTCAATATGGGGTGAACCTAATTTTTGGTTAACTTGGGTTCAAGTTAGGTGGAACCTAAGTTAGAAGTTGATTTAGGTTCAATATGGGTTGAACCTAAGGTTTGGTTAACTTGGGTTCAAGTAAGGTTGAACCTAAGTTAAAAGTTGATTTAGATTCAATATGGGATAAACCTAAAGTTTTGTTAACAAGGGTTTGTTGACCTCATTTTTTATGAGACCTTCTCTTCTTCTTTTTAGTACTTAGGATCTAGCCTTAGGCTTTTCCTTTGACTATCCTAGAGGATTAGAAATGGGACCCACCACTTAGAAATTCAAACCACTTCTTAACTCCCTGCAAACTCCACAAACTTGATTGTAGACCCCTAATCACCTAGAGGGTTGGAATCAAATGTGGAAGTTTAAAGGATGAGTTCCTATAGGACTCTTTGGCCTTAGAACTGCCACAGGTGGCACAGTCCGGTGAGGGCTGACTTACACACACACTACACTTATACACTACACTTTCACACACCCCCTAAAACCACACCCATACCCAACTTGACCTTCTGACTCATGAAGGTGATTCACATGGATGGTCCTTAACCCCTAAGCCCTTGGCTAAGAGGGTTAGGAACAACATAGTGAATGCCTCAAATGAATCCTCTCATGGCTCATATAGGCTTAATATGGCTTCATGGCTCAACCAAAATGATTTCATTCCACTTACATTTACCCAATCTTCAATTTTCCAAATTTTCAATTTTTGACCCCAGGACCCAGACACTTCTATCTACCCAAAACCCTTGAAATTACCCAAATTTTCCAAAAATCTCCAAATCACCCAAAATTCCTCAAAACCAATCTCAAACATTCCCACATCACTCAAATTGATCATCCATAGCCAAAAATACCAAAAATTCCAAAAATACCCCCTCAATACCCTCCAAATACCCAAAATGCCCCTCTTGACCCAAAAATCCAAAAATTCAGAAAATTCCCAGAAAATTCCAGAAAATCCCAAATATTCCCAATTTCATTTTGTTTAACTACACTATGGGCCAAGTTTGTCAATTTACCCCACTTTAGTCAAAATCCCCAATTTGACCCATTTTAACCCAAAGTGAACCCAATGTCAAACCAAACCTACCCAATTGACCCAAATTCTGGTCCAATTCAATTCTAAACTTCAATTCAACATCCCCAACACCAATCTAGACCAAATCCAAGCCCAATTTGATTGGAATTTGAATCTAATTTCACTTTTGACCTTAAAGCCCAATTTGGACCCATGACCCAAACTTAGCCCAAACCAAACCAATTCAACTCCAATTAACCCCAAATCTTTTCTAAACCTTCCCTAACATCCCCACAAACAAAACACTAACATAATTTGCCCAAAATTTGGACCCAAACTCCACTCAAATTCAACCCAAAGCCAAAACTCCTTACATGGGCCTACACCTAAACCTAACCCAAATAGGCCCAAACCCCAAAATCCAAACCAAACCAAAGTTGAAACCTCTTTGAAACAGCCCTACAAACATTTATCAACATTAATTTTACACCAATTTCAAAATTAGCCCAACATTAGCCCAAGTTAACCCAATTTGGCCTACTATTGGCCACTTTACCAAAAAGCCCAAATTCAACCCAATTCAAACCCAAACCACCTCAAGTTTGTTTCGAACCACTCATGACACATGCCTAAACCAATTGCAACATTTATTTGACATGGTCCTTCATAAAACTTTCATCTCAAAAGCCCATTTTAAAATCCAAAAGCCCACTTCCATGAAGCCTTTAAAAGTCCACTTCCACCAAATCCAAAAGCCCAAAAATTCATCCAAAGTCCATATGACACTCTCCTTCATCATGCATTCAATTAAAATCATCCCTAAGTCCTAATCCAATGATCAAATAATTCTAAATAAAGCTTCATCCAACTTTCCACCAAAATATCCAAAATCCTTAAAATCTATTTTTATGAAATTGACCAAACTTTTTCCAAGCCAAATGTGAGCCATTGAGCCATGTACAAGCCACATGGAAGCCATGGGAGCCACTTTCCACCTCACCAAGCCATTAATGGCAAGAGGAGGGGACCCTTTCCTAATCCTTCATTAAGCCTTTTAACCATACTCATGTCACACTCTAAACCATGCTTAGCCACCTCACCATGGATGTAGACCACACCATTTTCTCTTGGCTGACCCAAGTGATCCTTTTCAGCCCAAGACCAGGTCTTGGGTGGTGAACCTAGCCCAAAATCATGGGTTGACTCATTTGAACCCAAAATAGCCTTCCCCCCATTCCATTTCAATCCAAGCTCTTTACACATGGCATTGGCCAATTGCCTACACAAAACCCGGCCACGACCCACCTGAACTTGAGGGTGACCATTGCTGCCGGCCGGCCGCTCGGATCACCGGGAAAACACCATGGGCGAGACCTTGGGAGGAGCCAAAAATTCAATTCTCCTTGCGACTTATCTCGACCCGAATGGACGAGCATAGCTCTTCTTCTCCTCACCGGAGCGGTCGATCCCCGGTCTTAAACCCTCCGGGAGGCCCTCCACCCTCTCCTATTTAAACACCACTCCCTCTCGGCCATGAGAGGTGCCTGAACCGAGACCTTACTGAAACCACCGCCAAAATTGCTCCGGACCACTCTCCACACTTAGAGCGAGTTGATCCCGAGTGACAATTTGCCACTAATCCCCACCAACGAGCCCGATTTCTCGGCCAAAATTCCACCCAAAACCGGGACATCTCCCAATTCTCCACCAAATTCAAATTAAACTCACCCACACCTGCACAAGGTCAAGAGAAGGAGTTCCCTAGTGAAAGCCCCTCTCCGGGCCACCCATCTGTTCCAGACTCCAAGCTTTGTAATCGGGCGTGGTCGAAATCATACATGGACAATTCACCAGCCCAAGGGACTTCATCTGGAGCTTGCTTGGACCCAATCGAAGGTGACACAACTCTCAGATCGAAGCTTCACTTCTCTGAGCAAAGCTTGGGATGATGGGAAGACCCTCCAGGTACGCTTTTATTTTATTGCAATTTACTTATTGCAATTTACTTAATCGCATCGCACTTACTTTTCTTGCATGATAAACAACTGTTGCATGAAAACCCACACCTTTAGGATAGTCCCTAAAACTGAAACCAAAACTAAATTAAAAGTCATTACAAGATAAAATTCACCGCCACAACATCTCAAAATATAAAATAACTCAAAATTTAATCACAAACAGAATAACAAAAATACAACTACAACTAAATTAAAACGTCTTGTTGGATGATCGGGAATACCTCGGATGATGTAACCTACGTGTTGCTACGGGATTTCCCACGGTCTAAATGAAAGTGTGGAACTCATATAGTTGAGTTTAGCAAATTCATCTGGACTAAGTGAATCCGATAAAATAACGATGCCGGAAGGATGGAACTGTGGGATCTTAACCGGTGTCGTTATAGTCAACTTTAAGATTTGTTTTAATTAAAACACAAAAAACACTTGGAAACTAAGACTTTCTATAAACCAGAAAACTTCTCTCATCTCCTGATTTATGACTTCTAAAACTAAACCTCTGCAACAACAAGGAGCTCGGAGCATGGTGGGCAGCACGGCCATCGTCATCACCTCTGCAACAACAAGGAGCTCGGAGCATGGTGGGCAGCACGGCCATCGTCATCGACAAAACACGAGTCTACTTCGACAAAACTTTCTTAGAATTAAATAATCAAGCAATAGGACTTTGAGGTAGTTTGCACTAGTGCAACATAAATCCTCGACTCTTCGTTAGGCATTTGCATTGCAAATTAAGCCCTAACCGGTCTTAGGATTCCGAGGTAGTCGTCCGATACGACATAAACCCTCACATCTTCGAGGTTATTTGCATGACTTGCGTCATGCAAATATAAGTCCTAATTAATTAAAATTAGCAGGATGGAAACATTAAGTAAATTTCCAAATTGAAGCCAAACCATAGGATAGTGTGGGAAGTTGCCAAGATTCTTCTTGGATTCTCAGCTTCTCCTACTTCTCTTCCTTTTGGACTCCTAAAAATAAATGTTCCAAATTTGAGTTAATCCCTTTCGAAATTTCAAAAATCTAATCCTTTGAAAACCTTAAACTTTGAAATTCTTGAGAGCAGAACTACTGATTATTATCGAGAGTTTTCTTAGGTGATTCCGATCATCGAAGATGTAATTAACTATAGGGGCTTGCCCTTATAGGGAATTTTAAGAACCCGAGTAATATAAACCACTGCTTAATTCATTTATATTAAGCGGGGAACTTGTCGGCTTATAAAATTGGTTCGCGGACCAAACGGATGTCACAAATCTTCGGTTTATTTAACCGAGCCCCATCATCAAGCGGTGTGTCTACTCTCCGGGATAGATATACGAGTTTGTGGTGTGGTGCTCGTTTATATAAACTATTCGGGATGTGAGATCAATTTGATTTCATATCTTAAAATTTTCAAATTTAAAATTATTTTCAAAATCAAATACTACTTTTCAAATTATTTATTTAAATTAAATTAAAAATTCGCCGACAATTTCTGTAGGCGACCCCCTTTTCAAAATAAAACACTTAACCTAAAAATATGCCGACAATTTCTCGCGACTCCGCTGGGGAAAATTCCTCTCTCCATTTTTAATCAGATAGTTCTGCTTTCAAAAATCGGTAGTGTATCCATGTCCCTAGTGGATCAAACTACCCTTCTTCCCGTTGGAATACTATGTTCATTTTTACCTTGAACGAGTATAGCCAACATTCTCTCGGATTTAGGAGCCACTGTTTAGACACCCCTAAACAGAGAGGTTCTGAGATCCTTTTGCCTCTTTTCTGAGATGGGGTGAACCCCCAATAGGTGTTAGTTTAGGAGCGGTCCTTCGAGTCGAGAGGTCTTGCATAAGACTTTCTTTTCCTTTCCAATTCTGAATCGGATTCCTTACCTTCTCTACACCCTTGAACATTTCGTTCCTAATAAACAAACCCTCTAATGAATGACTCTTTTAACAAATAACTCTTTTTTATAAATACATGAACAAAAATGTGTTCGGACTCTTTTCGATTCCTTCCTTTTCGTCCTGATGAGAAGAAGCATAACTTGGGACTGACAATCAGAATCTACCTTGCAGAAGATGTCTGCCCCAAAGCTGATTTTCTCCTTCACTAATGGACTAGACTTCGCTGTTTACAAGGATGAGCTGCCTGACAATGGGATCATCCGGTTTGGACAAGGATTCGAGAACACAAATGTCAAGATCACTGACGTTACCCTTTTTGCACTGACAGACAAAGTATCTGAAGCGAAAGACCTTTGATCGAGTTCGACCTTAAGTCAACTCGAGAGTTCCCTCCCTGCAAAGGGTTCCGACTTAGAGGAATACTACGTCCATAGGAGGAGCCGTTATCTCTACCCCCATCGGTCTAGTCGTCTGCGCACCTACCCGGCTTCCGCCAGCCGAAGGGAAGGAAGTTCGAATTTGTAACGAGCATGTTACGAGTGGAGGGTACAAATTTCCGTGCAAGACCTTCTGTTTTGAAATTGGGTCCGGCTCGAGGGTTCCACCCCTAACACGGACTCGGAGAAGAAACGAGGTAGGATGATTGCCGGAAAGGCCGGAAGCTCGTTGAAGTCGCTTTCTTAAAAGAAATCCCTGAGTACACACCACTACCTGAGTACATACCATTGCCTGAGTATACACCGCTTTTAGAAGGAAGTAGATTCCATCCTCTTTCCGCCGCAGCTGATAAGGAAATTGTCCGCAGGATTGCTTCTACATTACCTCGCCCCGCATACTATAGCGACAGCCGAAAGAAAAGGGCTAGGATTACACCATTTGCCCGACTACAGACTGTGATAGAGAAGTTAGCAAAGAAAGAGAAATGTCCTGTATCAGAGATTTTAAGAAGAATAGGGCGGGTGCCAGCCAAGTCCCATCTTGGGCCGCGAGTAGAACCCGAAAAGCCGATTAAGAAGATGAAGGCTAGTCCACCTGTTGTTGTTTCAGGTTTACAGATCGGGGAGGATACCACCTTCCGACATTCGGCCGACGGACCATCCGGTCCTGAGGCCTTCGCTGCTAGAAGGATGGTATGGCGTCCTACTACCGGCCAATTAAGACCGAAACAAAGACCAGAAAAGGAAAGTCTCATCAGGAGACTCGAGTCCGAAGAGAGCGCACTGCAATGAAGGGGACTCCCAAAAAGGAAACCCGACAGCCATCGCATGATAACTGTGAAACCGCACGAAAAAGACCATTGGAAGACGCTATGGAAAAGCTAGGAACCGACATTCAACGATTAGCAAGAGAAAGAGAAGAAAAGTTTGGAGATGAAGTTGACTCGTCGGAGTTCATGGATGACGAATATGCAGAAATTAACATGGTTGAAACACGAGCTTCGTCAGCCTCACAAGGTGCTCCTGCAGCCGCAGAAAGAGAGGAGCCGGAAGTGATGAGGATGCAGCTTCAAGAGAAAGATGATACGATCTCCCAAATGGCAAAGAGGATAGAAGAGATGGTTGAAGCCCTAGCCACTCTCCAGAGTCAGGTTTAACCCCAAAGAGAAACACCCCCAGAAGTTATTCACATTGTAGACGGAGGAAAGGAGATTACATCCGTCAACGGGGATGATCAGTTAAAAAAGGATGCGATACAAAGCATGATTCCGGAAAAGGATATCAAGGGCATGGTGGAACAGCAGGTGCGAGAAGCCTTGGCACAATCAAAGAGCGGGACATCCATTCAAACGGGTAGACCTTACCCCGAAGAGTTCGACGCTGTCCAATATCCGAAAGGCTTCGTACCACCTCTATTCAAAACCTTTGATGGAACCGGAAACCCTCGGCAACATGTTGCACATTTTCGTGCCAATTGTTGCAATGCCGGCGGAAGTGATGCTTTACTCTTCCGACAATTTGTCAGCAGCCTGTCAGGGATCGCCTTTGATTGGTATGCGGAATTACCGAACAGTTCGGTGAAGACATTTTCAGAATTAGAGAACCTCTTCATCAAGCGATTTGCCGAGCTCGGCACCACATCACTATAGGTGATTTAGTGGTAGAGAAGCAGAAGTCGAACGAAACTTTGGTGGACTACATACTTCGATGGAGGAATCTAAGTATGAAGTGTGAGCCACAGCTACAAGAACAGCATGCAGACGACAATTTACTTAAGAGCATTCATGGCCCGATAGCACTTCTCCTCAAGGGATTTACTATTAATACTTTCGAGAAGTTGTTAAGCAAGGCCGGAAGCTTGCAAGAGGAGGCGAAGCAATTAAGTTTCACCGAGCAAAACGGACAAACGAAGCCCGTGAAGACTTTGAAAAGAAGTACGGGATCGTCGCGAGCGATCGATAAAGGCAAGCGGCCGATACAAATACCGTCGAACGGCCACGGCAAAATCAACGGAATTACCGACGAACCCCGACCCGGCTATCAATCATCTCAACAGTATGAACAACTGCCTCGTCCACAACGTACGTTAAGGGAGCTTCTGAGCAGGGAGTATCCTTTCAAGAATGAGGCAATGCCGAAAAAGTTCCGCAGTCTGATGAAGATTCCAGATTTCCAACTCTCAGAGCCTAAGAGACCAGAAGAAGTCGACAAGAAAGGTGATCCCAACTTTTGCCCTTACCACCGGATGCTCGGGCACAAGATAGAAGATTGTATTACCTTCAAAAGTTGGCTCAACGACAATCTTCGAAAAGGGAACATAACGATCCCGAAGGAATACATGAAGGAACCCCAGAAAGGAGGTTCCGTCAATGTTATCTCAATGGATTTCATTGTTCCGATAGATCCCTATGCGACTGATGATGGATGGACTACCGCTTGGACAAAGTCTTCGAAGAAGATTTTAGATCGCATCAAAACCACTTCGGTGCAAGCCTCAATTCAGAGTTCGAAACCTGTCAAGTCGGCACTATCACTTGCGATAGAAGAACAACCTCAACAAGAGACAATTGAAGAAAAGAAGAAAATTGATGAAGAAGAGAAGACCGAGGCTCCCGAGGCTAGACTAGAGGCCGCTTATCCTAGGATAGTTGTTTCCGATTCGGGGGAGAAATCCCTCGAACCTCTGACTCTGTATGATTATTTGCTCACTCCGGTGGGATCTTATAATGATGAGGGTTATGGCGTTGGCTACGTTTTGATCGTTTCTAACGATTACGTAACTAGCGACAACCAACCTAATCCGGACGTCGATTCCGATACAAATAACAATTCTCAAATCATACACAATCTCGACGATCACAATGACAAAGAAGACATCCACCAAGGAGGCTATGATAGTTCAACAAGCAACGAATCTATTTGCGAGTTTCGAGGAGCTCCGATCACAATAGAGTTAGAGCCTTCGGACTCCGAAGCTAATCCGGAAGAACTCGTCATTCCGATTCGAAGGAGACATCGACAAACTCAATACTAGATTCAGAAGAAATCACAGAAGTCAACTTAAGAAGTGGAAGATTTCTACCTCCGGGAATGGGTCCAAAGGACAAAGGAAAGCAGGTGGTTGTTCAGGAAGAACCAACCCCGGCAGAAGAAATACCCATTCAGGAAGAAATCGAGACACATGAAAATAAAGTGGACTACAACGTGCTAGCCCATCTTAGGAAACTACCGACCAAGCCGAGCATCTACGACGCTCTCATCTTATCAAAGGAGATGAGAGAAGCTCGATCAAGGCCTTACTTGATCCGAAATTTGCTGAGCTCAAATGGCCGGAGATTCCTTAGACGAGGTTTGCTCATTAAAGGAACATCGAGGTGTTACCTTCACGGACAATGACCCGCTACTTGGGACGGCGGACCACAACCGACCGTTGTACATTTCGATTCACAATTGGGAAGTTTACACTCTCCAGAGTATTGGTGGATCCAGGAGCATCAATCAATATAATGAATCTTCGAACGCTAACATACTTAGAAATTGATGCTCGTGAGCTCGAAGCGGACAAAATGTTATTAAGAGGATTCAACCAGAAAGGAGAAAGAGCCCTCGGATCAATAACACTGCTAATGAAGACCAGTGACTTAGCAAAGACAACCGCGAAATTTCACATAATTGATTCAGAAACGTCATTCAACGCTCTACTTGGGCCGACCATGGATACATGAAAACCGGATGGTACCATCATCTCTACATCGGTGCATCAAATACTACGATGGAGGGGAACGAGTGCATCAAAGGTGACTTACAACCATTCTCCGTACATGAAATTGGAATCCATGAAGATGCAGCTTATTACGCACGTCCAAAGAAAACAATCTTCTCCAGAGATACCATAACGAATGAAGCAAAGGAAGTTCGGGACGACGAAGAACCTAAAGTTCTAGTCCAATAGTCACTCACCACTCCCTTACAGCGAGATGGTGAAGGTTTCTCCACAACTCGCATCCGAGGTCGAGGCCGGGGACGAGGTCGTGGCAGGGACGTTAGGACAGTTGGACAGAGGAAACTAGCCATCAATGTTGATTGGGAAGACAGTTCTGAATAAGAAAAAGAAATCAAGCAAGAAGCAGTGACAATAAGTAGGAAGAAGCTGCAATTCAGGATCTCTCTCGAAGATGAAAAGAACGAGGAATATAAATCGAAGTACGAGAAGATTAACCACTATGTACATACTATGACCCTAACCCCGATCCATTCTAATAAGATCGAGGGTATGGTGGTCAAAGAGGTACGTAGCGGCGGTGCAAAGCCCATCAAATTCAACCGTGGTGCTCCTTCCTCCAAAACTGAAAATAATGTACAATTTGAAGATGCTACTTCATCAGAATTAATGGAATTGCCTTTTGAGTGGTATTCTCCCCGTGTTCAAAATTTAATTCAGCGTGGTTTCTTACCTCGACAATGGACAAAAGGTCAATCACAACATTTTGAAAAATTATGGAATAACTCGGTCGTCCACCCGATTCAAGGCATAGTCTCGGATTCGGCACGGTAGGATCGGTTGACGATACCGAATTTTGCTTGGTTGTCACTTGCGAGTCTAATGAAAACCGCATGGAAGCTACGGAAGAACTCGAAGATTTACAAATTGGAAACGCTCCACCAGAGTTCGAAGAAGAGATCAAATCTACAATAGATGAGTTAACGGAAGTTAACTTAGGTACTAGCGAAGAGCCTATACCTACCTTTGTTAGCTCCTTACTCAATAAAGAAGACTCCGAAGAAATAATCAAGTTATTAATGGAATTCAAAGACTGTTTTGCTTGGAGCTACGATGAGATGCCAGGATTAGCTCCAAAGGTCGCAGTCCATAAGCTAGGAGTGGATCCTACTTCTATTCCAGTCAGACAAGGTTCCAGAAGAATGCGTCTAGAAATCGAACAACAAGTCATAGCTGAAGCTAATAGACGCTAAATTTGTCTGTGAAGAACAATACCCGACTTGGTTAGCCAATGTGGTACCAGTCAGGAAGAAGAATGGTCAGATCAGAATTTGTGTGGACTTCAGAGATTTAAACAAGGCATGTCCAAAAGATGAATTCCCTCTACCGATCCCGAATTAATGATCGACATTGCTTCAACACATGAAATATTCTCATTCATGGATGGATCTTCGGGATACAACCGGATAAAAATGGCTCCGAGAAGATGAAAAACTTACGGCATTCGAACGCCGATCGGAGTATATTGCTACACAATGATGTCATTCGGATCGAAGACCTGCAGGAGCAACCTACCGGAGAGCGATGACAAGAATTTTTGATGATCTCATCCACAATCAAGTCGAATGCTACGTGGATGATGTGGTCATCAAAGGCAAAGTAAAGGAAAACCACCTGTATGATTTGAGAATTGTTTTCGAACGATTAAGATAATTTAACCTTAAGATGAATCCCTTAAAATGCGCCTTCGGCGTCACCTCCGGGAAATTGTTAGGATTCGTTGTCCGACATCGTGGAATTGAGATCGACCCGGAAAAGATTAAAGCTATCTTAGAAATGCCACCTCCTAAAACCTTAAAACAACTACGATCTTTTCAAGGGAAGTTGGCATATCTTCGACGCTTTATCTCGAACTTTTTAGGTAGGTGTCAGCCTTTCTCGGCATTAGTTAAAAAGGACGCCAAATTTATTTGGGAAGAGAAATGCCAGAGGGCCTTCGAGGACATTAAACAATATTTAATGACACCTCCTGTCTTAGCAGCCCCAGTCTCGGGTAGACCGTTGATACTTTACACCACGGCTTTAGACGTCTCTCTTGGAGCCCTGTTAGCCCAGGTCAATGATGAGGGTAAAGAAAATGCTCTTTACTACCTAAGCCGTTGTTTACTTCCAACGGAAATAAAGTATCCCACAATTGAAAAGCACTGTTTAGCCCTGATCTTCGCCACTCAAAAGCTCAGGCACTACATGCTTTCTCATAAGGTCAACCTGATCTCGAAATTTAATCCATTGCAATACTTGATGACCCGTCCGACGCTTTACGGCGGACTTGCCGGTGGTCAATGATATTATTACAATTCGATATAACTTTCGTGCCTCTTCGTGCCGTAAAGGGACAAGTCCTAGCAGACTTCCTCGCGGCACACCCTTTGCGGCGGAATCTCCTCTCAATGACGACTTGCCGGATGAACAAATAATGAGCTTAGAAGACCACGATGATCGACGTTGGGAATTATATTTCGACGGAGCATCTTCAGCACACAAAGACGAAGAATCGCAAGTGATAGTGCCCGATAAGGCAGGAATCGGACTAATCTTCATAACACCGGAGCGGGGGATGTTAAGATATTCCTACCACTTAACAGAGCCGTGTACAAACAACGAAGCAGAATACGAAGCTCTCGTAATAGGACTGGAATTAACTATTCAAATGAGGATAACAAACATCAACATCTACGGGGATTCGCAGTTAATCATTCAACAGATCGCCGAACAGTACAGAATTTTTAAGCCAAGACTCGAGCAATACTTCCAGTATGCCATACAGTTGTTGGAACAGATTCCGAATGTGACAATCTACAAAATTCCCAGAAAAGAAAATGCTTTAGCAGATGCGTTAGCCCGCCTCGCAAAAGAATTTGCATCGCTCGCAAGATGAATCGGTGGAAGTGTCGGTTCACGGACGTCGGGTCCTATCACGACTCGACATAGACACAATACACAAATCGAAAAAGAAGAAGAATCGATTGCGAGCGGTGACGGAAAACACAGAAGATTGGCGACGGCCATTAATGAACTACCCGCAAACAGGAAAACTACCAGACGATAGGTCGTTAGCCCATCAGATCAAGAAAAGAACTCTGTCCTATGCATTAATAAATAACACGTTATATAGAAGGTCTTTCGATCAAATGTGGCTAAGGTGCGTGAGCGGGTCCGAGGCCCGTGAAATTGTTAAAGAGGTGCATTCAGGACTCTGTGGCGCTCACCAGTCGGGTCCGAAGATGAAAATGAAAATTAAAAGACTAGGGTACTACTGGCCCTCGATGATGACCGACTACATGAAAATCGCCAAGAGCCGTCACCAGTGCCAAGTGCACGGAGTGGTTCTACACCAACCTCCAAATGTGCTACATTCGACAATTGCGTCGTGGCCATTTGAATGTTGGGGCACGGATATAGTGGGTCCAATAGAACCACCATCTTCAAAAGGACATCGCTTCATTCTTGCCGCTACAGATTACTTTTCAAAGTGGGCAGAGGCGGTTCCACTCGGAGAAGTGAAAGCACACCACGTGCTACGGCTTTTCAAGAACCAAGTTGTCTACCATTTCGGAGTGTCGCGCGAGATCATCTCGGATAATGGGTCGGCATTCGAAGCACGCAAATCAACAATTTTTTCGGGAGACACGGAATCGACCGGCGGTATTCAACAATTTACTACCCAAGAGCAAACGGTCTGGCTGAGGCTTTTAATAAAACCCTCGTTCAAATTTTGAAGAAAACTTTGGACGATAATAAGAGAAATTGGCACGAGAAGTTATTAGAAGCCTTATGGGCCTACCGGACAACCTTCGAACTCCTACTCGAAGCTACACCTTACGCTCCGGTGTATGGGTCCGAGGCGAGTGTTACCCTTAGAGGTCCGAGCTTCCTTCACTCAAAATTGCGAGTTGCAAACAAAATCACGACGAAGAGAATGCCAAATTACGACTAGAAGAAATGGAAAGCCCGGAAGGGAAAAGACTTGCAGCGCGATAGAGATTTAGAACTATACCAAGTCAAGATGGTTCAAGCCCATGACAGATCGGTCCGCCCAAGAACCTTCAAAGTTGGTGACTTAGTTCTCGTTCTCAAGAGACCTATCCTTGCACACCGCAAGATAGGAGGAAAATTTGAACCCACTTGGGAAGGGCCGTTTGTGGTTGAGGCGGTCTACTCAGGAGGCTCCTACCAGCTAGTGAATTGCCAAGGAGAACGACATATGCTTCCGATCAACGGACGATACTTGAAAAAGTATTACGCTACCTGATGTTTTGAAGGAATGAATTTTTCATCTTTAGAAGCACGGTTGAAGTAATTACTTATGACTGGGTCCGAACCCAAAAATAATAAAAAACGTGCTAAAATAAATAAAATCATGATAATAAAATTTTCCTTGTTTTCTCTTCCATATCAAAATCTTTTTCCTGATCTTTTCCCACTTCATTCCTTTTAAATTTAAAAATACAAAAGTAATAATAAAAAAAACTCTGTCTTTAATAAACATTTTCTTAATGTTCTTGTTCTTAGTACAGCCCCCGATCCTTTTCCTTATCTTTTCGCAGGGAAATGTCGAACGGGCGGTTGGTCCTGAACTTTAGAAATGGCGTAAGCCTTGCACTCGACGAAAAGAGGGTGAAAGATGGAGCGATAATAGTAGATTGACTCGGACTTCGCACCGGCAGGCCTACAATACGAGGAAGGTGGACCGGGTCCCGGTTGATCGAGAGGAACCGCCCGATCGGACGATGATGAAAGTGGGTGGCCCAAGCCACCAATCCAGCAGCAAGAAAAGGAAAACAAACACTATGGAGGACAAGAAAATCAAATCTGTAGTCGCTACAACAGAGGGTAGGCTTGTCAGCGTCGCGCCCACAGAAATTCAGGAAGTACGAAGAGCTACTCTCACAGCAACTCAGCGAAGAAATAAAAATCGCCATATCCGCAAGATGTTAACTAAACTAGCAGCGGACCAGCGCGACGAGGCAGTCGTTACTACCAGTGCATATACTTCGAGGATACCGGTTCGCCGGGAACCCGAAGAAAGGAGGCCGACTCAGAGGATAACGGAAGAAATAAGGGAAATCTCAAGAAGATCGAAGAAGGAAGGCTACCACGCCACCGGATAAAGCCACCGATAATGCATGACCTTGTTGCGAAGCAACCCCGGAGGATGTCCCGACGGAGACCATCCCCGAGGAGCCGAGGTATGCGGGGGAGAACGCGAAGGGATTGAGCCATATATCCCACAGTACGTCACCAGGCCTCACCATTTGCAGATTATTCCAGAATACGAGCTAGAAAGAATGCAGAATGTCGAGAAGCAAACTTTTGAATACTTCAAGAGAATCAGAGGCAGGAGTATCAATATACTAGAAGGCCTCAAGCTACATACAGACGTGTTCTCAGAATACGAACAAAAACAAATCGTGGACTGCATCCGGGATTTGAAAAGAATGGGTCGGGCAGGCCGCCTAAGAGAAAACACTTACTCGGAACCCCGGAGGTGGATGCCAGGGAAAGGGAGAATTACGATACAATGTGGATGCTTGCTACAACTTCGCGGAAGACAGGAAGGGAAACCCACCAGGGATACTCCGTCATGGCCAGGTGGATCCAATGCCATTAGTCATCAAAAGGATGGTAAAGAGAATGATAACATGGAGGGTACTGCTGGCAGATTGCATACCCAACAGTTGCATCATTAACATTTACAAGAAGGGTGACTGCATACCCCCGCACATAGATCACCACGACTTTGTCGGACCTTTACGCACAGTTTCTTTTCTGAACGAGTGTAATATCATGTTCGGATCTGACCTCCGGATAGCAGGCCTAGGTGAGTTCGAGGGCCAGTAAAGATACCATTACCGGTAGATTCCGTCATGATACTAAAGGGAAACAGAGCAGATGTCGCTAAACATTGCATACCGGGAGTACCAATGAAGCGGATCTCAGTTACTTTCAGAAGGATGGATGACAGGAAAGCACCTTACCACTTCCGGCCAGACCCAGAGCTAGAGAGCCTCCGGCCTTACGAGCTGTGAGTTACATGGAAAATATCACACCTCCAACGTACATCCATACGACATTCTTGCCAAGGATGGCTTGGAAGGTGATGTTATTGACCATGTACCTCACTATTCAGACATGGATTTTTGACAGATGTCTTTTGGATGGATCAACAAAGATCATACACAGTCCGTTTTGAGTCTACATGGATTGTATGAGATGTATTCCAGATTGAGTTGTATGATGTATTCTCAACATGATTGGAATGAAAGTGACCATGTCACATTTTGGGCCTTCACCTCTTTTGTGCAAGTTGATTGTAAAACGCCATTAAAGTTAAATGAACTTCGAACAAAGAACAGAAAAGAAACAAAAAGAATAAAAGAAAACTTTCCTTAAAAAAATCTAAAAAAAAAAATGATGAACGCCAAATTCACATGAACATTAAATGAACGATAAAGCAAATTTGAATCGTTAAAGGACAAACACAATGAACACAAATTTTAAATCAAATCTCAAATTCAACTTTCCAGATCTCGAATCAAATCTCAATCAAATTCAAACTCAACCTTCCAAATCTGAAATCCAATCTGTTCTACTCTCTCCCTTGTCTGGGATGGAAGCGGTCGATTCCATTGACACGGAGCCACGAGGTTTTTGATTCGGATCTAGTGGCGAGGAATTGTATCCAATCCAAACCAGCAACTTTCGATCAACTCTTTTGAATGGGATATGTAGCATCTACATATTCCCTCCTAATCTGTTTCTTTCCACAAAAGTCTTTTACAACTTTCATGAAATTCTCAAAACACCAAAATTCCACACTTTTCAAATCAACACTACAAATCTTTGCAAAATCGATTACCATTCAAAATCAAATTCTTGGGGTTGAGGATTTTACATCCGATACTGCATTGCTTTAGGTTCTTTCCCTATCGCAAAGAAATACATCAAAATCAAATTCTTGGGGTTGAGGATTTTACATTCGATACTGCATTGCTTTAGGTTCTTTCCCTATCGCAATGAAATACATCAAAATCAAATTCTTGGGGTTGAGGATTTTACATCCGATATCGCATTGCTTTAGGTTCTTTCCCTATCGCAATGAAATACATCAAAATCAAATTCTTGGGGTTGAGGATTTTACATCCGATACTGCATTGCTTTAGGTTCTTTCCCTATCGCAATGAAATACATCAAAATCAAATTCTTAGGGTTGAGAATTTTACATCTGATACTGCATTGCTTTAGGTTCTTTCCCTATCTCAATGAAATACATCAAAATCAAATTCTTGGGGTTGAGGATTTTACATCTGATACTGCATTGCTTTAGGTTCTTTCCCTATCGCAATGAAATACTTCAAAATAAATTCTTGGGGTTGAGGATTTTACATCTGAGACTGCATGGCTTTAGGTTCTTTCCCTATCGCAATGAAATACATCAAAAATCAAATTCTTGGGGTTGAGGATTTTACATCTGATACTGCATTGCTTTAGGTTCTTTCCCTATCGTAATGAAATACATCAAAATCAAATTCTTGGGGTTGAGGATTTTACATCCGATACTGCATTGCTTTAGGTTCTTTCCCTATTGCAATAAAATACATTAAAATCAAATTCTTGGGGTTAAGGATTTTACATCCGATACCGCATTGCTCTGAGTTCTTTCCTCATTGTAATGGTTCAATCCAATCAATTCAAATTTTTGAGGTTGAAGATGTTACATCTGAAACCACGAAATTCCAATTTTCATTTCAAGTTCAAATCCCTTCAAATTAATTTTAACAAAATTTCAATCTAAATTAAAACTCAAAATCTGAACTTACACATCAAAACTTAAACTGAAACAAAATGAAATCTAAATCAAAATTCCCCCAGATCATGTGATTTGGGATTCACCACCTTTTCCTTTCCCCAGCGAGAGTTCAGGAATCTCCAGTCTCAGAGATATACTTGACACTCCCCAGCGGAAATTCTTCTACTTTGTTCCAAGTTTGTCACTTGGACTTTTGTGTTGGTTTTGTTGATCACTTCGGTCAACGCCAATATGCGCGGTGTGCTTGGTTAGCACACCACACCTATTGGGGGTCCATTTGTTGACCTCATTTTTGATGAGGCCTTCTCTTCTTCTTTTTAGTACTTAGGATCTAGCCTTAGGCTTTTCCTTTGACTATCCTAGAGGATTAGAAATGGGACCCACCACTTAGAAATTCAAACCACTTCTTAACTCCCTGTAAACTCCACAAACTTGATTGTAGACCCCTAATCACCTAGAGGGTTGGAATCAAATGTGGAAGTTTAAAGGATGAGTTCCTATAGGACTCTTTGGCCTTAGGACTGCCCTGGGTGGCCTGGTCTGGTGAGGGCTGACTTACACACACACTACACTTATACACTACACTTTCACACACCCCCTAAAACCACACCCATACCCAACTTGACCTTCTGACTCATGAAGGTGATTCACATGGATGGTCCTTAACCCCTAAGCCCTTGGCTAAGAGTGTTAGGAACAACATAGTGAATGCCTCAAATGAATCCTCTCATGGCTCATATAGGCTTAATACGGCTTCATGGCTCAACCAAAATGATTTCATTCCACTTACATTTACCCAATCTTCAATTTTCCAAATTTTTAATTTTTGACCCCAGGATCCCGAGACCGCCTAACTTACCCAAAACCCTCGAAATTACCCAAATTTTCCAAAAATCTCCAAATCACCCAAAATTCCTCAAAACCAATCCCAAACATTCCCACATCACTCAAATTGATCATCCATAGCCAAAATACCAAAAATTCCAAAAATACCCCCTCAATACCCTCCAAATACCCAAAATGCCCCTCTTGACCTAAAAATCCAAAAATTCAGAAAATTCCCAGAAACTTCCAGAAAATCCCAAATATTCCCAATTTCTTTTTGTTCAACTATACCATGGGCCTATTTTGTCAATTTACCCCACTTTTGTCAAAATCCCCAATTTGACCCACTTTAACCCAAAGTGAACCTAATGTCAAACCAAACCTACCCAATTGACCCAAATTCTGGTCCAATTCAATTCTAAACTTCAATTCAACATCCCCAACACCAATCTAGACCAAATCCAAGCCCAATTTGATTGGCATTTGAATCCAATTTCACTTTTGACCTTAAAGCCCAATTTGGACCCATGACCAAAACTTAGCCCAAACCAAACCAATTCAACTCCAATTAATCCCAAATCTTTTCTAAACCTTCCCTAACATCCCCACAAACAAAACACTAACATAATTTGCCCAAAATTTGGACCCAAACCTCACTCAAATTCAACCCAAAGCCAAAACTCCTTACATGGGCCTACATCTAAACCTAACCCAAATAAGCCCAAACCCCAAAATCCAAACCCAACCAAAGTTGAAACCTCTTTGAAACAGCCCTACAAACATTTATCAACATTAATTTTACAACAATTTAAACATTAGCCCAACATTAGCCCAAGTTAACCCAATTTGGCCTACTATTGGCCACTTTACCAAAAAGCCCAAATTCAACCCAATTCAAACCCAAACCACCTCAAGTTTGTTTCAAACCACTCATGACACATGCCTAAACCAATTGCAACATTTATTTGACATGGTCCTTCACAAAAATTTCATCCCAAAAGCCCATTTTAAAATCCAAAAGCCCACTTCCATGAAGCCTTTAAAAGCCCACTTCCACCAAATCCAAAAGCCCAAAAATTCATCCAAAGTCCATATGACACTCTTCTTCATCATGCATTCAATTAAAATCATCCCTAAGTCCTAATCCAATGATCAAATAATTCTAAATAAAGCTTCATCCAACTTTCCACCAAAATATCCAAAATCCTTAAAATCCATTTTTATGAAATTGACCAAACTTTTTCCTAGCCAAATGTGAGCCATTGAGCCATGTACAAGCCACATGGAAGCCATGGGAGCCACTTTCCACCTCACCAAGCCATTAATGGCAAGAGGAGGGGACCCTTTCCTAATCCTTCATTAAGCCTTTTAACCATACTCATGTCACACTCTAAACCATGCTTAGCCACCTCACCATGGATGGAGACCACACCATTTTCTCTTGGCTGACCCAAGTGATCCTTTTCAGCCCAAGACCAGGCCTTGGGAGGTGAACCTAGCCCAAAATCATGGGTTGACTCATTTGAACCCAAAATAGCCTTCCCCCCATTCCATTTCAATCCAAGCTCTTTACACATGGTATTGGCCAATTGCCTACACAAAACCTCAGCCCTGACCCACCTGAACTTGAGGGTGACCATTGCCTGCCGGCCAGCCGCCTGGATCGCCGGAAAACACCATGGCCGAGACCTTAAGAGGAGCCAAAAAATTCAATTCTCCCTTGCGGACTTGTCTCAACCCAAATGGACGAGCATAGCTCTTCTTCTCCTCACCGGAGCAGGCTGATCCCCAGCCTTAAACCCCCCTGGGAGGCCCTCCACCCTCTCCTATTTAAACACCACCCCCTCTCGGTCATGAGAGGTGCTGAACCAGACCTTACTGAAACCCTGCCAAATTTGCTCCAGACCACTCTCCACACTTAGAGCAGTTGATCCTCAGTGACAATTTGCCCTAATCCCCACCAACAGAGCCCAATTTCTCAGCCAAAATTCCACCCAAAACCGGGACATCTCCCGATTCTCCACCAAATTCAAATTAAACTCACCCACACTCGCACAAGGTCAAGAGAAGGAGTTCCCCAGTGAAAGCCCCCTCTCCAGGCCACCCATCTGTTCCTTACTCCAAGCTTTGTAATCGGCTGTGGTTGAAATCATACCTGGATAATTCACCAGCCCAAGGGACTTCATCTGGAGCTTGCTTGGACCCAATCGAAGGTGACACAACTCTCAGATCGAAGCTTCACTTCTCTGAGCAAAGCTTGGAATGACGGGAAGACCCTCCAGGTACGCTTTTATTTTATTGCAATTTACTTATTGCAATTTATTTAATCGCATCGCACTTACTTTTCTTGCATGATAAACAACTGTTGCATGAAAACCCACACCTTTAGGATAGTCCCTAAAACTGAAACCAAAACTAAATTAAAAGTCATTACAAGATAAAATTCATCGCCACAACATCTCAAAATATAAAACAACTCAAAATTTAATCACAAACGGAATAACAAAACTACAACTACAACTAAATTAAAACGTCTTGTTGGATGATCGGGAATACCTCGGATGATGTAACCTACGTGTTGCTAACGGGATTTCCCACGGTCTAAATGAAAGTGTGGAACTCATTTAGTTGAGTTTAGCAAATTCATCTGGACTAAGTGAATCCGATAAAAATAACGATGTCGGAAGGAACCGTGGGATCTTAACCGGTGTCGTTATAATCAACTTTAAGATTTATTTTAATTAAAACACAAAAAACACTTGAAAACTAAGACTTTCTCTAAACCAGAACACTTCTCTCATCTCCAGATTTATGACTTCTAAAACTAAACCTCTGCAACAACAAGGAGCTCGGAGCATGGTGGGCAGCACGGCCATCGTCATCACCTCTGCAACAATAAGGAGCTCGGAGAATGGTGGGCAGCACGGCCATCGTCATCAGCAAAACTTGAGTCTACTTCAGCAAAACTTTCTTAGAATTAAATAATCAGCCATAGGACTTCGAGGTAGTTTGCCTAGTGCAACATAAATCCTCAACTCTTCGTTAGGCATTTGCATTGCAAATTAAGCCCTAACCGGTCTTAGGATTCCGAGGTAGTCGTCCGATACGACATAAACCCTCACATCTTCGAGGCTATTTGCATGACTGTGTCATGCAAATATAAGTCCTAATTAATTAAAATTGGCAGGATGGAAGCATTAAGTAAATTTCCAAATTGAAGCCAAACCATAGGATAGTGTGGGAAGTTGGCAAGATTCTTCTTGGATCCTCAGCTTCTCCTACTTCTCTTCCTTTTGGACTCCTGAAAATAAATGTTCCAAATTTGAGCTAATCCCTTTCGAAATTTCAAAAATCTAATCCTTTGAAAACCTTAAACTTTGAAATTCTTGAGAGCATAACTACTGATTATTATCGAGAGTTTTCTTAGGTGATTCCCGTCACTTAAGATGTAATTAACTATAGGGGCTTGCCCTTATAGGGAATTTTAAGAACCTGAGTAATATAAACCTTGCTTAATTCATTTATATTAAGCGAGGGAACTTATCGGCTTATAAAATTGGTTCGCGGACCAAACGGATGTCACAAATCTTCTAGTTTATTTAACCGAGCCCCATCATCGAAGCGAGTGTGTCTACTCTCCGGGATAGATATACAGTTTGTGGTGTGGTGCTCGTTTATATAAACTATTCGGGATGTGAGATCAATTTGATTTCATATCTTAAAATTTTTAAATTTAAAATTATTTTTCAAAATCAAATACTACTTTTCAAATTATTTATTTAAATTAAATTAAAAATTTGCCGACAATTTCTGTAGGCGACCCCCTTTTCAAAATAAAACACTTAACCTAAAAATATGCAGACAGGGTTCAAGTTAGGTTGAACCTAAGTTAGAAGTTGATTTAGGTTTAATATGGGTTGAACCTAATGTTTGGTTAACTTGGGTTCAAGTTAGGTTGAACCTAAATTAGAAGTTCATATAGGTTCAATATGTGTAGAACCTAAGGTTTAGTTAACCTGGGTTCAAGTTAGGTTGAACCTAAGTTAGAAGTTGGTTTAGGTTCAATATGGGTTGAACCTAAGGCTTAGTTAACTTGGGTTCAAGTTAGGTTGAACCTAAGTTAGAAAGTTTTGTTTTAAGTTCAATATGGGTTGAACATAAATTAGGTTTAACTTGGGTTCAAGTTAGGTTGAACCTAAGTTAGAAGTTGATTTAGGTTCAATTTAGATTTCATATGGATTGAACCTAAAGTTTTGTTAACTTGGGTTCAAGTTAGGTTGAACCTAAGTTAGCAGTTGGTTTAAGTTCAATATGGGTTGAACCTAAGGTTTAGTTAACTTGGGTTCAAGTTAGGTCGAACCTAAGTTAGAAAGTTTTTACTTAAATTCAATATGAGTTAAAATTAAATTAGAATTAACTTGGGTTCAAGTTAGGCTGAACCTAAGTTAGAAGTTAATTTTGGTTCAATATGGGTTGAACCTAAGGTTTGGTTAACTTTGGTTCAAATTAGGTTGAACCTAAGTTAGAAGTTGATTTAAGTTTAATTAAAGATAGAATTAATAAGGTTTAAGATTCCTTAAGCCTAATGTAAGTAAGGCTTAAGAGTTAATTAAGTCTATTTAAGGTTAGACTTGATTAGAGTTTAGGGTTACTTAAGCCTAATGTAAGTAAGGCTTAAGAGTTAGTTAAGTCTAATTAAGTTTAGACTTAATTAGGGTTTAATGTTAAGAGTTAATTAAGTCTAATTAGGGTTTAGGTTGCTTAAGCCTATTTAATTAAGGCTTAAGAGTTAATTAAGTCTAATTAAGGTTAGACTTAATTAGGGTTACTGAAGCCTAATATAAGTAAGGCTTAAAAGTTAATTAAGTCTAGTTAAGGTTAAACATAATTAGGGTTTGAGGTTGCTTAAGCCTAATGTAATTAAGGCTTAAGAGTTAATTAATTCTAATTAATGTTAGACTTAATTAGGGTTTAGGGTTACTTAAGCCTAATGTAAACAAGGCTTAAGAGTTAAGTAAGTCTAATTAAGGTTAGACTTAACTGGGATTCAGGTTGCTTAAGCCTAATGTAATTAAGGCTTTAGAGTTAATTAAGTCTAATTAAGGTTAGACTTAATTAGGGTTTAAGGTTACTTAGGCCTAATGTAAGTAAAGCTTAAGAGTTAGTTAAGTCTAATTAAGGTTAGACTTAATTAGGGTTTGAGGTTACTTAAGCCTAATGTAAGTAAGGCTTCAGAGTTAATTAAGTCTAATTAGAGTTAGAGTTAATTAGGGTTTAGAGTTACTTAAGCCTAATGTAAGTAAAGCTTAAGAGTTAATTAAGTCTAATTAATGTTAGACTTAATTAGGGTTTAAGGTTTCTTAAGCCTAATGTAAGTAAGGCTTAAGAGTTGGTTTAGACATAATTAGGGTTTAGGTTTAATTAAACCTAATTTAGGTAAGGTTGAATTGGTTAATTAGAACTAATTAGAGTTAGGTCTAATTAGGGTTTGTTAAGTTAAACCTAATGTAATTAAGGCCTAACTTGATTGGGTCTAAATGGTGTCTTAGACATAATCAGGGTTTATTAAGTTAAACCTAATATGATTAAGGTCTAACTTGGATTAATTAGGTCTAAAGGATGTCTTGGACCTAATTAGAGTTTAAGATTGATTAAACCTAATGTAAGTGAGGTTTAATTAATTAATTATGACCAATTAGGGGTTAGACCTAATTTGGGTTTACTAAGTTAAACCTAATGTGATTAAGGCCTAACTTGATTTAATTAGGTCTAAATGGTGTATTAGACCTAATCAGGGTTTATTAAGTTAAACCTAATGTGATTATGGTCTAACTTGGTTTAGTTAGGTCTAAATGGCATCTTAGACCTAGTCAGGGTTTATTTAAACCTAATGTGAATAAGGTCTAACTTAGTTTAATTAGGTCTAAAGGATGTCTTAGACCTAATTAGAGTTTAGGATTGATTAAATCTAATGTAAGTGATGTTTAATTAATTAATTTGGTCCAATTAAGGGTTAGACCTAATTAGGTTTTATTTTGAGTCGATTTAGAATTAGACTCAAAATTGAAGTTAGTCCAATGTGAAATGGGCTAAGTATAGTGAAGTTTTGAATTTTAAAGATTTTTAGGGTTTTTAAATATTAATTAAAATTAATAATTTTGACCCTAAAAATAAAAAAAAATGTCATTTTAAGTTTTCAAAAGGTTAAGATTTGTCATTTAAGGTTCAAGTCTTTCACCCTAAAGTTTCATAACCAATTTTGTTTTCAATTTCCTATTTTCTACTTTTTGTATTTATTTTTGGAAAATAATTACAAAGTTTAATTTAAATTAGGTAAATTGAACTTAGAGGTGTTATCATGGCTTAGAAAAATCACAGAATGTTCCTCATGATGAAAAGATCAATCTGTGTGAGTTTCATAATTTTCTAATTTATAATTAATTTTTAATAATTAAATTACTCAAGTATTTAATTAATTAAAAATTAAATATAATTCATTAATTCAAAATTTTGTTCCCACATTATTCTCCTCACTGTCCTGAGTTCAGGGATATTTTCATTATATTTTTATGATTTTTCTATGCAAAGATATGAATTTATAAAGTTTAATATGATTTTATGAATTAATTTAAACCCTATTTAAACTAATTTCCAGGCAGGCGCCAGCGCAATCCTAGGATTCATCGAACACCTATGTGGTGTTTTCTGATAGGCTGGGGATGTCCACGCGAGCGGCCACATGGCTGCAGTTTCATCTGTTTCATATGGAACCGCGGTCCAGTGAGATCATGACCGTTCATTTTATAATATATAAAATAGACAGCATCCCATCATCTTCCTCAGCCTGTTATAACTCACAGTTCGTCTGCTTTCAAGTCACAAGATCTCGCTTGGATCTTAATGAAAATTTATGGAAATCATTCCAAAAGCTTCATCGTATCATAACGAACACATCCATATGGATATGTGGTTTGTTTTGAATTATCTTCCTGACAAATGTCCAAACTCAAGCGATTTTTAGGTTAAAATGACCATACCTTGGCTTGATGAAGTGATGCTTCAATCAAGTTTGTTTGGAACGATTGTCAGGTTCTTGCAAAGCTCTTGGTATGCTCAATTTGGGATCCAATTGGATGGAACTTTGAACTCTCTAAAATGGGCTCACGACTTGATGAAGAAGTGCGTTAGAACTCACGGGAAGTCCAAATTTTGATTGGGATCTTCTTCGTACACCTTAGGGAAGGTGTAAGAACAGTTAATTTAGATAGGATAGGTTTATGTAGGACCCGAAAGATGTCCTGTTTTGGGGTGTTTCTTAGTGGCTAAATTGAGAGATGACGGCGGGTTTGAAGGCCTGATTCTATGGGGAATCAATTGCCTATGGTCTGGAGAACAACTTTAATGTTCAAAGTTTTTGAAATTGGGCGGTGTATATGTCTCTTCTCCATGGGGTAAAGCTCTCGGGTTTGGCTCTTTTATAGTTATGGAAGGCCTTTACAAAGCTTGGATAGGCTTGGGTTCATTTGGGGAAGGTGTTAAGAAGTTTAATGATGGCCTATGGATGAGATTTCAGCAAAAGAATAAGTTCACTTGATCCTCCCTAGGTTAAACAACATTAGACCCAACCATGGTGAAGATTGGGTTCAAAACTTGGTTTCTTTTATTGGCTAACTTAGGAGGTGGATAGGGTTAATTAAATTCAGCCCAAATTCACCTCCCTTATATAGTTTTATCCTTTCCTTAACGAGGTTTGAAGGAGGTGACACATAATCTCCTTCTTCTTCATTTTCCATTAAAGTGTCATGATGGAGTTACCATGGTAAAAAGGATGGTGAAAGCTAGCTTTCCTTCAATTGTGTGGGGGGAGAGGTGAGTAGTGACTCACCTAAAACCCTCCCCAAAGATGGTATGGTTGATCGACACCATTTATGCTCACTTATCATGGCATCATGATGAACTTTCATCTTGGTTAACCATGGTAAAAGAGAGAGCTTAAGTGGTGTTTTCCTCTTATTGGGTAGTCCATGAAACATGTGAGAAGGAATTTGGATTGGTCGGCCACCTCATTTCATGGTAAGAGGTAATTCATGCCTTAGGTTGAAGGGATTTTGCCACCTCATAAAAATGTTATCATTAAGCTTAACCTTGGTTAAATGTAATGGATAATGAATTGGTTAATGTGTAATTCATGTTATGATGAGTTTAATGGGTTATGGGTGACCCATTTATGACTCCCCATAAACTGAATTTGATTTTAAACATTAATTATGCATTTTTTATGTCGTGGGTGATGTCATATTTTTAGATTCAATTTAAGTTTTATTAATCATAATTCTATTTTAATTAATTATGCAATTAATTAAAAATGTAGAAAATTATAATATTAACCCATAAATTAATCAAAATGATTTTGAAGGTTAATCATTTGATTAATTTTATTAATTTGGTCCAAAATTGAATATTTTGACCAAATTTGATAAAAGTTGACCATGATTGACCAGAGTTTACCAGGGTTGACCAATCCAAGTCCAGGTGATTTACCTAACCTTGTCATGGTTAATATAATCATAAGGTCATTAATTTTGGTAATAGAACCTAGGTTTAACTAAGGTTAAATAAATGACCAAGTTTGATCATTTTAATGTCTTAAATTGACCAAATGCGTGAGGTTTGACCAATTTATGTCTAGGTTGCCTTAGTGGTCAATGGGGTTGGTTTTGGGTTAATGCAGAGGTCATTAGTCATATGTTGGCCATCTTAACCAAATTTGACCATTTAAATCATTAGGTTGACCATTAGGTCAATGTGGTGGTCATTAGGTCATGTGTTGACCATCTTGACCAAATTTAACCATTTAGGTCAAGGGTTAACCAGTTTGATCAATGTGGTGGTCATTTGGACACGAGTTGACCATTTTGGCCTAGTTTGACCATTTGGGTCAAGGGTTGACCAATTTGGTCAATCTAGTGATCATTTGGTGAAGGATTGACCATTTCGACCTAGTTTGACCATTTAGATCAAGGGTTGACCAATTTGGTGAATGTGGTAGTCATTGGGTCATGGATTGACCATTTTAACTAATTTTACCATTTATGTCAAAGGTTGACTAGTTTGGTCAATAGGGTGGTCATTGGGTCATGGATTGACCATTTTGACCTAGTTTGACCATTTGGGTCAAAGTTGACTGATACACCTAAAATTTATAGTATTTCTATGCACACTTTTATATCTATTTTTGATGATATTGCACTTTAATGGAAGGTATTTTCATGTTTTTCATGCATGTATGATTAAAATGAGTGATTGTGATGAAAGGAGCAAAAAAGGATCAAATTTGAAGCAAAAATGAAAGGTGTGCAAAATTAGCCTCTAGCGCCTAAGCGCCGATGGCTGACGCATATGAGCGACAGTTAAAAGTGACAAACTAAATCAAATTTGGTGTCATTTCCAAGGGGTATTTGAAGCAACTTTTGGTTTAAACTTCCTTAACTTCTTTTGGGCGGCAAATTTGAATGAAGAGATGCATCCTTTGGTAGATACATTGAATCTGGACATGATCTGAAAAGACACCAAAGCACCTTTTGAAAAAATATTAAAATGAATACTTGAAGATCAGAAAAAGAGAAGAGTCTTGAAAGGAAGTATTGGCGGGAGAAGTTGGAGAAAATCTTGAAGTGGTTGAAGGGAAAGAGGAAGAAAGAGTCTTCTTTTTACCATAGTTTCTTTACTTTTCCACTTTATTTTATCATATTTTGTATTAGAATTTAGGAGGGTGAATCCTTAGAGTTGGGCGCCACCACCTAAGGAGTCATTTAGTGGAAAGTAAAAGTTTCAAAGGAACTTCAAGAGTCTTGTGGAGAGGAATTTTAGATAGGTTTTTATCTTTGTTTTTACATTTGGTTTTAAAGTAAGACTTGTTGTGTTTTCACTATGATTTCTATTTCCAAATCAAATTGTGCTTGTATTTTCTCAATGAGCTCTGAGTAGTTTTCTTTATCTTTTTCCTTTTAAATGATGAAGTAATTAAATTATAGAAGGAAGTTGTGTGAAGTATAGATGTTTAATGTTGGAAGAAGTTGTGATGATTCCACTATCTTGCACTTCATTTACCTCTTCATTTGGCCAATTAAGTTGTTAAAATTTGTTGTACGAACATGTAAGAACCAATGTGTATTGTCTCAAACAACAATTGGAGTGAATCACATGAAATTTATGGGTGAGAATTGTAGTCCATATAGTTGAGTGCAAATAAATAGGGACATACTTTTTAATGGGTGTAGAATTAGAGAACTTTAGTGTGACAGGCTAAAGCCCCCAATTTGGTTTGATGTTTTAAGTTTTGTTATAAGATGTTAGCCCCCAGGTGGAGGGAAAAGATGGAACTCTAGAGTGAGAGCTAGTATCTTTCTTGCCTAACCCATCTACAACATTTCAAAACTTCAGATTAACCTATGATCTTTATAGAACAAAGTAAGGGTAAAGAATATAACTGCTCCTATTTCAACACATTGAGATACTTCCACAATGAAATTCCATAATTATTATTGATTCATTCAAAAAGAAAAATGATATTTTATTCTCATTTTCTTTCATATCATTTAACAGTATGGTTAATTTTAGTTGCTTACTTTACTTTTTCTAAAACAAATTAGCAAAAAGAATTTAAACTTTTTAATTATAAAACATAACTTGCAAAGTCATTTTGAAAAGTAAAAAGTTGATTTTCTGCTTTCTTTAAATTTTTAAAATATTTTCCTGTGGGTTCGATATCTCGGGGCTTAATCAGAAAGTCTTATATTACTTGATAAATGATACGTATACTTGCGTAGAATCTCATATTAGAAATAATTAAAGTTGATTTCTTATTTGCTTCGGAATCAAGTTTTTGGTGTCATTGTAAAGAAAGAAATATTATCATTGAGAAGAAATATAAAGTGTAAAACTTAAGTACAAATATTCGAGGATCAAGTTTTTGGCGCCATTGCGAGGGAAATTAATTAAAATATTTTTTAAAAGAAAATTCAAGAAAAACCAAATTTTTTTACTTTTCCTTGCTTTTATTAGTGTGTTTTATTTTATTTTGTTTTATAATTGTGTGTGCGTAGTTCAGGTTCTGAAAGATTTGTGCCTAACGGTTCTAGATTAGAAAGAATTATAAGAAAAATAAAAAAAATTAAAATACAGAAAAAGACAAAAAAATTCAAGAAATGGCAAATCAAAATGTTGAAATCCATCAAGAATTCAGACCTTTAAGAGATTATGCTAACCCTACAGTAGATGAACTTCATGGTAGTTTTCAAAACCCTGATGTAGTGGCTAATTCATTTGAACTTAAACCTGCTATTATCCAGATGGTATCTAATAATCAGTTTGAGGGAGCACCAACTGAAGATCCTAATTCACATCTTGCTAATTTTCTAGAATTTTGTGCTACTATTAAATACGATGTTGTTTCGGACAATTGTATTAGACTTAGATTTTTTCCTTTCTCACTGAGGGATAAGGCTAAGATATGGCTAAATTTGTTAGCACCTAGATCTATCAGAACTTGGGGTGATTTAGCGTAAAAATTTCTTGCTAAATATTTTTCACCATTAAAGACTGCGAAGCTTAGAAATGATATTACATATTTTTGTCAGTTTAAAGGGGAATCTATTTATGAAACATGGGAACCTTTTAAAGATCTTCTAAGATAGTGTTCACATCATTCGATACCAGATTGGTTAATAATTCAAACTTTTTACAATGGAATAGCTGGATGATACACATAAAATATATAGTATTTTTATGCACATTTTTATACCTATATTTAATGATATTGCACTTTAATGGAAGGTATTTTGTGTTTTTCTTGCAGGTATGATGAAAATGGATTGTCATGATGAAAGGAGCAAAATTTGATCAAATTTGGAGCAAAAAGATGAAAAATAAAAAATTTGGCACTGGCAGCTAAGCGCCGCTGGGCCAGTTCTTAGCCGCCACAGTTATGAATCAAACTTTAATTAGATTTGGCGCCAAATTCAAAAGGGAATGGATGCAACTCTTGGTGGTAACATCCATAACTTCCTTTGGGCAGCCAATTTGAATGAAGGGGTGCGTTCCTTGGTAGATACATCAAATCTGGACACATTTTGAAGAGACACCAAGGCACCTTACGGTTCACTATTTAAAGAGAGTCTTAGAAGTGAAGAAGTGAAGAATTGAAGAGGCACTTCACTGTATTTCGAAGAGAGGAATTTAGGAGATTCTTCCACTGCATTTTTAAGTTTTTATTTAGAGTAGGAGTAGAGAGTAGAAAGGAGAAAAGGGTCAGAGTTAAGAGTTCTTCTCCCACTTGTTTTCTTTCTTTTAGTTTAGTTTTTATTGAAGTCTGTATTCTGAGTCATCAGAGTTTGGAGACTTGCTCTGAGGAGTAGTTTAGCGAAGAGTCAAAGTTTCAGAGGAACTTCCTTAGTCTTATGGAGAGGATTTTCAGATAAGTGTTTATTTTTATTTAGTTTATCAATACTTGCTTTCGTTTATTATTTTCTTATTATTTTTAATTTCAAATCAATGTGTTTTTATATTTTCTCAATGCATTCTGAGTAGATTACTTTATCTTTTTCTTTCTTAAAATGGAGAAGTAACCAATTTAAAGAGAATTGTTGTGGAAAGTATCAGTGTTTAAAAGTTGGAAGAAGTTGTGAAGATTGATTCTGAGAACTTTTTTTATTTCTTAATTTGGTCTGTTAAGTTGTAAAATTTCTTGAGATTATGTAAGATCCAATTCGGTATTATCTCATTAAAGTTAGTAGGAATCACTTGCAATAATAAGGGTGAGAATTGTAGTTCATATAAGTGAATGTAAAATTAGAAGATATTTTTATAGAAGGGAGTAAAATTAGAGGATTTTAGAGTGACAGGCTAAAACCCCCTAATTTGGTTTGAAGTTTTGAGTTTTGTTATGAGAAGTTAGCCCCCAGGTGGTGAGAATCGAGGGAACTCTAGAGTGAGAGACTGGTATCTTCCCTGCCTAACCATGTTCAAAATAATATAAATTTCAAATTAACATATGTTCTTTATAGAACCAAGTAAGGGTAAAGAACACATTTGCTTCTATCTGTCACAACAAAATTTAAATACTTCCACAACAATACTTTAAGAATTATTTATACTTCATGAAAGGAAAGACAAAGATATTTTAGTTAATACTATTTTTACATCCACTGTTATTAGTTATTGAAACCTTTACTTTCATTGCTTAGCATTTTATTAAGAAAATTTCAAAGACAAATCAACTTTCTAAAACTTTTCAAAATCAAGACATACTATTTCAAAAACAATTAAAGAAAGTAAAAAGATAATTTTCTAAATTCCTTTAAAGATTTTCAACTTTTCCCTGTGGGTTTGATATCTCGGGGCTTAATCAGAAAGTCCTATATTACTTGATAAACGATATGTATACTTGTGTAGTATCCCATATTATAAATTCATTATTTTCATATCTTAAATCATCAGCGCATTTATCCAGCGGAACCAAGTTTCTGGCATCCGTTGCACTTATATCCCTCACGGCTCAAGTTTTTGGCACCGTTGTTGGGGAAAATTAATTAAATTGCATTTTAAAGAGAATTAAGAAATTTAAAATTTTTACTTTTCTTTGTTTTTTTTAGTGTGTTGTGTTTTGTTTTGTTTTATTGTTGTATGCGTAGTTCAGGTTCTGATGGACTTGTGCCTTACGATTCTGAATTAGAAAGAACTATCAGAAAATTTAAAAAAATTAAAAATACATAAAAAGAAAAAAATATTCAATAAATGGCAAATCATCAAAATCAAAATGTTGGCATTCATTAAGAATTAAAAACCTTTAAGATATTCTGTTAACCCTACAGTAGATGAACTTCGTGCTAGTATTCAAAACCCTGCTGTAGCTGTTAATTCTTTTGAGCTTAAACCTGCTATTATCCAAATTGTGTCAAATAATCTGTTTGGGGGAGCAACAACTGAAGATCCTAACTTGCATCTTGCTAATTTTCTAGATTTGTGTGCTACTTTTAAATATGATAGTGTTTCGGATGATGCTATTAGACTTAGACTTTTTCCTTTCTCACTAAGAGATAAAGCTAAAATGTGGTTACATTCGTTGGCACCTGGATCAATTAGAACTTGGGGTGAACTGTCACAAAAATTCCTTGCTAAATATTTTCCACCATCTAAGACTGCTAAGTTGAGAAATGATATAACATCTTTTTGTCAGTTTGAAGGGGAATCAATATATGAAGCATGGGAAAGATTTAAAGATCTCCTTAGGAAATGTCCACATCATGCGATACCAGATTGGTTAATAATTCAAACTTTTTATAATTGATTAGTTGGATCTCTTAGATCAATCACCGATGCTTTCTATTGGTGGATCATTAATGTCTAAACCATTTACCGATGCTTATGCTTTAATTGAAGAAATGACTACTAATAATTTTCAATGGCCTTCTGAAAGGTTAAATCCTAAAAAGGTAGCCAGTGTTTATGAAAATGATGCTTTTACAATGTTAGCAAATCAAGTTGTTGTTGTATCAAGGAAGATAGACCAATTTGGAATGAATTTTTCTTAGTCAAATCTCATAATTGAAGAAAATTAATTAGGCCAAATGGTTGATTCTTATTCTTCACCAGAAACTATGAATGTTATAATTAAACCTAATAACCCATATTCCAATTGTTATAACCCAGGTTGGAAGAATCATCCAAATTTTAACTAGAATAACAATAATCAAGGTGGTGTTAATCAACAATGGGGGAACACCCAAGTAAACCCATTGGGGAATTGGAACAACCAAGGTAATAATAATAATAGATTAACTTATCCTTCGAGTTATAACAATGCTTTACAATTTAAGGAGAAGAAGTTGTCTATGGAAAAAGTAGTATCACATATGGGAAATCAATTACAAATTCAAGGAGCAAACATCAGAAATATTGAAAATCAATTGGGACAAATTGCAAATGCCTTAAGTAATAGATCCCAAGGAATGCTTCCAAGTAATACTGAAGTGAATCTAAGAGAAAAGAATAAAGAACAAGTGAAAGCGATTCAGGCGAGAAGTGGAAAAGAATTGGAAGGTAGAGTTCAAAAGAGGCCGAAGCGAGAAAGAAGAGATTGAAAGACCTAAAGAGGACGCTCCAAAAGGTTTTGAAAGACCTATTTCTCCACCTAAGGTTGATTTATAAAAACCACCACCTCCATTTCCTCAGAAACTTCATCAACAAAAGTTGGATAAGCAATTTTCAAAATTCTTGGAGATATTAAAGAAGCTTACAATTAATATTCCATTTGCTGAAGCCATAGAACAAATGCCAAGCTATGTGAAATTTATGAAGGATATTCTAAATAAAAAGAGGAAGTTTGAATAAAATGAGACTGTTGCACTTAGTGAGGAGTGCAGTGTGATAATTCAGAAAAAGCTTTCTGAAAAAATTAAAGATCCTGGTAGTTTCACAATTCCATGTGCAATAAGAGAAAGATTCTGTGGAAGAGCTTTATGTGATTTGGGTGCAAGCATTAACCTTATGCCTCTATCAATATTAAAAAGACTGGGACTAGAAGAAATGACCCCAACTACTGTAACTCTGCAATTAGCAGATCGTTCGATCACATATCCTAAAGGAGTTATAGAAGATGTTTTGGTAAAAGTGGATCAGTTTATTTTTCTTGTGGATTTCATTGTGTTAGATATGGAGGAAGATAAAGAGATACCCATAATTTTTTGGAGACCTTTTCTAGCTACAGGCAAAGTCATGATAGATGTGCAAAAAGGGGAATTAACGATGAGGGTTAATGATCAGACTGTTACATTTAATATTTCAAAATCGATGAAATATCCTGCAAGAGTAAAGAAGATGACTGTTATAGGATGGATGTTATTGATTATTTAAGTGAATGTCATTTCAAATCAACTTATGAAGAGAATGTTGAAAGAGAAGAATTTGAATCTAAGCAAGAAGAAGAGTTATTTGATTCTGAAGATTTTCAAGAAGAAGATTTAAAGTATGTTCATGAAAATTTTGAATTGTTGGATATGACGGAAAAAGATAAATCTTATGGTCCATCAATTGAAAAACCTCCTGAACTTAAGTTAAAAATGCTTCCTGATCATTTGAAGTATGTTTTTGTAGGAGAATCCTCAACCTTGCATGTTATAATTTCCTCTCAATTAACTAAAAAAGAAAAAGAGAGTTTGCTTGAAATTCTGAAGAAGCACAAGAAAGCCTTTGGATGGACAATTCCTGATATTAAAGGAATCAGTCCTTCAATTTGTATCTACATAATTCTTATGAAAGATAATTGCAAACCGCGGGCTGATCCCCAAAGGAGATTAAATCCTATTATGAAAGAAGTTGTGAAGAAAGAAATTTTAAAGTGGTTGGATGCTGGAATTATCTACCCTATTTCAGATAGTGCATGGGTTAGTCCTATTCATTGTGTTCCTAAGAAAGGAGGAGTAACTGTGACTGTTAATGAAAAGAACGAAATGATACCAACAAAAAAGTTACAAGGTGGTGAATATGCATTGATTATAGAAAATTAAATCTTGCCACAAGGAAAGATCATTTTCCACTCCCTTTTCTAGATCAAATGTTGGATAGACTGGCTGGGCATAAATACTTTTGTTTTCTGGATGGATATACTGTTTACCACCAAATTCAAATTGCTCCTGAGGATCAAGAGAAAACTACGTTTACCAGTTCTTATGGTATGTTTGCTTTTAGAAGAATTCCCTTTAGTTTATGTAATGCCCCTGCTACATTTCAAAGATGTATGATGGCTATTTTTTGTGATTTAATTGAAAAAGGGATTGAAGTTTTTATGGATGACTTTTCAGTGTTTGGAATTTCATTTGAATCATGTTTAGAACATCTATCTAAAGTTCTAAAATGCAGTGAAGAAACTAATTTGGTCCTTAATTGGGAAAAATGTCAATTTATGGTACCAGGAGGAATTGTTTTGGGACATCGGATTTCAGAAAAAGGTTTGGAGGTAGATCCTGCAAAAATTCAAGTTATATCTAATTTACCTTGCCCAACCAATGTAAGGGGAATTAGAGTTTTGGACATGCTGGAATCTACAGGCGTTACATTAAAGACTTTTCAAAAATTAAAAAACCTTTATGTCGTTTACTGGAAAAGGATGCAATTTTGAATTTTGATGATAACTGTCGTAAAACCTTTGAAACATTAAAAGAAAAATTAATCACTACACCTGTAATAATTTCACCAAATTGGGAAAAACCTTTTGAATTAATGTGTGATGCTAGTGATTATGCTATTGGTGATATTTTAGGTCAGAAATATGATAAAATTTTTAAAGTAATTTATTATGCTAGTAAGACTCTTAATGAAGCTCAAATTAATTATACCACTACTGAGAAAGAGTTATTAGCTATAGTATTTGTTTTTGATAAATTTCGATCATATTTAATTGGAACTAAATGTGTTGTGCATACTGATCATTCTGCTATTAAATACTTAATGAAGAAAAATAATGCAAAACTGAGACTGATAAGATGGATTCTTCTTTTGCAAGAATTTGATTTTGAGATAGGAAGGGTTCTGATAATCAAATTGATGATCATTTGTCTAGGCTTGAAATTGAAAAATCTCTCTATGATATTGAAGAAATTAATGAACATTTTCCTGATGAAAAACTGTTCACTGTTAAAGAAAGGAATGTTCCGTGGTATGCAGACATAGTAAACTTTATTGTTAGTAATATTATATCCTATGGTTTGACATATCATGAAAAGAAGAAATTTTTGTCTGATGCTAAGACTTATTTTTAGGATGACCCATTTTTATATAAACAAGGAAAGGATCTTATAATTCGAAGATGTGTACCTTTGGAAGAGACTTATGAAATTATTCAAAAATGCCATGATTCTGATTATGTGGGACATTTTGGAAATGATAAAACTGCATATAGGATATTACAATCAGGATTTTATTGGCCTACAATTTTTAAGGATGTGAATGATTATATTAAAAATTGTGATAGATGTCAGCGTGTAGGCAATATTTCTAGAAGAAATGAGATGCCCCTCAATTATATGTTGGAAGTTGAAATATTTGATGTTTGGGGATTAGATTTTATGGGACCATTTACACCATCTTTCAGAAATGCGTATATTTTGATAGCAGTAGATTATGTTTCCAAATGGATTGAAGCTATTGCTTTACCTCGATGTGATGCTCAAAGTGTTGCAAAGTTTTTACATAAGAATATGTTTTGCAGATTTGGAATACCAAGAGTAATCATAACTGATGGGGGAAGTCATTTTAGAAATGTGATTATTGGGAAGTTAGCAAAGAAATATCATATTAATCATCGCATTGCTACTGCTTATCATCCGTGAACAAGTGGTTTGGTTGAATTATCCAATCGATAAATTAAAAGAATATTGGAAAAAACTATTAATCCAAATAGAAAGGATTGGTCAATTAAACTAGATTATGCTTTGTGGGCTCATGAGATCACTTATGGAACACCATAGGAATGTCCCCATATAGGCTGATTTTTGGAAAAGCTTGTCATTTACCTTTTGAACTTGAGCATAAAGCATATTGGGCTATTAAAGAGTTCAATTATAATTGGAAAGATGCTACTGAAAAAAGATTATTGCAATTGAATGAGCTTGAAGAAATAAGGAATGAATCTTATGAAAATGCTAAGATTTATAAGGAAAAGATGAAGTTAAGACATGATCAGAAGATTCTTACCAAAAATATTGTACCAGGACAACAAGTTTTGTTGTATAATGCTAGGTTAAGAATATTTTCTAGAAAACTTAAGTCCAGGTGGATGGGTCCATTCATTGTCATAAAAGTTTATTCTTTTAGAGCTGTAGATTCAAGATCCTAAGACTGCAAAAATATTTAAAGTTAACGGATATAGGCTTAAACCATATTTTTTAGTCAACTTATCTAAATCTGATGAGAATTTAATGTTGGGTCACTCAGAATGAGTTCTGGGTATGTCAGACTGAAGACGTTAAAACAAGCGCTTTGTGGGAGATAACCCATATTTATCGGTGTGTTTTGCTTTATGATTGTTTTGTGTGTTTTGTTTGTTTTTTTTTTTGTTTGTTTTTATGTTTTTAATGGTGGTAATTTGGAGTTTTTAAACTTAAGTAGAGTTTATTCGACCTTAATTGATTATTAAGAGAAGTCAGAATGAAAATTTGGACACTTAGCGGACCTGTGCTAAAATGTGCACTTGCGGCTAAGCGCCGACTAGTTGGTGCTTAGGCGCCACAGTTATAAAAAACGTGAAAAATGTGTATTTGAAGCCTAGATCGTGTGGGAGGAGTTATGGGAGTTATTTAGAAGATTCTAAACGTCTAGGGGAATATTCTAGCATCTCCCAAGTCTATAAAAAGGACTAGACTTGATAGAAACACTTACCCTAAGTCCAAATTTCATTTCGAAGTCTAAGAAGAAAATTTTGAAGAGCACCATGTCTTCACGGGAGAACGAGATGAAGAAGAAGCAAGATTCCGATAAAAGTAAGTTCATTAGTGATAGTGCTAAGTAGTTATTTAATGGATATCTGGCTGTTAGTATTCAAGGTATAACAGAGATGATTGCAAAAATTGAAGCCCGAGTGACTTCAATGGAAGCAAAAAATAATGATATTACCTTACATTTAGATCACATGGGATGGCAACTCAAGATGCAATTCAATCATTCGAGGTATGTGGAAGAAATAAATAAAGCGATGTTTGTGAAAAATAAATGGATTGAAGAAGATGATATAAGAATGAACAATGATCGCCCGTTCTATCAAATCTACATTCCTGAATGGTCAAATGAGAATAATAGTGGTGATGGTTATATTCCACCTAATGGAGAGTGGAATTAAATGTGTTTTTTTGTATCTGTTTAGTGTCTTAATGTGTTATGTTAGTGTTCTTGTGAGTTCATGTTTGCTGTGTTTAGTGTTTTTATATATGCTTGATGATGTGATGGGTACATCTTAGAGATGTATACTTATCAGTTTAATATTATAGTGTCTTTGTTTTTATAATTTTATCCTTTATGTTTGGATAGAAATTCTAGTGTTGTATTAAATGTTGTGTTTATTTGAATACAAGTTTGTGTTTTTTGAAAGTTGTGTGGAATCAATAGTTATTAAACTTTGATTTGGAGTATTAGAAGACTTATGTGGGAGAATTAATTATTGTGGACTAATTAAGGATAATTAACAAAGTGATTTAGTGCATATACCATAATTAGAAAAATTTAAGTATTGGCGGTTAAGCGCCAGAATGCCAGCGCTTAAGCGCCAGATTTCGCGGCCAAGCGCCGAATGTTCGCGCTTAAGCGCCAGTTCTCGAAATTTGTTTCCCGTGAGTTAAAAACCTAAAATTTGCCATTTTCAACCGCCCCGTCGTCTTCAACATATGTATTGTCGCGAAAGAGGAGCCTAGGGTATCATATTGTGGATCATTTAAGAGCCGATCTCAACAAAAATTGTTATATTTGGATTCCTTGAGGTAAGAGCACTACTCCTAAGTAAAAATTTTTTATTTTCACCATGCATTTTGGAAAATCTTAAAATCACTATTCAAGGTGAAAATTTGAGGAAAAGCTTGATAAATTGCTTGGATTTAGTGAAAATATCTTTTGGAAGATAATTTAGCAAATTTAGTTTGATTTTGGAATTTTGGTGAGTTTTTCGTGAAATTATAGAGATGGCTCCAAAGTCAAAGCGCGCTCGAGATAAGACGAAATTTGATTCTGACAAATTTGCTAGTTTGAGGGCTGAGGAACGCTACGTCGATGCATTGCAATCATGTAATTTGATTCCTGAGCGAGTGTTTAGTAAGCCAGGAGAGGTGATTGAAAATTTGATTGCCAAAAGAAACTGGAAGAATTACTGTTGTTTCTCCGCTGTTGTTGTTGTTTCTGTGGTAAGAGAACTTTATGCAAATTTACCTACTGTAGAAGAAAATCAAGTGATGGTTAGGAGGCATGAAGTAAACTTTTCTTCAGGTGCAATCAATACTTTTTATGGACTACCTCCTGACATGTTCTGTTTTTATTCTAACTATCATCCTTCGGAAGGAGAATTAGATGATATCATGGAATTTCTGACTGATGGAAGAGGATTATGGAAAATAACAAATGATAGAAGAGTGAACTTTCTTGCTTCCAAACTGAATGCCATTTCTAAGGCGTACCATTATTTTATCTCATCTAAGTTGTTACCTTCAAGTCATACCAGTGAAGTGACGAGAGAAAAAGCGGTGTTGAACTATTGTATTCAGCATGGGAAGCCAATTGATATTGGAGGGATAATTTATGATTATGTTTGAACTGTGCTAGATCAACCACGACTGCAGGTATGAGATTTCCTTCTTTGATTCATTCACTTTGTGAAAGATCTGGAGTGAAATTTGAAACCTGGGAAGAGGTACTTCAGCCATTAAGACCAGTTACTAGTGTAAACGTTGGTGCTTACACTGTGCATTCAAAGTTTGGTTGGAGAGGAGGATTTGGTAGGGCTTCTACTCCTTCTACTTCTGCTACTTCTACTTCTCGTGCTTCTACTTCACGTGCTTCGTCATTTACTGATTCACAGACTGGTTTATTGAGAAAGATTTTGAAAAAAGTGAGTCTTACTCGAGAGCATGTGAGAGATATGGATGGTAAGCTGGATAATGTTGAGAGATATATTGTAAAACATGATGAATATGAGGAGAATTATCAGCAATATTTGGATAGACTGATTAAAGGAGATCAGAGTGCTGAGATGCCACCTCATCCATTCTATATACCTTATGTGCCATCCAGAGATTGGAACGAGCAGGATGATGAGGATGAAGAGTAGATGTATGTGTGTTTGTTTTAGTTGTTGTGTTGTTGTGTTGTGTTTTTGTATGCTTTATTTAGTATTTTGTTTGATGATTGAATTATGATGTGAACCTTAATAGTATGCAGATCGTAGTTGTACTATTTATCTGTTATGCATATTTAGGTATTGTTGTTGTTTTATTATGGATTTATATGTTGCTTTGTGATGGTGTGTAATTGTAAATGTTTTTATGTTTATGTTATGTCAGAGTTTTTAGTAGTGTGTACTTTAAATTCCAAAAACTGTTAGGAGATTATAAACCACTATTAGGAACTTCTACTTAGGAAAAATACATGTTTAAAATTCTTCAAATTCCACTATCATCTGTTATCTGTATCAGTGTGTTATTTTAGTTGATGTGTATTTGCTTTGAAAACCTCCACTACTGTAGAAGTCTTCTGAAATTTTTACTTTTCTTATTATAAAAAAAAAGAAAAGAAAAATGTTTTGAAAAACTAAATTTGATTTCATGTTACTCCTGTATTTAAATTGTTATACTTGCATATTAAGATATTAAAAATTCCTGCAAGCATGTTATGTTAGTTTTTTATTTCTCACCCATGTATCATTTATTATGCTTAAATGTTTTATCCTAATTAAAAATTTAAAGTTTAGGGGGGATCTTAAAAACAAAGATTTTCAAAAATCTAAAATATTATTTGATTCTCAAGAATACTTAAAAATAAATCTTACTCTTGATTGAAAACAACTATGTATATGAAATTATATTAGGGGAAGAAAATTTTGAATATAGAAATGAATAAAAGAATTTAGTTAAAATTTATAGTAATCATGAAAAACTTAAAGTTAAAATTTTCTTAATGAAGAGGTGTTAAATAAAGTTAAACTATCTTTAGTAAGAAGTTTTGTATTTTTGGATAAATAGAAGATTTGACTTTTATTCTTCAAAGCTTAAATTTATTTTATTGAAGAGTAATTTTCAAATACTATTATTATGATTTTTAAGTGAAAGGTGTATATATGACCTTTATTTTAAATGGAAGAGTGAAATTCAAAATCATTAAAATCCTATCCAGATATAGTAATCCTTACCTTATAAAAAAATAAAAAAAAACATAGAGAAAAATAATATATGAAAAGGAAGGAGAAGCTTGAGGATTTAAGAGCATAATCAAGAATTGGTTTCATACCTAAAGTTTAAGATATAAGATCAGAGAAAATCTAAAGCTTAAGGTTATAATATAGTAAGTAAAATTATTTTTCACATAAAAATTTTTAAGTGAGAAAAATAAACGTTTGAATCCTATATTTTGAAAAATCTATAAATATTTCTGAAACAGATAAAGACTTTTCTTTATCATTTTCTTTTACTTAAGAACTTTCTAAACTTTAAGTTGGTTTTAATAACTAAAATTTTTTCTAAATTGGACTATTCCATTTCTAGAAAAAAATTTTGTTATCTTCCTAAAAAACTCATTACATAATTTGCATGCAAAAATGTGATATGTGATTAACTGTCACTTGAGGACAAGTAACATTTTAAGTTTGGGGGATTTTGATACACCTAAAATATATAGTATTTTTATGCTCATTTTTATGCCTATGTTTAATGATATTGCACTTTAATGGAAGGTATTTTGTGTTTTTCTTGCAGGTATGATGAAAATGGATGGTCATGATGAAAGGAGCAAAATTGGATCAAATTTGGAGCAAAAAGACGAAAAATCAAAAATTTGGCACTGGCGGCTAAGCGCCGCTGGGCCGGCGCTTAGCCGCCACAGTTATAAATCGAACTTTAATTGGATTTGGAGCCAAATTCAAAAGGGAATGGATGCAACACTTGGTGGTAACGTCCATAACTTCCTTTGGGCGGCAAATTTGAATGAAGGGGTGCGTTCCTTGGTAGATACATCGAATCTGGATACATTTTGAAGAGACACCAAGGCACCTTTTGGTTCACTATTTAATGAGAGTCTTAGAAGTGAAGAAGTAAAGAATTGAAGAGGCTCTTCACTGTATTTCAAAGAGAGGAATTTAGGAGATTCATCCACTGCATTATAAGTTTATATTTAGAGTAGGAGTAGAGAGTAGAAAGGAGAAAAGGGTCAGAGTTAAGAGTTCTTCTCCCACTTCTTTTCTTTCTTTTAGTTTAGTTTTTATTGAATTCGAAGTACGTATTACGAGTCATCGGAGTTTGGAGACTTGCTCTGAGGAGTAGTTTAGCGAAGAGTCAAAGTTTCAGAGGAACTTCCTTAGTCTTATGGAGAGGATTTTCAGATAAGTGTTTCCTTTTGTTTAGTTTATCAATACTTGCTTTCGTTTATTATTTTCTTATTGTTTTTAATTTCAAATCAATGTGTTTTTATATTTTCTCAATGCATTTTTAGTAGTTTACTTTATCTTTTTTCTTTCTTAAAATGGAAAAGTAACTAATTTAAAGAGAATTGTTGTGGAAAGTATCAGTGTTTAAAAGTTGGAAGAAGTTGTGAAGATTGATTCTAAGAACTTTGTTTACTTCTTAATTTGGCCTGTTAAGTTGTAAAATTTCTTGAGATTATGTAAGATCCAACGTGGTATTATCTCATTAAAGTTAGTAGGAATCACATGCAATTATATGGGTGAAAAATGTAGTCCATATAAGTGAATGCAATATTAGAAGACATTTTTATAGAAGGGAGTAAAATTAGAGGATTTTAGAGTAACAGGCTAAAACTCCCTAATTTGGTTTGAAGTTTTAAGTTTTGTTATGAGAAGTTAGCCCCTAGGTGGTGGGAATCGAGGGAACTCTAAAGTGAGAGACTGGTATCTTCCCTGCCTAACCATGTTCAAAATAATATAAATTTCAAATTAACCTACGTTCTTTATAGAACCAAGTAAGAGTAAAGAACACATTTGCTTCTATCTGTCACAAAAAAATTTAAATACTTCCACAACAATACTTTACGAATTATTACTACTTCATGAAAGGAAAGAGAAAGATATTTTACTTAATAGTATTTTTACATCCAGTGTTATTAGATATTGAAACCTTTACTTTCATTACTTAGCATTTTATTAAGAAAATTTCAAAAGACAAATCAACTTTCTAAAACTTTTCAAAATCAAGACATACTTATTTCAAAAACAATTAAAGAAAGTCAAAAGATAATTTTCTAAATTCCTTTAAAGATATTCAACTTTTCCCTGTGGGTTCGATATCTCGGGGCTTAATCAGAAAGTTTTATATTACTTGATAAACGATACGTATACTTGCGTAGTATCCCATATTATAAAATCATTATTTTCATATCTTAAATCATCAGAGCATTTATCCAGCGAAACCAAGTTTTTGGCATCCATTGCACTTATATCTATCGGGGATCACTGGATCTCTTAGATCTATTATCGATGCCGCTGTTGGTGGTTCATTGATGTCTAAATAGTTTTCTGACGCTTATGTTTTAATTGAAGAAATAGCTACTAATAATTTTTAATGGCCTTCTGAAAGGTTAAATCCTAAAAAGGTAGCCAATATTCATGAAAATGATGTTCTTGCAATGCTAGCAAATTAAGTTACTGCAATTTCAAGGAAGATATGGAATGAATTTTTATCAACCAATTTCCTTGATTGAAGAAAATTCATTAGGCCAAATGGTTGATTCTCAAACATCATTAGAAACTTTGAATGTCATAAATAAGCCTAATAACCAATATTCGAATTATTATAACCCAGATTGGAAAAACCATCCAAACTTTAACTAGAACAACAATAATCAGGGTGGTAGTAATTAACAATGAGGGAAAAATCAAGTAAACCCATTGGGAAAATGGAACAACTAAGGGAATAATAATTATAGATCAACCTATTCTCTAGGTTTTAAAAACACTTCACAATTTGAGAAGTTGTATATAGAAGAAGTGGTGTTATAAATGGGAAATCAATTGCAAAGTCAGTGAGCTACAATCAAAAATATTGAGAATTAATTGGGATAGATTGCCAATTCATTAAGTAATAGATCCTAAGGAACACTTCCTAGTAATACAAAAGTAATTCCAAGAGACAAGAATAAAGAGCAAGTAAAAGCTATTCGGTTGAGAAGTGGAAGATAGTTGGAAGGTAGAGTTTAAAAAGTGATTGAAGTAGAGAAAGAAGAGATTGAAGAACCAAAAGAAGACACTCCGAAAGATTTGGAAAGACCTATTTCTCCCTAAGATTGATTTATAAAAACCACCACCTTCATTTTCTTTAGAGACTTTGACAACAAAAGTTAGATAAACAATTTTCAAAGTTCTTAGAATATTTAAGAAGCTTACAATCATCATTCCATTTGTTGAAGCCTTAGAACAAATGCCAAGCTATGTGAAATTTATGAAGGATATTCTCAACAGAGAAAGACAGTTTGAAGATAATGAAACATTGCTCTTAGTGAGGAGTGCAATGCAATAATTCAGAAAAAGCTTCCTGAAAAGCTTAAAGATCCTGGTAGTTTCACAATTCCATGTGCGATCGGAGACATATTTCATGGGAAAGCTTTATGTGATTTAGGTGCAAGCATTAAACTTATGACATTATCTATATTCAAAAGATTGGGATTAGAAGAAATAACACCAACTAGTGTAACTCTGCAATTAGCGGATCGTTCGATCACATATCCTAAAGGAGTTATAGAAGATGTTTTAGTGAATGTGAATCAATTTATCTTTCTTGTTGATTTCATTATGCTAGATATGTAGGAAGATAAAGAGATACCTATAATTTTAGAGAGATCTTTCCTAGCCACACACAAAGCAATGATAGATGTGCAAAAAGGAGAATTAATTATGCGAGTCAATGATCTGTTAATTCTAATATCTCAAAATCAATAAAATATCCTGCAAGAGGTAAGATGATGAATGCTACAGAATGGATGTTATTAGATATCTAAATGAATGCCATTTCAAATCAACTTATGAATAGAAATCTGAAAATAAAAAATTGGAACATGAGTAAGAAGAGAAATTACAACATTCTGAAGATTTTCATGAGGAAGATTTAAATTATGTTCATGAAAATTTTGAATTGATCGACATGACTGAAAAAGATGAATCTTTTAGTCCATCAATTGAAAAACCTAATGAACTTGAATTAAAGTTGCTTCCTACTCATTTAAAATATGCAATTTCCTCAACTTTGCCAGTTATAATTTCCTCTCAATTGACTGAAAAAGAAGAAGAGAGTATGCTTGAAGTTTTAAAGAAATATAAGAAAGCCTTTAGATGGACAATAGCTGATATTAAAGGAATCAGCCCTTCAATTTGTATGCATAGAATCCTTTTGGAAGAGAATAACAAACCTCGGGATGATCCTCAAAGGATATTAAATCCTATCATGAATGTTGTTGTTAGGAAAAAAGTTCTAAAGTTGTTGGATGCTGGAATTATCTATCTTATTTCATATAGTGCATGGGTTAGTCATATTCACTGTGCTCCTAAGAAAAGAGGAGTTACTGCGACTGCTAATGAAAAGAATGAATTAATACTAACAAGACAAGTTACAGGGGGATGAACATGCATTAATTATAGAAAATAAATCCTTCCCATAAGGAAAAACCTTTTTCCACTACCCTTTCTAGATCAGATGTTGGATAGACTGGTTGGGCATAAATACTTTTGTTTTCTGGATAAATATACTGGTTACGACCAAATACAAATTGCTCCTTAGGATCAAGAGAATACAACATTTACCAGTCCTTATGGTACATTTGCTTTTAGAATAATGCCCTTTGGTTAATGTAATGCACCCGCTACATTTGAGAGATGTATGATGGTAATTTTCTGTGATTTAATTGAAAAAGGAATTGAAGTTTTTATGGATGACTTTTCAGTGTTTGGAATTTCATTTGAATCATGTTTAGAACATCTATCAAAAGTTCTTAAGCGCTGTGAAGAAACTAATTTAGTCCTTAACTAGGAAAAATGCCAATTTATGGTAGCAGGAGGAATTGTATTGGGACATCGCATATCAGAAAAATGTATGGAGGTAGATCCTGCAAAAATTCACGTGATCACTAATTTACCTTGTCCAACTAATGTAAGGTGAATTAGAAGTTTTTTAGGACATGCTGGATTCTACAGACATTATATTAAAGACTTTTCAAATATTTCAAAACCTTTATGTAGTTTACTGGAAAAAGATGTGATTTTTTATTTTGATGAAGAATACCTAAAAGCTTTTGAATCATTAAAAGAAAAATTAATCACTGGACCTGTTATAGTTACCAAACAGGGAAAAACCTTTTAAATCAATGTGTGATGTAAGTGATTATGCTATTGAAGTTGTTTTAGGTCAGAAATATGATAAGATTTTCAAAGTGATCTACAATGTTAGTAGAACTCTTAATGAAGCTCAAATTAATTATACCACGACTGAGAAAGAGTTTTTATCAATAGTATTTGCCTTTAATAAATTCAGATCATATTTAATTGGAACAAAATGTGTGGTGCATACTGACCATTCTGCTTTTAAGTATTTAATGAAAAAGAATGATGCAAAACCGAGACTGATAAGTTGGATTCTTTTTTGCAAGAATTTGATTTTGAAATAGTAGATAGGAAGGGTGTTAATAATCAAATTGCTAATCATTTGTCCAAGCTTGATTTTGAAAAATCTCTCTGCTTTGAAAAGGAAACTAATGAACATTTTTCTGATAAAAAATTATTCACTATCAATAAGTGGTGCGTTTCGTAATATGTCGATATTGTAAACTTTATTGTCACTGATATTTTAGCCTATGGTTTGACATACCAAGAGAGGAAGAAATTTGTATCTTAAGCTAAGACTTATTTTTGGGATGACCTATTTTTATATAAACAAGGAAAGGATCTGATTATTTGAAGATGTGTGCCTTTAGAAGAAACTTATGAAATTATTCAAAAATGTCATAATTCTGATTATGGGGGACATTTTGTTGTTGGATTTTATTAGCGTATAACTTTTAATGATGTTGATGCTTACATTAAAAATTGTGATCGATGTTAACGTGTAGGCAATATTTCTAGAAGAAATGAGATTCCCCTCGATTATATGTTGGAAGTTGAAATATTTGACATTTGGGGATTAAATTTCATGGGACCATTTATACCTGCTTTTGTAAATATATACATTTCGATAGCAGTAGACTATGTATCCAAATGGATTAAAGTTATTGCTTTACCTCGATGTGATGCACAAAGTGTTGCAAAATTTTTAAGAAATAATACATTTTGCAATTTGGAATACCAAGAGTTATCATAACTGATGGGGGGAAGTCATTTTAGAAATACGATTATGGAAACGTTAGTAAAGAAATATCATATTAACTGTCACATTGCTACTGCTTATCATCTGCAAACTAGTGGTTTGGTTGAATTATCCAATTATAAAATTAAAAGAATATTGGAAAAAACTGTTAATCCAAATGGGAAGGATTGGTCAATCAAACTAGATTATTTTTTGTGGGTCTATAGGACTGCATACAGAACTCTATAGGAATGTCCCCATATAAGCTGATTTTTGGGAAAACTTGTCATTTACCAGTTGAACTTGAGCATAAAGCATACTGGGTTATTAAAGAATTCAATTATAATTTAAAAGATTCTGGTGAAAAGAGATTGTTACAATTAAATGAGCTTGAAGAAATAAGGAATGAATCTTATGAAAATGCTAAGATTTATAAAGAAAAGATGAAGTTATGGCATGATTGGAAGATTCTTACTAAAAATCTTGGGCCAGGACCACAAGTTTTGTTATATAATGATAGATTGAAAAGATTTGCTGGAAAACTTAAGTCCAGGTGGATAGGCCCATTTATTGTGATTAATGTTTATTCCTATGGAGCTGTGGATATTAAAGATCCTAGGAATGGAAAAATATTTAAAGTCAACGGTCATAGACTAAAACCCTATTTTTCAGTCGATCAATCTAAATTTTATGATAATCTGATGTTGGGTCGCTCAGAATAAGCTCTAGGTATGTCAAACTGAAGACGTTAAACCAAGCGCTTTGTGGGAGGAAACTCATACTTATCGGTGTGCTTTGCTTTAAGTTTACTTTGAGTGCTTTTGTTTGATTTGATTTGAGAAATGTGGTAGTATTTTGAGGTTTTTATGATATAGTGGTGTTTATTGGACTTAATTGATGACTTAGAGAAGTCAGAATGAAATTTTGGACGTTTAGCAGACCTGTGTTAAAATAAGCACTGGCGCTTATGTGCCAGATGTTGGCGCTTAGGCGCCACAGTTATATAAAATGTGATAAATGTGCTTCTAGAAGCCTAAATCATGGGTAAGTGGTTTTGGGAGTTATTTAGACTTAAAACATGTCTAGGGTCGGTTTTGGAGACTTCTCAAGTCTATAATAAGGCCCAGAATTAAGAGATACTTGTCTCAGTTCTTATTTTTACTTCTGAGTCTTAAGGAAGAGAATTTTTAGAGCCAAAATGTCTTCTTGGGAGAGCGAAGCTAAAAAATTTTCACTCCATAGAGATTTACACACATACCATCTTATTCTATGAAATGGTGTGTTTCACTTTTGGTAAGTCAAGATGGTGGTATTTATATTCCGGTATGAAAGATTTGGGTGGTATATATGTAAGTGTTAGATATGTGAATGCATAAAAATCCTCTTTTAAGCTAGTATAGGAATTTTATTTTCTTCTTCTGCATCTTTATTCAGTGAATTAGTAGAATCAGTTATCCAATGAGGATGTTCTTGCTTAATTGACTTCTTTCTGATTAAATTTTCTAATAAATGCGAGTCCTCATTTCTTAAGTCTAAATGCATAAATATATTGCTATATCGTTCACATACGAACAATCTGCACGATTGATATCTTAAGCTATGTATTTGCTCCAAGCATCTTGATTTCATTTCCTTATTTGTATTACTTTACCCTTCTCAGGTAATCTATGCTTTGAAGTATATTAATTGGGTCTTTTTTTTTATATCTTCATTTATCGGTTGGGAAGAATTTTATTTATTCTTTTATATTTATATTTCAAGTTTATGAGAATTGGATTCTTAAATTGAATATTTCATAATGTGGTATAATGATATGTTGCATCTGATATAAATATATATATACAGCTGAAAAGATTCTTAAATTATATATTATAGACATTGTCAAGATTTGAAGAGAAGAATTGCAATGCCTTGATGTGGATATGACCATAATATGTCATATAAGTAAATTTTAAGACATAAGTTGAAGGGATTTTTATTGTGTAAATTTTATTCTGGTAATGTTTTATGGCAAGTATTCTTGGGAAGGAGGACAAGAGTGAATTACGGTCATTTATTCTTGTTTTACTTTTACTGGTCTTTCCTGATTTATGAGGAACAAGAATTCCTTATCTTATAATTCCCATTAGTTGCTGAGATTAAAATCATGATTCAGATTTTAGTGACTTAACTAAAAGAAAATTGATATTCTTGCTTTCCTATGCATTTAAGGATTGGATCATCATTAAGAGAGTTGTTTAGACTTGTTTAGAGGTTACTGAAATTTATGATCAGTTATGGTCCAGATTCTTCTTCATTTAGTTTGCGTTATCTCTGAACTATTAAAAACACTCGGAACCATAAATGAATCTGTTGGTTTGTTTTTTTTATGCAAGATATTGTATTAGCATGAATTCTTAGGTTGTTTTTGGATCGAATCTATTCCAACTTGCTAGAACTTGAATCGATTCGAGCCCAACACTTAATCTATAATTATCTCTCATTTTTATTTATTTATTTATTTATTATTTATTTATTCTCTCTTTAACAAACTCAAAATAATTCGTATTCGTCTCTTCTATTTGTTTAAAAATAAAAGGACAGAAGAGAATGATTTACATGCATACTACCTAATGCATCGGGTTTACATATCTAACACCCAAACTTTACTCTTACTCTCCTTACCTTTGCATGAAAAAGGGTGTGGCACATTTTAAAGGCCGGAAAGGTGGTATGTATTGTTTCTTTTTACTGTGTGAAAGATTTGTGTGGTATAAATGTGAAAATTAAAGCTTAGGCATGAATTCATGTCGGTCTTTCGCTGGTTTGGAAGGAATTGATGCAATGTTTTTAAAACATTTTAGCATTGCTTTGGAGCAGCTTTGGGGCATTGTTTTGAAGCATTTTGGGCATGGTATCGTGGCATTTTGCTAGCTTAATGGAAGTCGGCTTGGGCACTTTAAGTGCTGATTTTTTTAGGCAGGTTGGGGCACTTTAAGTGCTGATTTTCGAAATTTATTTGGGCATTTTAAGTGCTGATTGTTGGAGGTTATTTGGGCACTTTAAACGCTGATTTTTTTAAAGTTATTTGGACACTTTAAGTGTTGATTTTTTGAGGTTATTTGAACGTTGTAAGTGTTGATTTTCAGGAGAGGTTTAGGTGGTGTGCTTTGTAATGTGAGAGTACTGAAATTTCCAAGCGAGTTTTCTCAAATTCTTAGTATTGGAGGTTTCAAACGAGCTTTTCAAATTCGTATCGCTTGACGTGAGAAATCGTTTTAAATGCAGTTTTGAGGATCGATTCACCTTTTCTCCGTCCTTTTAAGTGGGTTGTCTCCTCCTCTCTCTTCCCCCCATTTTTCTTTCTTCTCTTTCTTGCTTCTTGGCTAGGTTTTTGCACTTATGTATGAGGCATAAGTGTGCACGTATAGTCTTTTGCTATATGTGGGCCATCAAGCAAGGCTGTAAGCTAGATGGTTTGGGGGATTTAGGCGATGATGACATTGCTTATGTGTGCCTAAACTAGAGATGTGATGTGGAATTATTAGATTAGTATCCCCTACCTTGAGGATCTTCAGTGAGGGAGAGAATATGGACCGATGATACTAGTCGCCGACTCTTGATAGGATTGTTGCCACCGATACCCTTAGGTTGTCAGTAGTCCCAGCTCGATTAGGGTGACTAACATGTGGACTATACTACTTCATGAAATATTACAAAATGTTCTTTTGTTTGTTAAAAAATGGAATCTGCACGAAAGCCTAAACAACAGCTTTTGCTACAAAAATTATGAAATTTTGATGAAAACCTATAAATGTCCATGGTTAGTAATTCGGATCGAGGTTGAGACTACCCTCTGTAGGTGGTCAGGTTTGTAGCTCTTATTCAAGGACGAGAAGCACAAAGTCCAGCTCTGAGCCTACCCCAAATCTAATGCTTACAACCTTCTTTCTTTCCTCAAAATTTTTGTACGTTTCATATGGTTTTATTCGAGTCTTTGTAGATCACTCGTGATTTTCTTTCTATTTTATCCGTAATTCTAATGATTTTCTCCAAGCCACCGTGGGTCGTTTTCTGACTTTCCTCGAGATTTTCAAGAGTAACATGCCGGTCAGGTATACAGGTTTGTTTTATGTTTACATCATTTTTACTTTATTTACTGGACACTTTATTGTCTTTTTTACTTACATTACTTTACTGCATAAATATATAGTCCATGCTTGTGATTGCTATTGTTTTCTGATTACTACACTTCGTAGCATGTTCCTTTTTTATTATTCATGTTGCTTCTATAGACTTGCAAGGGACTTTAGAATAGAGGCTAGTAGGACACCCGATTTAGGAGGAACCCTACGGCAGGCCATGAGACCCAACAATGATTACACATGTAAATACTAAACATAAATCCTAAACCTGCAATCAATACGACAAGAAGTTTGGAGCTTAGAGCAAATCTTCATGGGCAGTGCGACAAGGATGCAGCAGACGGAGGACAATCTACAGCAGCAGAATGGGTCTACGTCAGCAAAACAATTATTTTAGTTTAAATAACAAACCCATAGGACTTTGAGGTAGTTCACCTAGCACGACATAAATCCTCACTCCAATTTTTTTAGGCTTCTACACAACTCTATTGTGCAATATAAGTCCTAACACTTATAGGATTTCGAGGTTATCGTGAGGTACAACGTAAATACTCCTGTCTTTTTAGGCTTTTCATATGATCGGGTATCATGTGAGTGTAAAGCCCTAAATAATAAAATCGGTAGGATTAAACATCAAATAACATCTTCTAAAAAATAAAGCCAAACAAATAGGATAGTTGGGAGGTCATTTGAGGTTCTCATCAAAGTCTGTGACATCCTCTACTTCTTTGTTCCTTTAGACTCCTAAAATAAATTGTTTCTATTTTGAGCTATTCCCTTTTGAATTTCTCGTGTCCATCTTTAAAAACTTGAACTTTGAAATTCTTGAAAGCAGAACCACTGATCTTAATCGAGAGTATTCTTAGGAGACTTCGATTATCTAAGATGTAATTAACTATAGGCGCTTGCCCTTATAGGGAACTTTAGAACCCATGTAATATAAATTCTATTTGATTTTTTGTAAGTTAATCGAGCTCCACTATTCAAGTGATATGTCTACTCTTCGGGATAGATATATTACTTGTAGTGTTGTGCTCGTTTAATTCAAACTATTGAATGTATGGTATATTGTCGTATTAAAAAAAAAATTAAAATATCATTATTTTCAAAAGAGACATACCCTATTATTTTAAATTAAACTATTTTAAATCTATACTATATTTTAAAAACCCACTTTTCAATTTTAACGGCCGACAATGACCTAAACTTATCAAAAGCAAACACTATGGCAAATGACTCCTTCTCTGTAGTGGTATAATTCACTTGGTTCTACTAGTATAGTATATGACATCAAAAATCTTGTTTCTCCTTTGACCTAGTACTGCTCATATGGCATAATCACTTGCATCACACATGAGCTCAAAATGCATAGTCCAATCAAGTGCTACAATCATCAGTGTGGCAAGAAACTTAGATCTTAATGTCTCAAAGGCGGCCAAGAAAATCTAATCAAAATCAAAAGGTAAATCCTTTCCCAACTTGTGACACAAGGGTTTGGTGATTTTTAAGAATCCCTTGATAATGTGCCTGTAAAACTCAATGTATCCTAGAAAGCTCCTAATCCCTTCAATAAAAGTGTGTGGTGGAAGTTTCTCAATCAAGTGAATCTTGGCTAGGTCTACCTTCATCTTTTTTTAATTGATCTTATGGCCAAAATTATTAACCATGAACTGATAATTTTCTTTGTTGAATACTAAATTGGTCTCTTCGCACCTTTGCAGGACTTGGGCAAGTTGCTTTAAGAAAGACTTAAAGGAGTCACCAAACATCGAGAAGTCATCCATAAATATTTTAATCTCAGTTTTAATCATATCTGAAAAGATAGACATCATGTAGCGCTGAAATGTGGCTGGTGCATGCATAGTACAAAAGGCATATTTCTAAATGCAAAGGTTCTATAGGGACTAGTAAATGTGGTTTTATCCAAATCCATGAGGCTATGAGAATCTGATAGTATCTTGAATAGCCATCTAGGAAAAAAAAGAATGGGTATACTGCTAATATATCAAGCATATGGATTAGAAAAGGCAAGGGGAATTGATCCTTCCCAGTGGCCTCATTTAGCTTCCTATAGCCTACAAAAATTCTTCATCTGGTGACAGTCCTAGTGGGTATCAACTCTTTTTTCTCATTTTGTACAACTGTAACGTCTCCTTTCTTAAGAACACAATGAATAGGGATTACCCAGTCATTGCCTGAGGTGAGGTAGATAATGCTTTTGTCTAGCCATTTTAGAATTTCTTTATTCACATACTGTTTCATAACGTGGTTCAGTCTCCACTGGGGGTAGCTTTGGTTCCATGTCCTTCTTCCATTAAAATCGTATGCATGCAAGGGGATGGACTTATAACCTTAATATCTGCTATGGTCCATCCAAAGGCCTTCTTAAAAGTCATAAACACTATCACTAACTTCCCCTCTTGCTCCTCACTAGGTTTACAGAGATGATCACAGACAACGCTAATGATTTTCCTAAGTATGCATACTTGAGATGGCTGACTAGGGTTTTAAGTTCTAACTCAAGAGTAGTCTCAATGGATGACACTAGGGGCTTAACATTCGTGGTGGTATCTAAGAGTTCAAATCTTTTCCCAAATGTCCTAGGATTCCCAAATAGAAGAGCAGAGTTGTCCCTCTGTGTCTCATCCTCGATTTCTATTAGCTCTATGGGTTCTTCTTCTAGAGTATCCATACTTGTCCAGCCATGACCTGGTCTACTGTGTTAGTTTTGTGGCATTGATCTTCACTAAAATCATTAGAGAATCTCATTTATTGTGAGATGTCAAAGGTGGATTCGTGGTCATTTACTCTCATGGTTAGCTTTTCTTCTTGAACATCAATCATTGTCCTTCCAGTCGCCACCCCACTATCAATGGTATTTCTTCAACTAACTACATATCCAGTATTGCAAAGTTACTAAGGAATATAAACTTGTCCATTTTTATGAGCACATCCTCAATTATTCCCATTGGGTAGGCTAAGGATTGGTCTGCTAACTGTGAGATTAAATTGGTTGTGTGAACTTTTCCTAACTCGAATCTTTTGAAAATAGACAATGAGATCAATTTAATACTGGCTACTAAGTCACAAAGGGCTATTCACATGCTATTATTGCACATAGAATGGTAAAGCTTTCCGGGTCTTTCATCTTTTAGTGTAGTTTATAACTCTTTTCCACTTCTTCGTTTAACAGGTCGGATGTGCTCTATCCCTTTTTCCTTGGAATTTACTTCAGTATTGCTTGGCAATTCACCTAAGGGTCTATCATTCATTGAGCTTGCCAATTCTCCTAATTCTGTTTCCAAATTCTTGATGGTTATAGCTTGGCTCTATGAAGTCTTCCTCATTTGAATGATTAATTCCTTGATAGGTGATTTCTTTTGGTTTTGGAAGCTACCCTAGAATCCTGATAGGAATTATGGTTTCTAATCTTGGTTTCATGGGTTTGACCAACTACACAAGTGGTTGCTCTTATTTTTTTCCCATTGCTGGTTATTGTTAGTCCACGAGAAATTTGGGTGGTTACTCTAGCTAGGCTGTAGGTGTTGGAATATAGGTTATGATCATGATTTCCTATGGCATTTACAGATTCTAAGGCTGAGATAGTAAGATATTATTGGTCCTTGAATCAACCCATCGTTGGGTTACAATCCATACAATGTATTCATCCCCAAATTGTTAAATGTTTTTGTAAATTGCATTTGGATAGCTGGGATAGCTAAGACAACATATTCATGAAACTGGCTACTTTCAGGCATGCTACTCTTTTAGCGGATCATTAAAAACTATTGTTGGTCATTTCTTTTAGTAATTGGTAGGCTTCATTAATAGGTTTAGATATGACTGATACCCTTGTTGCAACATTTATTCTGGATCTCAGGGAACCTAGCTGACCATTGTAAGAAGTTTGAATGATTAGCGAATCAGGTAGGGCGTGATGTGGGCGCCTCTTGAGTAATTCTTTGAACCACTCCCAAACCTTATAAATGGAATATCCATCGGTTTGAGTGAATGAGGTGATATCATTCCTAAGTTTTGTGGTTTTTAATGGAGGGAAGTATTTGGCAAGTAATTTTTGTGCTAAGTCAATCAAGATTGTGATTGATCAAGGGGCAAGGGAATTGAGTCATATCTTAGTGTTATCATTTAGAGAAAAAGGAAATAAACTCAGTCTAACAACATCACCGAGAACACCATTGTACTGGAAGATGGCATAATGTTTAATAAAATTAGCTAAGTGAAGGTTAGGGTCTTTAATGACAAGTCCACCAAACTGATTTTTTTATGGAAGGATGCAATTCCGAAGTGTTAACCTTAACATTAGGATAGTTGATGCTCATGTAAATATCTTGAGGTTAAGGGTTGGCAAAGTCCCCAAATTGGTTTCATGGTGTGTGAATTAGGGTTAGCCATCTCAACACGACAGAAGTCAAGTGTGATCTCTTAAGATGTCTAAATTTGTAATCAATCTCAAGGTCAAAATGGGTGAGGTCAGCCTTAGCTCTCCTAAACATAAAAGAGACTAATTAGCAACAATTATGCAACAAACAACAAGCTCACACAGGTCTGTCAACAAATTAGCATGCAAATGCATACACAATATGCAAAATAAAAACATGAAATAAATTAATAGTACAATATATTTGGCTTTTTGATTTGTTTTTCATTTTTTAAAAATTTTCAGCACCTACAAAGAAAAAAACAAAACTACAAATGAAAGAACAAAAAGAAAAAGTCAAAAAATAAAAGTAAAAAAAAGAAAATGCCAAACACATATCCTAAATTTTTCAACAAAAGTTTTCTTAATTACAGAAATAATTATTAACAACTTTCTCCGGCAACGGTGCCAAAAAACTTGGTGCTTAAAACTTACTAGGATATAAGTTAGTTGTACAACTCAGGTGCACCTATCAAGTAGTAATGCAGTTCAAGAGTATCGTTTGTTGATCCCATAGGGAAAGTATAATATTTGCTTCCACATAAAAAGCTCTAGCTTACTAATTCAGTTGACATAGCTTGGCAATTATCAAAAGAAGGTTTTTAAGTCCAATGGTCCTAACAAAACAAAATATTTGGTGGTAAAGGAAAGCCGAAAAAAGGAGGAAAAATTCAATAATTTCTTCAAGATAGACGAGGATTGTGCATCTGTGATTCGAGGATTGTGGCGATCATGATTTTCCTAATTGTTTTCATACGTGATTTTTGTCAATCCGGAACAAGATACTCCTTATGTCTATGTCTTGGTCAAAAGAAGCCTAAAATACATGAAGTTGAGGCTTCCTCAATCCCCATAGCATTCTGCATGACTTTTTCAATCCCCTGGGATGATTGCAGAATTCCACTGGAATATGTTTTCCTCTTGAAATTCTGTTGTTAACCATTCATTTCAACTATGCAACTATTAGAGGTCATAGTTTCATAAAATAGTTTAACTTCCAAGTTGGCAAACTAGGAGTAAAAGAAAATCGAAGGTTAACCAATAGCTTCAGTCATGAAAAGCTCAAGAAAATGATTAATAGAAAAATATTACAAAAAAAATGATTAATGTATTACTCCCTATATCACAGAGATACGAAGAAAAGCTTACCCGCTCATTACAGAGAAAATTATACCTAGAAACACCACGTGAAATTTCATTGCAAGCAACAAAAAAATGAAAAGTTTATAAGAAATTGTTTCCCCAGCAAAGTCTGCAACTTTCTCTCTCCTATAAAATCTCTCATAACTCATAAGGTAAATAAAAACTCTCCCTTGAAGGTTTCAACCTAAGAAGAAAGATATCCATTAAATCCTCTCCCAAAACTCATTTTTTTCAGCCTTCAAGCCTTCTCGGATGTAGAAACCTCTCTTTGAAGCACTAAGATATGATTTTATAGCAAGAATCATGGTTTGGGCCATCAAATTTCCTTCATAAGGTGTTTCTTTCTTGTTGGCGTCATCACGCCTAGTTCTGACATGGTCACACCATTCTTCTGTCAAGGCAGGCGTGGACACACCCAGTTGTGGCATGGTCACGCCACTCTACTGTAACTTATGGCGTGGTCACACCATTTTCAGGAATGGTGTTGCCAGTCTATTTCGATCAATGGTGTGTTCATGCCACCTTTAGGCATGGTCACATCGCTTTAGGTCACGTTCTTGCTGAATTTTTTCATTTCTTCTCATTTATTCAATTCCTACATCCCACACAACATAAAAAAATACCTTTCTTAAGCGTAAATCTATGTTAAATAAATGAAGCTAAGATGTAAAATGCATGAAAAAAGTAAGTAAAAATTTGACATGTGTTAGTTATGCAGATCCTTGATGATGAATGCTTAGACAATTTGTTCATAAGTCTAATTGAACCACAAAATTAGACTCATTCTATAAGATATGGTCCTTATAAGATAATCATCACTTTTCATGCAATGACTGAGAGCCTAAAGAAAAAAGAATATGAACAATATGATTATGCACAAGCTTATAGTAATGTTTTCATGATTTATTCTAAATTGCAAAGATGTTTCTACTCATTTTTATTTAATTTTAATTTGGTTGTTTCATATGCATGATGCTTTTAAGATAGTGAATTCAATGTTTTATATAATTATTATTTATGGTTATGAGTTTCATTTGATTTTTGAAAAAATAGGTTAAAGTTGTTTACTTTGGGTGTAAATTTTAGTCCTTAATGAGTCTATGATAATCCAGGCAAAATGGAAAAATAATAGTCCGACCTAAATATGGGCAGTGCTATTAAGCAAAAGCACAAATAATATAAAAGATGACCAATGGGTACCAGTCTAGACCTATGTCAGACTCATCGGTCTTCATCACTCAAAATACCGTTATTGATTTAGTTAGGATTCATCATTTCGCTTTTATGTTCATCCTCTTGTGGATATTTTGGATGTTGATAGTTGACCAAACATGACACACCCTAACTCTAGGAGTAAAGGTTATTCACGAAAGAAATCTTGTCTTATTATGGTAGACAACTTTTAACTAAATACACTTAATTACTACAACAACTCTGCGAAATAAAGTTAACACATCCTAAGCTTACTTGGACTGAAAACATGCAAATATAATCTATTACAACTTATGCAGAAGAATTATCTACTCGGCCTGAAAAGTTTCTAGCAAGCAAGCAAAAGAATCACAACATACGAGCAAAACCTATATAATCCCATGATGTGTAAATGATTAGCGTCTTATGACATCCAACAATGGGGCAAATGTGAAGTGGGAAGATTAATAAATTTTTATTTAAGACGACTCCAGCCATCACTTTTTACATACTAAGGTCATTAGTTTTTTGGATATACTTAGTCAGAAAGGTAGTTAAACAAATCAGACCCAAAGAATCTTGTCAGCAACCATGGGTTTCATCGTTCAAGAAACCTTCGTAGATGTGGAGGCTTATTATTATTATTTAAGTTTCATTTGGTTATGTTTGCTCATTATAAGTTTACTTTATGTGTTAATGTCTTTAAGATTTTATGAGTTTAATACTTTTATCTTTCTTGACATTTAAGATAATTTTAATTTGATTTATAATAGGATTTTCTTTTGATTAATTTGATTTTTTAATAGGATTTATTTAATAATTTTTTCTAACAAAATTTTCTTTATGAAGTCAATATCTCATTGTTCCATCGTCACATATCACTTAGTATTTATGGTTGGCTTGGTTACAAATAACTAACTGCTTCCTTGTCAGTAACTATGGGTTACCTCATCCAATATGGTTTGTGCATTATTAAGGTTCACTTTAAGTTTTAATGACTTCAGTATTTTCTAGATTTTAATTGACTTTCATTTGGGTTTTCCTTTTAGGATTTATCATGTTGTTTGATGTTTTAATTATTTGATTGTTGTTTAGTTCATGTAGCAGACAAAAGATGAATTAAAACACATTAAATAAAATTTGAATAGAAGAATAAGTTTATAACAACATGAGGGCACATGCATGCATTCCGGATGAAGCTGCTTTGTTGTTCATAATTATGTAATCACACTTTAAGGCTAGCTTATTTAAAATACATTAAATAAAAAAAATTATTCTAGACATCGTAACAAACTATGAGTATAATTGTAACAAAAAATGAAATTCAAACCATATAATTATAAGGAAATTTGGAACCTATTTTATAATACAGGCAACAAATAAATTAGTGATATCCCTTATGAAAATTGCCTTGCCACAAACACTTAGTAAAGATCCTTCATCATTCAAAGGAGTTCTAATATGGTAATACTTAATATGGACCCACTTTCATTTAAGTATCCTTCCTAGTTTTGATAATATAAAAAAAGAGGACAAAAGATCAAATTAATGGTAGTTATCCTTCCTACTGCAATTCTTACTATTCAAGAAACATCCATATAATTACTTCTAAAAAAGTGATTCTCCAAACTTCCACGAGGCATAATTTCATATGCCAGCAACCTTCAGTCATCTTCAATACAATACCCAATCAACTTAACTAAATTTGGATGAAGAAGCTCACCAAGAAAATAGACTTTAGCCTGCAAGCCATAAAGGTATTATATATCTGAATCAAAGGGAATTCAAAAAATGGGCAAATATGAGATAAAAGCCATGACCAGTGAGCCAAAATACATGAGTTTTTAAAAATCTGAAAGGTAAGTAGTCCATACCAGCCACTCTTTGTGCCATTGTTGACCATCACGATTAAGTATTTTGACGAAGCAGTGAGCCCCGTACCGGGTTTCACAGGAGCAGTTCCATTTTCCTCAATCCAACCTTTGAAAACACGGCCAAATCCTCCCTCTCCTAGAAGGCTTTACGCTTCCGAATTTTCTTGTGGCACATTTAAGCTCATTAAAAGTGAACTTTCTTAGCCGCAAAGCTAAATTAATGTCCTCACCAACTCCAGAAGTTGATGAACTACTTTTTGTAGTGCTAGTTGTCGTTGACAATGAGGCTATTGGTGAAACTGGTTGAACTCTACTCCCATCATTTGTTGATTTGCTTGCTTCTTATCCAAGCAATGTGTACAAGAGTTTAAGAAGAAAAACTTAAAAACAAAAGAACAATGCACTTGCACAATTCTTAACTTGACAAATGCAGAGCATGTATATTTAGGGGAAATTAATAAGAGAGAAGCCATGAATAGTGAAAAAGAAACTTTTAACTGTAACTGGCTTCATGCCGGGGATCGATCTCAATTAGGATCCTGAGAGGGAGGGAGGGAGTGATAGGGAGGGAGGTAGGGAGGGAGTGATGGGGAGGGAGCGAGGGAGGGACTGACAGGGAGGGAGCGAGTGAGGGAGGGACCGACAGTAGGGGAGCGAGCGAGGGAGCAAGAGGTAGGGGGAGAGGATATTTGAGTCGATATTCAGGGAGGAGCACAAGCCGGAGTCGAGCGAAGGAGCGCAAGTCGAACAAATGAGGAGCGATAATGCATAAAAAGTCAATCAAGAAAATTGTGTTGCGAGATCGATTTCACGGGCGGCTTTTTACCCAAATCGCGTCACGCTATGAGCGGGACGCCCCGCCAAACGACAGATATTTTTTAGGAATCAACAAGATTCGTAACAAGTACGGTGAAATCATTCCACTAGCAAGTCTCGGAGATTACTCCGGTGAAGGAAGCGATGATACCACCTAAGACCTGGCGTAAGGTGAAGCCCTCCATAGGCAATGTTCCGACAAAGGTGATAACGTATGGATCCATGTCGAGGTGCTCCCCATTTCTCCTCATCGGCGAGGCAGGCCCCGGCCAGCCACAAGTCCCGTAATGGGTGAGATGCGAGGACATTGCACCATGTTTGAACGCATGTCGGGCACCCGATGAAGATCTCCCTTAAGTGGATCTCATGACGGAATAGGCACACGCGATGGCTTCCGCTCGGTTGCGGCGGGTGGAGCGATAGAGGTTTCTTTCATTTATGGATCGTAACTTTCTTCTTCGAAAATCGTGAAGCTACGCAGTTGTCTCCCTGACATGTATCTTTCAAGCCTGTCCAAGGTTATGCATTTGTGGTGATTGGCATTTCTTCTTTGAGTATGCCTCAGAGCCATGTCTGGAGCTCTCTCTGCAGCAACAAAAACTAGCTCTCCTCTTGGCCTAGTGATCATTGATGGTATGTATTTATTCCTTACTGTTTAGAGGTGTGAATCTATAAATCCTCTGGTATCCTTCTATTTTGATGTCTCTTCTGCCTCCTTATGATTAATTCTGACCATGAAGCTGAGGTAGGTTTCACAAATGTGACTAAGTCCATTAAGGGGGCCCTTGTAGTCAACATTGACTGAGGCAAAATCCGAAGTCGAAGTTTATTGCACTTTCTCTTCAGTCAATCTTTCTTTGATGAGTGCTATATTTGTTGTCTTTAAATACAAAACCCAACTTTCGTCTTGATGTTTTCTTACATAAAAAGGGAAAACATTAGTAGGGTTGTACTTTGTACGAACAAGAACAATAACAAATTATTATATAGTGCATTGTAGATACCATTATTTAATATGATTTTACAAAAGTTAAAATTTAAACCAAAGATTTTAAGGGTGCACATTTTATTTCACTGAAAACTTATTTTATTTCACTTAATTATATTACAAAATTTCTTCTCATTTCGGACCCAGTAACAGACATTAGCCATGTAGCTATTTAGGAACACGCTTCGTCCCTCGAATTTGTCACGTTGCATAGTACTTTTTTAAATATCTTCCATTAACAAGAAAAATGGGCCTTTCTACTTGGAAATCCACCAGCTGGTACGTTCCTCTGGAGTAAACATTCTCTACCATGAATGAACCTCCAGGTTGGACCAAAATTTCCACCTTATCTTGCGATTATTGCACGAGTAGGCCTTTTGAGAACGAGAAAAAGGTCACAAACTTTGAACCTCCTTGGGCGGACCAATTTATCATGGGCTTGGATCAACTTCACTTAGTAAAACTCCAAGTTCTATTGTGCGTGCAATCTATTCCCTTTGAAGCTTTTCAATTATGCAAGTTGAAGCTTAACATTTCTTACTAACTTTATAATTTGATTGGCGAGCTGACGATCACGAGGTTGTTGAACCTCTAATGGAATCACTTGCTCGGACTGTACACGAGTGTGTAAAGTGTACAACGTGTTGGTGTTTTGATGGTTGTTACGCGTTTATAAGGCTTCCAACGACTTCTCGTGCCATCCTCTTTTTTTTCAGACAATGTCTTCTTCAAAATCTATACAAGAGTCTTGTTGAAAACCTCTGCTAAACCGTTTGCCCTTGGGTAGTAGATCGTAGAGTATCTCCAATCTATCCCGTGTAATCTAATGAAGTTGTTAATTTTTGTGCTCTTGAAGGCGAACCCATTATTAGAGATGATCATAATAGGTACAGAAAAGGTAGAAAAGGCTGATTCTTGGAAAGAAATGTAGCACACCTTTCTGGCCCCGTGACTTCTCATAACGGACCTGCCTCTTACTGTTGGAGAAATAGTTCATGGCTACTGATATGAACTATGTCCTTCAGAGGATGGAGGGTCTATCGGACCCTCTCTGCTCTTAAGTACCCCAATGCCTAGAATGGCTACGATGCAGTAGTGGGATCTTAAAGTACTCGGAGGTTTGGTGGAAGACCACTCCATGCACTTGGTACGAAATTTGACATTTCTTATTTATATCCATGCAGTTAGTCATCATTGTTAGCTAATAATATCCGGAAATGCAAGATTTTGATTTAATCTTAAGCTCGGCGGTGAGCTCCGGTGTGATTCGACATGCACTTCTTTGATGATATTTTGTGCTTCTTCTGCGCCGAACGCTCTCGGCCACATCGATCGAACAATGTACATGGCGTTATCGTCAGAGCATCTCTGAAAAGACACTTTTTGAATGCGATTCACTTCGACTTGTCTTATAGCGAGTATTCTACAAACGGTTAGCGCCCGTCTTCGACATCATCTACTGTATAACCTATTCCATCTTTGCAATTTTGTAGAGTATCGAGGTTGATCTATTATAGAACCTGACATCCTTGTACGGTGACATCTATGGAATCCTCTTGCGGACATGTAAATTCTTTAGCCAATTTAGCTAAAGTATCTGCATAGGTATTATTCGCTCGGGGAATCCTATAGAACATTACACTGGGAATTCACTCTAGTAATTTCATCATATATTTGTGATATTATTCTAATCTTGGCTTTAAAATCTTGCATTGTCCTGCCACTTGCTGAATGATGAGTTGTGAGCCGTTGTATATGGCAATGTCCATTATTTTCATTAATATTTCCAACTTTAATCCGGTTATCAATGCTTCGTATTCTGCTTCATTGCGAGTACACGACTCGGTTAGGTGGTAGGAAAACCTTAGCATCATCTGATCCTGTGTAATGAAGATCAAGCCGATTCATGCTTTGTTGGGTATCACTATTTGTAGTTCTTTATTCTTTCTGCTATTGAAGCCCAATTGAAGTACATCTCCCAATATTGAGCAATGGGATCCTCCACTTGAATTATTTGCTCGTCTGGTAAATCGTCGTTAAAGGGCGCGGTAGTGATGGGTGCGCTGCGAAAAGTCTGCGCTCACATGATAGCGCGAAGAGGCACAAAACTTATAACAAATTACAATAAAATCATTGACCACCATGTTAAACATTCGGAAAGTGTTGGTCGGGTCGTCATATATTACAATGGATTGCTGATCAGTTTGCGTAGCCAAGACAACATGGAGTGTCTAAGCTTACGAGCGGCAAAAATCGAATAGGCGATCACTTATCTGAAATTTGGAACAACATGATTCTTGATTTTGAAAAATGAAATTAAACTTTTCCTAATGAGCAACTTTACAATGGGAATGAAATTAAACGCTGGTATCTTGATATGTGAACTATATTGTTATGTATTTTACCATCTGATTTTGACAACAACGGAGAAAAAATTTACATATGATGCTAAATTTTAATTTTGGGATGACGCTTATTTATATAAACAATGCAAGGACCTAGTTATTAGGAGATGAATGTCTTATGAAGAAATTGAATTAATCATTCAGAGATGTCATGATTTTAAATTTGAGGGACATTTTGGAACTGATAAAACTGCACATAAAATTTTTCAATCTTGATTCTATTGGCCTACTCTTTTTGGGGATGTTAATAGATATATTAAAACTGTATGAATCGATATTATTTCTAAAAGGCAAAATGCCTAAATTTATATATATTGGTTGTTGTTGATTTTGTATCGAAATAGATTAAAGCTATAGCTTTTCCCGGATGTGATGCTCGAAGTGTTTCAAAATTTTTAATTAAAAATATTTTTACAATATATGGAATGCCGAGAGTTATCATTACGATAGTAGAATCCCATTTTAAAAATAATGCGATTTAGATATTAAGCTAGGAAAATATACTATGTATAGAATCTCTACCGCTTATCATCCCCGGAGATATGTGATTTTATGAAGTATCTAATCGCGAAATAAAATGAATATTAAAGAGAAATTTAGCAAATCTTATAAATTAGAATGGTCACGAGATTGAATCTTTCACGTTATCTTGTACATTATATGTTGCTTATAAACATTAGATATCTCTTATAAACATTAATTTTTTGGAAGAAATTTATAATTTCTAGGTTGAATTGGAACATAAAGCATATTTAGACATTAAAAGATTAATTATAATTTAAAAGTCTTTGGTGAGAAAAGATTTTTGCAACTTAATGAATTGTAAGAAATGAGAAATGATCTTATGATAACAAAAGAATTTATAAGGAGAAGATGAAGATATGACATGATCAAAAGATTATTACAAAGAGATTTGAACATGGACAAGAAGTTTTGTTATATAATACATAATTAAGATTATTTCCTGAAAAACTTAATTCTAGGTGGATAGAGCATTTCACTATGATAAAAGTCAACCCATTTGGAGCTATTACATTTAAAGTTAATTGGCATTGATTAAACTCATATTTTGAAGGATCACGACCAAATTATAAAGAGGTTTTAATGCTAAGTCATCCTGATTGAAACTAATATTTGTCGGGCTGACGACGTTAAACCAAGCGCTTTATGAGAAACAACCCATAGTTATTTGTGTAGTTTAGTTTGTTTTGATTGAGTTATAATTGATGTTATTATTAGATAATCTTATATTTGAGTCCTAATCCCTCATAATTATCTTATATGGTGTGTGTGAATAAAATAGAAGATTGAATTATTTGGATGAAAAGGAAGTTGGAGCTAAGTTGTGAACTAAAACGCGAATCCGGCGCCCGGCAACGCCGGCCGGCCACCGATCCCGTGCAGAAGCGCCCGAGCGGCGTTGTGGGGGTATATTTTTCTAGAAACAGCATTTTTTGGAACTTGAGCCGCGATGGCGCTATTCGACGTGATGGCGGCGACGACGAACGGTTTTGGAGTTTCCAAATGACGGATTTGCGAGTTTTGAGCGTGTCATACTTCTGCCATGCTCCTAAGCTAATTTCATTGCATTCAACTGCAGAAAAAAAAAGTTCCAATTTTATTCATAATATTTCCTTCTTAGAAATCTCCGGGTAGAGTTTTCAACGAGGAGGAAGTTCATCAATTTTGAGGCGCAACAACTTGTGACAAAGTCCTTATTGAAGGAGGCTTATCGAAGAAAGAGGCTTTTTCAGCGGTATGAATGTTCACATTGTCGTGTTGAAGAAATTATTATACGAAGGCATTGGGAAGTGTTCGTACACCCGCTATTGCGGTAATCATTCTGTGGTGAAGGAATTTTATACAAATCTTCATGGAATTAACCGAGAATCATCATGTGCAGGTAGGTGAATGTCATTCACTCTTCGATATTAATGAACTCATTATGATAGAGAATGTGCCAATTTTCGCTATAAAAATTTCATCCCTACAAGAGACAACATGAATGAAATCTATCAATATTCGACGGATGAAAGTTAAGATTGAGAGATAAGAGAAGACAGGTATGTCAATTTCTATATGACCTTATTGAATCTTGTGTCGGGGAAAACGATGACATTTCCTTATATCTTAAATTACTTCGTATGAAAATTAATAGAATGATGAAGGAAAGTGCGATATTAAATTATTGCATCGAATCGATAGACCTATTGATATTAATTTATAATTGTGAAATATGTTTTGGGTTTAGTCTTAAATAAGATCAGCCCTTAATTTGGGACATCCTACGGTTAGTCACTAATCTTATATGAGAGTTAGGAAAAAGTACTTCTTATTTCAGAGCGTAAGCAATTAATGTTTATGATTGTCAAACTGACGGGATATGAGCGATCGAGCATAACGGTAGACCAACCATGTAAGAGTTGCTGCAATTAATACAAAACTTTCCTGAAAATACATTATTTGATTCTGAAAAGATCAAAACTATGAAAGTGCAATCTGGATATGTAAATATGTCCGGAATTATTTGATCCTTGGATTGGAGGATGAAAATAGTTTGATCCTTTTGCGTGCATTATAGAGAAGGATTGAAACGATTGATGAAGAAGAAGACTTGGATTGAAGGAGGATTCGGTAGACTCCTATACTCCCGAAGTATACATAATTTGTTTGTGTACCACCAATTCATGAGATATATAATGTAAATAACATGATGTGGATGAGGAGTAGTAATTCTCTATTTTTATCTACTTTATTAAGTATTTGAACATTATTTGTTTGAGTTTGATTTGTATTTGGTTTGCTTATGGTGTGATTTGAGATATTATATGCTTTATATTTGAATCTATGTTATGTTGTCAGCGTTAGAGTGGTGTTCTTTGATTAGAACATTTGGAATTATGATGTGATAGACTATTTGATTGATGTGTAGTTTGTAACTTTTTGATTTATATAAAAGTGATGTTTTATGTTGTTTGTGTAATAAATGGTGTTAGTTAATCTTATTAGTGAATTTGGTCTTAAAATTAGTAGACATTTTTTTAACCTTCGATAGTCAAATCCTGGAATTTTTGGAATTCAAAATTTGGGCGCTGACGGTGAGATTTTCCCTAGAGTTCCCTGTATTTTTATTGGTCTGGCGCCATGGCCGCAGAATGGGCGCTGATGGTGCTTGTCCTGAAATTACCCGAACCTCTTGAATTCGTTATTTTTGACCCTTTGCCCCATTTGATCGTCATCGAAACCAGCCAAGGCAAAATACTCCATTATAGCTTGTTTAAATTTGGATTTAAGGCAATTTCAAAGCGTTTTGAGGTTGGGTCTTGTCTTCCCTAGGTAAGAGCTCTGCTTTAAACCATAGATTTTTTATTTTCACCATAAAAATCTCTCACATTGTAGAGATACAAAGACTTGGGGATTTTGAAGAAATTTTGAGAAAATCCATGGTGAAGTGCTCTTACTTGCTAGATTTGACTTTGGAGCTTATTGCATTGTGATTTTGGAATTTATTGGAATTTAGTGTTGAATTTTCTAGAAATACAAAATGGCTCCAAAGATGTTTAAGAGAGAGGAAAGTTGATTTTGATGGCAGACGATTTGTAAATGTAAAAGCACAGTATCACTTTAAATCTACACTCAGTAGTAAGAAGTTTATTCAAGATCGGGGATTTGAAAATCCAGGCGGAGTTGTTAAGCAGGTGATTGATGAGTGGTGAAGCTTTTTGTTATTGTGTAGATGTTGTTTCTAATGTGTTTTCCCGTGGTATTATGCCTTCAGTACTCTTGAAGATGAATTTGAACTAGTTCGAGGGCAGGTGTAGATTTCCTCCTGAGCGGATCAATGCTTTCTACTGATTCTGAGATAATTATTCTGAAATAAAAAATCTTTTGATATGGATTTAATTTAAGGCATGTTACTTTTATTACGTGGAAAAAGTGGAAAACTAAGCAAAGATAAAAGATAAATTTTCTTTGGCTTCACTCTTCATATTTTATCTAAAGTAAAACGTACTTTATGCCTGTCAAGGCCCCTACTACCTACATATATCCATAAAATGAAATTATAGATAGTCTGATTTTGAATTTTTGTATTCAAAATATTAGAGTTGATTGATATTGGAAGAGTTATTTACAATAGCATTCAGACCATAGCTAGGAAGAAACTACGGAGAGTTGAGACATCACATACGGTTATACATTATGTATACAATCGGGGAGTTGAGATTGATAGTAGAGAAAGTTGGTCCATTCTTTATTTTGGTAATTGAGCCTACATTCACTTCCTGAGTCTCATGTAGGATGGAGATGGAGGTAAGAATAGTGAGAGTCCCTCTGCTAGTCATAACATACCTTCTATCTCTGGGACTCCTACTATTTCTTAGGTTATGAAGCGGCTGACGATTCTGCAAGAATATTACTAGGATTCATAGCAGGATTGATGGTTTGGAAGCAAGAAACAGCATCAATGATGATTATCTAAGGAGAAAAGTAGAATATGATATTGTGTATCATGATGCTTAAATGAGATTTATGAGGGGAGAAACAAATGTGATATTTCCTACTTGCCCATTCATATATGCTGAGGAAGAAGAAGGAGCAGAAGAAGGAAGAGATGAAGATTGGTAGTTTAGTATTCTTTAGTTTGTTGTGTTGCGTTGATTTAGTATTTGCTTTAGTGTAGTAGTTATGTGTAGTGATTGTACTTTTGATTTGGTTATGTTGTATTAAAGCTTTTGTAGTTTTATTCTTGTTGTAGTGAAAATGTAATGAATGTTGTTTAAAGTGTTTTATGTAGTGTTTAAATTTTACCTTGTAAATCTACGTAATATATATGTGAGCAATGCTTCTAACCATTTATGCTTGTAGTTGAATTTTTAATTAATACATGCATACTTTAGAAGAATCAAAAGCCCGGCACAAAAGGTTAGTTTAATTTTTATTTTTCTCTCTCATTTGGTAATTTGTTAGACACTGAAAAATTTATGTTTGGGAGAGGAGAAATTATCTTTTATTTGTTTTCAATCAAAATATATTTTCAAAATATTTTAAAATGACTTGGAGTAGATGAGTTTAACTTTAGATCACTACATTTTTATTTTATTGAAATATCATAGCATAATTTAATGAAACATTTTAGTAATGAAAGTTAAATTTATGGGTTAAGATATTTAGTATAAGAGGATTAGATTATAGTTAACTATTTAAAGTAAAGAAAATTTTATTTTTAAATTGTTAAGGTATTAGAATTTTGTATGAGGAGAAAGAATTGTGACTCTATGATGAATCATTAAAAAGCTAATATATCTATAAAGTAAAGAAATATTTCAAGTTCCAACATTAAGAAGAGGAGAGTGAAGTTAAAAATTATTAGAGGCTTCCAAATATAGTAATCCTCACATGAAAAGAAAAAAAGTAAAAAAAAAAGAAAAGAAAAGAGAGGATTGAAAAGCAATCCCAAAAAGAAAAATATATGTGAGGAGAAGCTTAAGGAAATGTCTAATAAAAAAATGGCTTCACTTGAATCAACTTAAGGGAAGAGCTCAATTTCATTTTTAAATTTATAGTAACGTATTAGCATCCTTACTAATAGAATTTTCATGAAATTCATTTTCATATGATACTTCAAAGCACCCTCAATGTGACAAATTATGATTATTCTTGAAATAAATAGGAAACTAGAACTCTTAGACTTGATTACTAAATGTTCTTATACCTAAATTTTGACCTAAGTTATTGAAAATGGCAGAAATTTTATCTATTATATTCATTTAAATTAAAAATCAAAGTAATCATTAAGTGAAGTTCACTACTAACAGCCATATTGTTATGTAGTAAAAGAATTACTTGAGGACAAATAATAGTTAAGTTTGGGAGATTTTGATGCACCAAAAATATATTTGATTTTTCATATATATTTTATACTCATTTTTGGTGATATTTCACTTTAAGGGAATGTATTTTTCTTGTTTTGCTGCAAGTATGAGGATTTTAGGCAAATAGAGCAAAAATAAGAGAAAAGGAATGAATTTGGAGTGAAAAAAGCAAAAACCAGATTTTTGAAAGTCTGGCGCCAACGGCGCTCAAACCAGCTCTGACGGCGTGTTTGTCCAGATAGTTCAAAATTAAAAGTTGGGAAAGGGCGCTGCAGCGCCCTGTCTTGCCTGACAAGCTGGTCGATGTCGATTCGAGCCGGATTTAACGTGTTGGAGATTTTGAGGATTCCATGAGGCAACTCTTGGGAAAATCACTCCTAGACGAATTTAACTTGTTTTGGATGGTAGAATCCAGTGTATGGAGTCAGTAAGTTGTGTGTGGTGTGTGTGCTCAAGTGTATGTGAGTGGAGAGGAAGTGTTTAGAGAGAGTTTAGAGTATAGGGTTTGGTGTTGGGAGGGATTCTTCTCAAAAGAGTTGTAGGAGGAGAATGAAAGTGAGAGATTGCTTCTTCCCTACTATTATAATAGGGAATTGTGTTGTTGAAAAGAAGGAAGTCAAGGGAACTTCAAGGGATTTGCTTGGGGAAGAAATTTAGATATGTTGTATTTACTTTTTATTATTTGTATAACATTACTTATATATATAAAATCTTTATTTTGTCATATTTTCTCCATGAATTCTAAGTAGATTTCTTTGTCTTTCTCCTTGTAATGATAAATGATGACGTGATAGTTTAGATTGGATGTGTCATATAAAAGAATAGAAATTATGATGATTTTCCACTTCGTTCTTAATTTATTTTTCAACCCGACCAATTCATTTGCTAAAATAAGTTGTGAAACATACGATCCAAAAGGGCTATGCTTTCTATAACAAAGTAGGTACGGTCGGAAACTCCATGGATGGTGAAGTTCCTGCGGGTTGGGTGCAAATAAATAGGGAAATATGTTTCTTAGGCGTAGAATTGGAGATTTTAGGGTGACAAACTATAATCCCCAATTTGATCCTAGTTTTTGGAAACTAAAGTAAGAGTTAGCCTTTAGGGGAAGGGAAATGAGAGCTCTACAGTGAGAGCCAGTATCCTCCCAGCCTAACCACAGATTTAAGGTCTAAACTTAGGATTAGCCAATGTTCTTTATAACACTTAGAAGAGGGTAAAGAATAAGAATGCTCTTATTTGACACAACACATATATTAAACTAATCTATATATCATTGTAAGGGGAATGACACTTTCTCTAAAATTGAACCTTGCATTACAAAAACTTATTATAATAGTAGTTACTTTAATTTGTAGCTTAGAAAGTATTTAGTGATTTCAAAATCTCTAGCATCTTTAAGTGCCATTTGTGGTAAACCATAAGTGCTTTACTTAATTGAATATTAGTTTTATCTTGCATTTAAGGTTTGCTTCCTCCCTGTGGGATTGATAACCAGAACTCCGCTAAAGCCCTGTATTACTTGAACGATACGTATACTTGCGTCTAGATCGGTTGCCACCTTATTAAATTGATTATAATCTGTAACTGAGTTGAAACTATTTGCAAAGTTTTATTACTTCATATTTGCAGCAGCCGCAAGTCAATGCATTTTTATATTTTAGTGATTTTTATGATTTTTAATGAATTAATTATTTTTTAATTATGTAAATATTCAAAAAAGTTAAAAATGAAATGTTTATTTTAATTCGATTTTATTTTTCCTAAATTAAAACTAGTCATGGCTCCCCAAAAACCACTTTTATAATTTTCTTAATTACATTTAATTATTATAATTATTTTAATTTTAAAATACCATTTTACTTGAAAAATCCATTTTAGTTGGTAAATTAATTTGGATGCTTGACTTTTTATAGAACTTTCCTTTGTTTCATTATTTACATTATGGAATGATTTTTATGAGAATTTTTAAAGGCTTATATTTTAATCATTTAATTTTTAAAGAGTTTTAATGAGTTAATTACTATTAGTGCCATTTTTAAATATTTAAATCCATTTGATATTTTTCAAGGGTCTAGAACGGTGAACCTACCAAAATAATTTGTATTTTTCGGTTATATTTTAATTATTATAAATTTTAAACGAAAATAGGAGGGGACTAATTTGAAAATAAGGGATCTGCGGCTAGAGTCTGACCTTGGAAAAATTAGGGAAGATCTTAAACCACAAAGCCTCGCCCTGCGAACCTGCGTATAGCGTGGTTAAGATTTTATCATATTGAAATATTGTAAGTATTTAATTAATTAAAAATAAAATGAAGTTAAATAACTCAATTTTTTTTGCACACATTGTTCTCCTATTGAACAGGCAAAAATTTATTTTCTTTTATTTTTTGTTTTTTCTACACCATGTTATGGATTTTTAAAAGTTTGTAAATACATATTTTCCTACTTATGCGACTCGGCTTCCACGCAGACACGGGACGACTTCGAAGGCTGCGTGGCACCTTCCCATTCAATGCTATTGTCACGACTCGGCTCCGTGCTCCAATCCACCGGGGAGGGCTTGTACAACGCAATCACGACCATACGCAGTACATGCAAGATCGGACGACCCTCCTTCTTCGTCCCCGTCCACATGAAAACCTTGTGTTCTTGAGCTAAACTCAACTAAATTATTTCAAGTTTGATTTTGTAGACACATACGCCTAGACAAACACATTCATCGGTTGCGTATGAAATAAAGTGTATCGCCATGAACATGGAAAATAAGCTCAGTTTTGGGGGAGAGTACAATACCTTGGTCTAAGAGGTGAGGCCTCAATCTGATGCTTATAGAAGATTCAGAGGACTCTGAATAGCCTCTTGGAAGTGTTGTTTGAGCTCTAGTGAATTACTAAAGTAGGAGTTCGATCAGGCCGATTTGGAGGCTTTTGATGGAAATTAAAATTTAGAGGGCTATGATATGGGGCTTTGGTGGAAGTTAGCTTCGTTTGCTGCGAGTGATGGTGGATGAATTTAATTTGAATTTGGTGCAGTGTGTTGGTGTGGTGGAGATACGTCTTTGGTTTATGTTGAAAATTCAGTGGGGAAATTCGCTTTGGACGGTGGGAACTAGGGCTAGAGAACGGTGGGATGGTACTTGGGGAAGTTGAGAGAAGCTGCAGAAGAATTTAGACAAGGCTTCACCAAGGTTTAGTGCACTCTCCCTTTAGCCGTGAAGAGCTTCCGATTTATAGCCATGAGTGATGGGTGGAGCTCGGGGCTTCAATTTAAGTGCAAGGTGACACTTGGGTGGAGTGATGAACGGCGCCGGTGACCAATCGAGCTAGACACATTGGATGGGTTGGTGGGTTTGAATTTAAGTGAGGAGGCTCTCGGTTTTGGGGTTCTCCCATGACTAGGTTGGTTGGCAGTCGGGGAAGAGGTGGTAGGCAGGTCGGAAGAGGCTAAAAGAGGAACTCTTAATGGTGATTAAGTTGGAGTTTTGATGAATGGTGGTAAAGATCCTTTTAGTTTGACGATTTAGGAAGGAGATCCCTAATTCATAGGACATTTTGTTCTGGCTCATGTAGGTTGGGCTAGGTGGGTTAGCCTGGTCCTAGGGTCCAAGTCTTGTTGTGGTGGCCATATGGCTTGGTCAATTTGAAAGGTTTGGTCACATTTGGGACTTGGATTCAAATTTGGGTCTTGCCTGGGTCTAGATTGGGCTAGATTGGGTTAGGGTTTGAGTTGGGGGTGAAGTAATTGATCAGTTTATGGGGATAATTTTCATGAAGAGTTTAGAAGAGGATATGAGTGATTTTTGAATTGATTTAGGAGTTCAATTTGGTAAAAATTTGAGTGGTATTTTTTGGGGATGTGGAGTTAGACTTGTTGAGCTTGGCTAGGGTTTGACTATGTTTTGATTGATGGCTCAAATTAGTCAGAGGATTTTTATGAAGAGTTTTGGAAAAGAAATTGGGTGGAAATTTTTGGGGTTTGGGCATTGATTTGGTGACATTTGGGTATGTGGCTAATTTGGAGTAGGACTTTTATCTTGGTGGATTTGAGGGAGAGTTAAGTTGAATGTGGAGTCGATTGGTGTATCAATTTTGTTTTGGAATGTTAGGGAGAGTTTGGAATTCAAAATTGGGGAAATTAACTTATTTATTGGGTTGATTTGGAGGAATTGAAGTACATGGTAAAAATTGGGGCTTTTGATTTAGGCTTGAAATTGGGTTTAAAAATTAGTTCAATTGTACTTTGATTTAGTTTAGAATAAGATTGGACATGATTAATTTTGGTTTATTATTGAAATTGAGGAAAATTGGGGTCAATTGGGTGGACATTGGGGGTGATTTGACTATTTTGGGCTTTTAGGGGCAATTTGGGGATTTTTGGTCAAATTGAGTCAATTTGGTCAAACTAGGCTCATTGGATGGTTTTCAAATGATTTTGGGAATATTTGGGATGATTTTGGAATTTTTTGAGAATTTTTGTAATTTTTGGGTCATGAGGGGTATTTTGGTCATTTTGGCTAACTTTGAGACTTTTTGGGAATTTTGGTAAATTTGGAGTATTTTTGTTAATTTTTATGGTAGAGGAATATTTTGGAATGATTTTTGGAGAGAATTTGGGAATTTGAGTAATTTTGAATTTTGGTCAAATTGGGGGTTTAGGGTTGCTTTGAGTGATTTGGTGGAGTTTGGGGGCTAAAGGGTCAAATTAAGAGTTTGATGAAATTGGGTTTAATTAAGTATAGTAATCATGATATTAACCCATTTGTTATGGACGAAGAAAATTCCCATATTTAGATCCTCCATGTGTTAGTGCCATAGCTTAGGGCTAAGAGCTTGGGAAATCACCCACACGAGTTTCCGAAAAGTAGGGGATCAGTTTGAAGAAGTTTGGTTTAGGGTTTGGGGGTAGTAGAGGTGTAAAGAAGTTTAGTGTAGGTGTGAGTGTGTGAGCTAGCTTAACCATAACCATACTACCCGGGGTTTACTCACAGGCTTGGCCATCTTATAAGGGCTCCCCTTGAGCTTTCTTATGCTTAGTCTCATCATAGGAGTGTTGAAGGTTAGCCTTAAGCATATGAACTCTAAGTGAAACAAAGAAGCATTTTTGAATTTCTAATGGGGGAGGGTCCCATCACTAGTCTTCTAAGATAGTCTCTAGCACTTATGTATGTTAAATAAATTAAATTCCGTTGCGAATCATAACATATTGAGTCCATTGCTTTGAAAAATATAAGTTTATTTTTACATATTACATGCGAAAATCAAGAGACTAACAAAGTCACTCATAAATTCAAATAGTTGTTGCAACTCATCACCATCAATTACATAAACAAAAAAATACATATAGCACTTGACCGATTATACGTATAAAATTTGGGCATGTTTATAATGCGTATAGATCTTATGGAATTTTATAATTATGATAAATAAATAATAAGTGTGTAATTAAAAATGTTTGTACATGCTCATAAATGTATCGAAATTTATAAATTTAATATTCTTCATTTGATTTTGAAATCTATTACAATGAACCTTGACAAGGAAGTTTTATCTTATACAACATCTTCACCTCTATTTGACATTCCTACAATTAACGACATCACATCAAAAATGAAGCTTGAATAACAACCACCAATGAAGAAATTTCGTCTCATATATCGCAAAAAAATAAAATATAAGCGGTAAACATTATCTTGTTGGAAGACAAACATCTACTAAATCACGAAACGAACTTGAACGGTGGAAGGCCCTCATAAGATTAACGATTTCTTTTATTATGTAATCAATGATTGAATCATAAACAATTTTGAAGGTTGATGTCTGACTTCTATAAGTAAACTTTATTGATGAAATTTTCTTACAAACAAATTTAGGAAGGTTAAGTCAACATATATGAGCATGTTTAACCAAACAACACACGAGGAAAGAGCAGCTTTGGCTCTGCATTCCATTGAAAGAAAAATACAAAAATAGGAAAGAGGTCCTATCTACCACACACTAAATAACACACACAAAATAAGAAAACCAAGTCCTCTTTTCCCAACAAAAAAAATTCACACACTGAGACCCGAGAAAATAGCGACTAAGTAAGATCTTTAAAAGCTAAATCCATCAATGCATCAGGGAAAATGAAAAAAAAACATTAGCAGAGAACATCTTCAATCCATACTTAGGTTGTCCGGTGAGCTACAGAGTTGCCATCACGAGAAACATGATTCCAGAACACATTCATACCAAAAACAAGTCTTTAATCATCGAATGTTTGCAATAAAATGCTCCAAGGAGGCTTCAAGCTGCTAACCTGAAACAATTCCAAAGAATCGAAGGAGAATCTATTTCCGCAACATAGAATTTTTAATCCCAATTTTTTAGCGACCATGAGTCCGAAACACAACGGCATCGGCTTCGGAAGATAAAGGAGAAGAAGAAGATCGTGGTACCAGGCTCCAATAATATGATAGAGACAACAAAATCTTGCCAAACACCATCAATACTAGCGAGTGGGTTTCCAACAGCCATGAGAATTAATTTTGAAAAAAAAGGTGCAGTTGGTTTCTTCCACAATGTTAGATTAATAGGGAAAACGAAGTATTCACCTCCGATAAGTGATGAAATTACCTATTGAGCAATTCAGAACCCACCTCCTTTAAACTTTGTAAAGCTAAGACATCTAATAATATACCCCCAATCAAACTCGAAATATGATGAACATTAGGTACTTCATCATTAAATAGAGCATTATTCACAAAATCCAAACAAACCACAACACCACACAAGGAATAATACTAAAGAACTTTATCAAAATTCTTCCACACATCTAGCAAATATTAAATAGAGTTGATAGAATATGCTACGGAAATTCATAATTTTCTCCAGAGAAATTTGAACCAAAATTTCTAAATATAAAGATACAATTATCAAAAATATGATTGATGTATTCATCATGAGCTTTCATTTAATGATTGATTTTATCATCATAAATAAATGATTTGTATTAAACAAGAGTAACATAAAACAACATAAACAACTTATTTAAGCAATATCAAAATATACACAAGAGTTTACTTCAAGATTCGGGAATGACATCCCAAAGAAAAAAAAAACATATATTGAAAATTTTTATTAAATCAAAATAACTAAAATGTCATAAAAATTAATTTAAAATTTAATAAGAGAATTAAATGAGAGATTTTTCGAAATCATATAATACACCCACAGTATACGCAAGAATTTTAGGTAAAACAATTATATTTACAACGAATGTCTAAGTATCATAAATATCTCATATTAATATTGTTAGAGGATTAATGTTGAGTTCTTCATGATACGAAGCAGTACACTCCGGGCATACCTCTGAAATAGAGTTTAAAATAGAAAATTTATAACAAAATTACCTAAAATATTACTAACAAATAACAAATTAGTTTTACGCTTCATAAGATAATTGCATAAGGAATTCAAAAATCTAGAAGTACACTCTTAATTTATTGTATATATAATTTTTCTTAAAATTATCATATTTCTAAATAAAGATAACCTAGAGAATCATAAAAAATGAATTCAACGTTATTGAAGAAATTACTTAAAGTTTTGTTTGCAATTCAGGTAGTACACAACAAATAAATTATCAAAATACAATCTAAAATTAAAATTTTATCAAATTGAAATAACTTCAAATATCTTCATAAATATTGATTTGTGGCCTTATAAGCAAATTTATAGAAAGTTTTCTATAAAAATAAGGGTAGTATGTTCAGAATTAATATTTTATTGCTTTTGTTAAAATTATCATATTTCTTAAAAGAGGTAATCTAAAACATCATAAAAATTTGATTCGGTACTATTAGAGGAGTAAATAAAGTTTCATTGAGAATTCGGGCAATACACTTCAAAATCTTGTTAAATATAACCTAAAATAAAAAAAGTTAATTAAACAAAAATATAAAATATCTTAAAATTTGATTTCAACTTCATAAGATACTTCCATATACATTTTCTATTAAAAATAGATAAAGTACATTCCTAATTTGCTTCACAAATTGTCTAGAATTATCATATTTCAATACAAAAGTAACCTAAAATATTATAAAAAATATTTTTCAGTATTATTAGAACATTACATAAAAATTTCTTCAAATTTTAGGTATTCTATATTATCTTGTAAAATACAACATAAGTAAAAAATTTATTTTGCAAAGTAACTCAAAACACTTGGAAGAAATTGGTTTCAATTTCATAAGTAGACTATATGATTTTTTTTCTTCTTAAATTAAGCAGTACACTAGCGTATTGTCAAAATTTAACTTAAATAGCAATATTTTTAAACAAAAATTAAAAATCTTATTTTGATATTATTAAATGATTACATAAATGTCTGTTTTAGGATTCAACAGTAAGCTCCAAGTTTATTGTCTAAATGTAACTTTTAAAAAATTTATTAAACAAAAGTAACATAAAATACCATAAAAATTAATTTGGATTTCATAAGAGAATTACATATACATTTTTTAAAGAAATGAGACAATATATTCTAAATTTTGTCAGTATTACAACAAATTATCAAATTTCTTAAAGAGGTAACCTAATATATCATAAACTCTAATTTCAACATTATTAGAGGATTATATAGATGTTCTTCAAGATTTAATGCTTGCTAGTATACTATTAAACCTTACTACATAGAATAAATTTCTTTAAATAAAAATAACCTAAATATTATAAGAAATTAATTTCATCTTTTATAAGTGAATAATATAAAAATTTTCTTCAGAAATCAGTCTATACCTCTTAATACTGCCAAATTTTGTTTAAAATCTTCATATTTCTAAAAACAAATTTAATACAAAACATCATTCAAACTTCATTTCAACATTATTAAAAAGTTATAAAATAATTTTTAAGATTTAGCCAAAATACAACTTAAAATGAAAAGTTTTTGACATATAAGTGAACTAAAACATCATAAAAATTTGATTTCGAGAATTATAAAAAGATTTTTTTGTTCATAATTCACGAAATATAATCTTATTTTCATAAATATTATGTAAATCACAATTATAAACAAAGTTAACATAAATATCATAAAAATGTGATTTCAACATTATTAGAAGATTACATAAGATTTTTCTTTGTGACTGATTAGTATAAATCAAGTATACTGACAAAATATATCTTAAAATTAAAAAAATTTTAAAATAAAAGTAACCTAAAATACCATTAAAAATTTATTTAAACTTAGTATAATAATTATAGATTTTAGTAATAAAATAAGTAGGACAACAAAATTTTGGCTTAAATCTTCATATTTCTAAACAGATGCAATAAAAATATCATTAAAAATCAGATTTTAGCATTATTGAAGGCTTATAAAAGCATATACTTCAAAATTTAGGCAGTACACTCCCAGAAATACAACAAATGAAAATATTCAGCAAAATAGTCTAAAATATCATGAAAATTGATTTTAGCTTTTATAAAGAATTATCAGAGTGTTCTTCAAAATATAGGGATACATTCCTAATGTACTACCCAAATGTTTCCCAAACATTATATTTCTTAGCAAATGTAACAAAATGTCATAAAAATCTTATTTCAGCATTATTAGATGGTTACAACAGAGTTTACTTCATGATTCGGTTGTTACACTAGTAGAATAATGCATAAATTTTAGCCTAAAATCATGAGTTTATTAAACAAAAGTGGCTTAAAACATAATAAAAATCTTGTTTTATGTAATAGTACATAGGTATCTTCTTCTTGAGGAATTAGACAATAATTTCTAGTGTACTACTACTAAAATAAAGTCTGAAATGAAAAATTTATTGAAAGAAAAAGGGTTGAAGTATCATAAAATGTTGATTCCATAAACACAGAATTAGATGGTTTTATTTACATTACAACATTAGAGTATTAATTGATCCCAAAATATTCATACGCTAGTCTCATTTAAAAATATTAGCATAATCAATTTGATAGAAGTGATCTCAGCGACAAAATCAAATTTTAGTTGCTATCGCTTTGCTATGCTGTCATAGGTTTGACCATAAGTGGCGATAAGTATGTTTCTACTGTCATCGCTTTCTGTCTTTGTTCTGTTCTCATTAGGATAGAGTCAATTTAATTAATTATTTCTTTCATTTAATCATATAATCAGTTTCACATTGGTTAGATCTAATATAAAATAAACTATGGTAAGCTAAATCTATTTGGGTTAGGTACAACTCAATAAAAAAAACTTAAAATATTTATATAACTGTGCAAAAGATGGGGCTGGCAGCCCTATTCCTTTGTCAATATCAATTATAGTTTAATTTTTTTCTGTATGTAATGTTTAGCGCTTGGAGTTGACATTATCCTTCTTTCACCAAGTTAAGTTTAAAAAAACAAGATGGTCGGCGTTATTGGACAATATAAATATATTATCAAGAGATAGGGTTGGTGGACGAGGTAGCTACAATGACGAAAATAAAGTTCATCCGCACTGGAGCCAGCCAAAAGCATCCACTTGATCATCTTCGAAGGAATATAATTTATATTTTTCTGAAAGTCCAATTTTCCGTTTGTATTACAATAAAATTAATAAGTTAGTATCACCTTCTTTTGTCTCTTCTGAAATACAACAAAAGTGACGTAAAATACAAAAGTGACGATTTAATTATCCACGTGACGAATGTTTTATAGAGTGCAGTATTTTATTTACGGTGATGCCTCATTTGAATGGTGTTTCAAGATAAAATTTAGGATCAATTTGGGCAGCTATAGTTTATTGAGAAACAGTTTATCCTGATAAGTCGTTTGGTTCTTTGGCCTTTGGGTTTAGAAAAGAACTGATTTATAGTTGTTTCTGAATAAATGACTATTATGCACCTGTTTTTTTGATAAATAATTGAGCTGTTTGATTTGTGCGTATAATAAACAGCTGAATACCACATTCATTTTTCGGTATAATGGAGGTGAATAACACTTCATTTTCCTTATTTATTGAACGTCTTTCTATCTCAAAGTTATGTAAGATGATTTTGAATAATTTGTTAGCAAGGTAATTAAAGTTAACACTTGACAAAAATGAATAAAATACATTCACAAATGGACAATATAAAAAAATAACATATCTAATTTAGCCTTGAAGTCCAATAACTAAAAAGTGCAGTTGGTATAGGATTGCCTCTTCACATGAAGAACCGCTAATTTACAATAAAACGGCTAACTAGTCTCATTGGCGGAGTTTTGCCGATTGCTGTTTTCACCATGTGCCGCTTTGAATCTAGCAGCAAATTAATTCCTTGCAAGCATAGTCTCTATTAGGTCTCCATTGCTATTTCCCTTTTGATTTTTAACATTCAGAAAGTTTTTTTTTATTTGTACTTTATATTCATTTTCTTCTTAACTTTTAATAGCCTCTTGACGAAAATGAATCTATCAAAATCACAAATGGAAAAGATGCATACCTTCAATGTTTGCCAAATTCATGTTCACAAACTTTTCCAATAATTATTCATAGGTGTCTCGATTATGTGAAGGAGTTAGAGCTTTGACTCTAAACGAAGGAGTGCATCAACATGTGGCCAACAATAATGAACTACGATTCTACTGAAGTTTTTTTGATAATGGGGTTACAAATTTTCTTTGGGATTGAGATTTTATCTATAATGAGAATGTGAAACTGTATTATCAAATACCTCTCATTGAATGCTTTCTATATCATTCACTATTTGATATGATTTTTGGACAGGTAAAACATTGCTTTGATGATGATTTGTTTCTTATAATTCCTTACGGCGGGGTACCAAAGGTATCTTCTGTAATATTGTTGTAGTTCAATGTTACGATCATATCATTGGTGTAACATTTCATTAAAATTTGAATGAACATACACCTAGTGGCTTTAACAATGAAGGCGTTGATTCTCTTTATTTCCCTTAGGATTATACACATCGATGGTCCCTATATCTGTTTTAAGGATTAAAGAAGATAATATTTAGGTGGGGTAAAAGTACTTAGGTGACCACTACAAAAAAAAGCACTAAAACTAACGGCAAAACCGACGACCTAGATATACTTCGGAAAAAATGTTCTAATTTCCAACGGCTCACTGATGGTTTATGAGCTCGTTATTTACGCTGGCATCACTGCATGACATGTCTTATCCTAGCAACAATAATATTTTTTCTCATAGTTTTTATTATTATCGACACAGGATATCGTCAGTTATAAGCAAATATTAATTGTCGATCATTTTTCATCTGTTATTGAACCCGTCATTTGACATGGTGTTAATCGATGAGATTTTTTAATAAGTGATGAGAATTTTTGTCAGTAGTGGTATTAATTACTGACTGCGTAAAATCTGTTGAAACTAATCCCTTATATCGCCAAAATTGCATCCCTTCTATTCTTGCCCTAATCCTCTCACCTCTCAATCTCGCCTTGGTGCCCTAATCCTCCCCTCTCCTACAACTCCACCGCTCTGGAGATCCCACCGCTCTGGCGAACAGCAACTGCTTTCCTTCTCTCCTGTCAACACTCGACCTCTCACAGCTCATTGTAGGGCAATGTAACAAATGAGGTTTACGTGTTAGATCTTTAAATACTTAGGTATTAAATGGAATGTATGCAATTTCCCTTTTTATTTGCATTTATTTAATAGAATGCATTAGAGGTTTGGTAAGTAGGAGGATAGATCAAATATTTTCCTATTTCGAGTAACAGATTTAGAGCGGGATTTAACCTAAATCTTGTCAAACAGTCATTTTGGACAAGATGAAGGTGTGGATTTGATAAATCTACATTTCACGGATTTCAATTTTAGATCTCATAAATCCTTGATTCCATGAATCGTTCGATTTACGAAATTTATGGGATTTGCACTGAGAGCGATTGGGATCGCAGTAGATTTACGCAGAACTTCCCAAATAGTTTTAATGTAAAAAAAATGAAGTTAGGTGTTAAATCTGTAAATACTTAAGTATTGAATGGAATGTATGAAAAATTCATTTTTTTCTTTTCATTTATTTGGTAGAATGCGTTCATGGTTTAACAACTAGAAAGAGGATTGACCAAGTATTTTCCTATTTCGGTTGTTTTACATTAGGGTCGACTTTAAGCCCAAATCTCTTTTTTGCTGTAGGGGCGTTCTGGTAACGAATTTAGAGCAGGATTTCAACTAAATGTTCTCAAACGGTTATTTTGGACAAGATGAAGGTGCGAATTTGATAAATGAAGATTTCACAAATTTTAGCCTTAAATTAGTAAATCCTAAATCTCATCAATCGGTGGATTTACGAGATTTATGGGATTTATAGCGAGAGCGATTGAGATCACGATAGATTTACGCAGAACATCCCAAACACTTTTAATAGAGTCATTAGATTTAGAGGACTTCGTTGCCAAACAGTTTATCATTCAGGATTTAGTAAATCTAGATTTACAGATTTACTAAATCTTAGTAACTTAAAATAAACTTGTTGTAAGAAGAGAAAGAGAATCAAAGGACCTTCAAGGGATTTGTTTTGGGAAGAGTTACAGATAAGTTGTGTTTGTATGAAGTTCGTTTTATATAAAAAAATCATGCTTCCTCGTATCTTCCTTATGAATTCTGAGTTGATTTTTTGTCTTTCTCCTTGCAATGAGATTTGGTGAAACGAAGAGATAAATTTGATGTACGTTTTAATGTTAAATACTTTTTGATGATTTTACACTTCTTTCTTCATTTACTTTTCGATCTGGCCAATTAAAATGTTAAAATTTATTGTGAAACATAAAATCTGAATGGACTATGAGTTCTACAACAAAGTGGAGATCGCATTCAATTTTATGGATGAGAATATAGTCTATAAGGTTGAGTGCAAATAAATAGGGAAATATAATTTCTTGGGCGTAGAATTGGAGATTTTAAAGATGGCAGACTAAAATCCTCAATTCGATTCTAGTGTTTGGAAACTAAAGCGAGAGTTAGCCCTTATGGGAGAGGGAAGTTGGAGTTTTGGAGTGGGATGCAGTATCCTCTCAGCCTAACCACGGATTTAGGGACCAAACATTGGATTAACCAATGTTGTTTATGCACTCGGCAGAAGGTAAAGAGTATAAATACTCCTATTTGGCACAATACAATTTCTACTAATATATATCTTTCACTAACCATAAACTCATTACAAGGGGAATGATGCTTTCTCAAAATTTGAATCTTTCGTTAATTAAAGTAGTAAAGCTTTGTTTAAAATATAGAAAATTTACTTTGAAGTTTAGAAAATTTAGTTTCATTAGCATATTCAAACATTATTGCTTGTGCTTTTCACCTGTAAGTTTTATAAAGTTTAAACATTGTGATTTAGTACTACTGACATAAATTAACACCTTCCTCGTGAGATCGATAACCAGAACTCCAATAGAGCCCTGTATTACTTGTATGATACGTATACTTGTGTTTGTATTCCGGTGTCTAAAAGAAAATATATTGAAATACAAAAACACCGCATTAATAAGCCTACAATTCTTACTCGATCTTCACTTGTTGTTGAGATTGATTTTTGGAACTGTGGTGAATTCTAACCTTCATTAAAATTCAACCAGTTTAAATACATTTTTATATGTTCAAAATCTAGGACAATTTTAATATTTTTCAACAGGTAAGTTCTGTGCTCAAATTGATTATTCCTCTTCTCTTTATTATTGTATTTTTTTAGTGGTTTTCCCTCCTTTTTGTTTTTTTTTTTTTAGTTTGTTTTGTCTCTCTATTTTTTGTACTTGCCTTGTTTGATTTGCATTACAACCATAGATCTTTAAAGGTTTCCTTTCTTCCTTTCTTCCTCTTTAAAGCTTTTAAAGTTTTCAATGTTCTCTTTTTTTTAAGATAAACCTTAAATCCAATTTTTTAATTTGATGGTTGTATTGTATGCTTAAATGTAAAATCCTAAAAATATTTGTTTAAAATGATTTACATACATACCTCTAAATTCTTGTGTATTTATATATCTAACACTTTCTTATCTATAATTACGTAAGTCAATAATTGATCCACGTCAGGTTGAATCAAAATTTAGTAGGATCAATCCATGATCTAGTTTCACTCGTAGGGTAGGTCTCTGAATTTAAGACTTAGCGCATTTAAAGTTTATGTTATAAATTTTTGCAACATAGGACATTTAAAGCTTATGTTTGACATGTGTTCATAGGGTAGGTGTGTGAATTCAGCTCCAACAAAGGATAATGACAAAGTCCTGATTGAATTTCTTTCGAATTAGCCTTGGTCAGATCAAAATTGGATCGTTTAGGTATGTCGAAGGCCAATATGCACCATCCACTTCACTGCTCTGCAAAACTCCTATCTTATCCTCACTACACCCACAACTGCTCTCCCAATCTTGCTCCTACAAAACTCCTATATTTTTATTTTATTTAGGAAGATTTAACTTAAATATTGCATAAATCACGCTTAAATTTTGCTTCTAAATGTCTTATAAGTGTTAGATTAAGGGTTTGTTTGGTTGCGAGCAGGATTCTGCTTGAATAGGATTTAATAAATCTTGCAAATATGAAATTATTTAATCTTAAGATGATTAAATCTTGAAAACTACTTTGTATGTAAGTAAATATTCTTGTTGATACATAGTGTAGGCCTATGAAATTAACTTGAATGATAATCATTTCAAAATTGATTCTTGGTTTGACTCATACATGAACCTAAGATTAAAATAAACATGTCGAGCTACGAGCCAAAATTTGGATCAAATTTATTTGGAGCCTACATCAACTTTGCTCGAAGTCGGATTATTTAACATCTTAGTAATGTTAGTTCTATCAAAGATCATTAAACGGTCGAACATTGACTCGCAATCCATTAAGACGTCTCCCTCTAATAGTTTGTCACCGTAACTACACCAGCCCTCTCACAGATATATTTGTTTCATATTTTATCTCAAATTAAAAGACAATAAAAAAAACTAAACATCCTCATCTCCACAACTCTTAACTAGATTACTTACACACTTCTAAATAAACTCTCAGAAGAAAGTGTTCCACGTGATGTAAGAGTTTTCAATTCTTCCTCCAAAGAAAAATCTAATTTCCATTGCCAAAAATAGAAATTCACTTCAAAAATTATGTTATGCAATGTCATGATAGTCAGGGTTTAGGGTTTAGGGATATATTTCTATTTTATTTTCGAAAAGATGAATTCGATGACTTTTTGTGCCTCCAGAGTATTTCATTGTTACTGCAAATTGTAGTGTTCTCTGCTTGCTTCACGACAAAAGCATAACTATTAGAGATAACTTTACATTTGTCTAAGGAATAAATTAGATAACAGACCTCTTCAAGTAGACAGCCAAGCTTGATGATTCCACCTCCAATATTGATCCAGCGTGGATAGTTTTGTCAGAGAGATAATCTCGTTTAATCGACTGCATTTTTTAAAAAATATTATGATAATATTATTTATTACTTTAATAGTTTTATTTTAAGTTTGATTGTGGTATTACTGTTCAGTGAGACATTACTTTTTATTATGCAATATTCAAAGTAGATATATGTTTTCATGTATAATACGTACAATCAAGACTGATTTTGTTATAAACAATGTTATATTAGACGGGGCAGATAGGTCATTATTTATAAACAATTGCAGTATATCTAATGCAAAACTTCACAAAATAAACAGACACAGAGCTTCCAAACAGCAGATTCCACGCAATAGCTTCCTGGCTGCGCAACAACTATTTAATGAGCTGCGGCTGCCCCAAACAGACCATAAACCTTCTTTGTTTGCTAAAATGTAAAATCATCATAACCGTATATAAAAAAAAGCAACAAGATTATCAGAAATAGAGAAAAACAAAACAAAACAAAAAAACAAAAGAACAGCAAATTTAACCTGGGATTAACATTCAAGCAAATTGATTTACTTTGACACGTCGTTTACAAATTCGAAGATGATAGTATTCAGAAGTAAGCATCACATGTACTATAACTGAAATAACACCCACCATAAAAATTTTAGTACGATAAATGCTGCAAAATAAATTACAATGCAAAAGCATAAACCACCCCAAAAACTACAAGAGAAAATGAAACAAAATTAATTATTTGTTGACATTTATAATCATATATATTAAGATTTCATTTAATATAATTATTTTTATTTATTCATTGTTATTATGATATATTATGGACATAAATGTTAATTGTTTAATTTTCATGTTTACAGTCAATATTTATTTATTTATTTTTTGTTGCAGATTTTCAGTTGTTTTACGCCTGATTTTTCAACAGCTAATTAATTACTGCTGATTTCCAACTATTATTTTTTGCATCTGATTTTCAATCGGATCCCAACCAGTAAATTTGCAGACAAAAAAATTGATTGGTAAAATTTACTGACTAAAAAAATCACCCAAAAACTCTTTCCTACCGAAAAAAACAATCAGTAATATTTTACCTACTATTTTTTCCGGTTGATTAAATTCAGCTTGAAATCAATCAAAAATCTGTGTTACCGGATGAAAAATCAATCATTACTTACTGATTTTTCAGCCCGTAATTACTAAATTTTTTATAATAAAAAAGCTCAAAATCATGTCACTTTTCTGTTGTATTTACAAGTCATCATAACCGTAAACAAAAGCAACAAGATTACCAGAAATAAAAAAATAATTAAAAAAAAAAAAAAACAGCAACAAATTAACCAAGGCTTAACTTTCAGGCAGATTGGTTTACTTTGAAGCGGTCATTTACAAATTCCAAGATGATAGTATTCACAAGTAGACACTACATATATTATAATCTGGTATAGCACCCACCACAAGAATTTTAGTAGGATAAATGCTGCAAAACAAATCACCTCAATGCAGTAACATCAACGCCCCAAAAGCTACAAGAGAATATGAAAAATAAATCTAATGAAAGAATTCTGTGTGGTTTTTGGGACGTCTTCTAAAGTGGAGGAAAATCATCTAAGCTGTTAATCATAAGCCATCAATAGGTGTGAAAGGCACAGCCTTATTTCTAGAAACCCAGTAGCCAACAAAGACTGAAACGCAGAAGGCGATCACTGACAGAAGCAAAGAAAAGGCAGTAGCAGCATCCCACGAACTTTTGGATGAAGTCATGTAAGAAGAGGAAGAAGGCGCCACTATGTCCAATGGCAACCAATCACAGCTAGCGGAATAGTGTTGAGACTTGATCCATGGTTTCCCTCCAGTTGGATACCAGAAAGCAGCAGCCACCCTGCTCGTCTCTCCAATAACAAACTGCACATCCTGAAATTTTTGAATCACAGTAACTTGGTATTAGTAAGCTGAAATAGCTATATCTATACAACAACAACAACAACAACAAAGCTTTATTCCCACTACGTGGGGTCGGCTACATGAATCCTTTTTCTCCATTACATCCTCTTTAGTGTCAATTTTTCATTTAGTTCTAATAAATTAAGATCATTTTTTATATAATAAGCCAAAGTCTTCCTGAATCTACCTCAGCCTTTCTTAACGTAAGCCCAATCTAAAACATCTACTCTCCTTATCGGATCATCAGATTGTCGACGTTTAATGTGACCAAACCATCTAAGACGACTCTCTAATTTTGTCCGTCACGGGAGCTAAACCACCCTATCACGGATATATTAATTTTACATTTTATCTCTAAGTGTAAAGCCACTCATCACATAATCATTCTCATCTTGGCAACACTTAACTTAGTATTGTGCTTCTCTTTTTGTTGGAATATTTGCTTAGGGCTGCTCACAAGTTTTCAAGTTTTGTTGGATTAAGATTAGTCCTTAATCATAGGAATTAGTTTTATTTTCTTTAAATCTTGTTTTAAAGTTTTTGATTTCTTTTAGCTATTTTTATGGACGTTGATTAGGGAGCTTTTATAACTTTCCTTTTTCTCTGATTTTGTATTTGGCGACATTTCTATTTTTAGAGTTGCTGCTCTCTTTTTCGAATTAAGAAGATTCAAACTTCTTCTTCTACCTCTTTCTCTTGTTCAAGAAACCTTCAATTGGCATCAGAGCTCACTTCTTAAGGGGCCAGTGTGTGCGTGCGGCTTTTATGGAGATCGGCACCAGTTTTTTCTCGATCATTCCACCCTTGTTCGACGGTGAGAACTATTGGATTTGGGCGGTACGCATGGAGACTTACCTGGAAGCCCTGGATCTCTGGGAAGCAGTAAAAGAAGATTACGATATCCCTCCTCTTCCTGACAATCCCACCGTGACACAGATTAAAAAAGAAAAGAAGAGTAAGACGAAGAAATCCAAGGCAAAAGCCTGTCTGTTTTCTGCAGTTTCCTCCACAATCTTCACTCGAATTATGTCATTAAAAACAGCAAAGGAGATCTGGGATTATCTCAAAGTCGAGTATGAGGGAGATGAAAGAATTCGAGGGATGCGAGTATCGAATTTAATTTGTGACTTTGAGTTGCAAAAGATGAAGGAGACAGAAAATATAAAGGAATACTTTGACAGGCTACTCAACATAGCAAATCGCGTCAAATTATTGGGTTCTTCATTGGAAGATTCAAGGATTGTTCAGAAACGATTGTTCAGAAAATCCTTGTAACAGTGCCTGAAAGATTTGAGGCTACCATCACCACCTGAGAAAACACAAAGGATCTGATAAAGATTACTTTGTCAGAACTCTTAAGTGCCTTGCAAGCACAAGATCAAAGGCGTGCAATGAGGGAAGGAGCCATTGAAGAAGCCTTACAAGTTAAGCATCAAGAAGATGAAAAGAATTGAAGATTCAAGAACAAGAAGTCTCAAGCCACAAATGGACAAAGTTCTACATCTGGGAACAGAAGCAAAGTTGGAATAAAGAAAGATTTTCCTCCATGTCAGCATTGTGGCAAGAAAGGTCATCCTCCTTTTAGATGTTGGAGAAGACCGGATGCAAAGTGCAGCAAGTGTAATCAATTGGGACATGAAGCTGTCATTTGTAAGAATGAAAATCAGCAGCAAGAAGATGAAGCAAAAATGACAGATCAAGAAGAAAAATATTAGTTTTTCGTTGCAACTTGCTTCACGGGTCATGAAACAAGTGAAAGCAGGCTTATTGATAGTGGCTGCACTAATCATATGACACATGACAAGGAGTTGTTCAAGGAATTAAAAAGTACCGAGTCTAAGAAGGTCATAATTGGGAACGGTGATTATATTGCAGTCAAAGGAAAGGGCACGGTACCATTGCAAGCTGTTCAGGAACCAAATTGATCACTGATGTTCTCTATGTACCAGATATTGATCATAACTTGCTCAGTGTGGGTCAATTGATAGAGAAGGGATTCAAAGTGATCTTTATGGAAAATGCCTGTGTGATAGAGGATGTTACAGGCCAAAAGATGTTCGAAATCAAGATGGCAGGGAGGAGTTTTTTACTCAATCCAATGCAGGAGGAGCAATCAGCCTTTCTAATCAAAGAAAGTCCTTCAATGATATGGCACAAGAGACTCGGGCATTATCATTATCAAGGACTATTACAGATGAAGTCAAAAGGAATGGCAACTGGGCTTACGGAGCTCGATGATCATATACCATCCTATAAGGCTTGTCAATTTGGAAAGCAAAACAGGAAGTCTTTTCCAAAATCAGCATGGAGAGCCACTCATAGGCTGCAGTTAGTTCACACAGATATTTGTGGACCTTAGAGAACTCCCTCATTAGCAGGTAGTAGATATTATATTGTGTTCATTGATGATTTCACTCGAATGTGTTGGATTTTTTTTCTTAAAATCTAAATCAGAAGTGGCCGGAGTATTTTTGAAGTTCAAAAGGTTTGTGGAAAATCAAAGTGGCAATAAAATTCAAATATTGAGGTCTGACAATGGCAAGGAGTACACGTCAGAAAATTTCAACACATTTTGTGAAGAGGCTGGCATTGAACATCAGTTAACAACTCCTTACACTCCACAACAAAATGGAGTTAGTGAAAGAAGAAATAAATACATTCTAGAAATGACTAGATGTATGTTGCATGAGAAGAATCTACCCAAACATTTTTGGGCTGAAGCGGCTCATACGGCAGTTTATTTGCAAAACAGATTACCAATAAAAGCAGTCAAGGATCAGACACCTTATGAGGCATGGTATGGTTATAAACCTTCTGTAAGCTTTCTCAAAGTATTTGGTTGTTTGTGTTTCACTCATACTCCAAAGAACAAGAGAGACAAGTTAGACAAAAGAGCACTTCCAAGTATCTTTATTGGCTACAGCACTGTTTCAAAAGCTTATAAAAGTTTTCAACCACAAACTGGAAAAAATGTTATAAGCAGAGATGTCCACTTTATGGAAGACAAAGAATTGAATTGGGTTAAGACAAAAGGAAATCAGCCAAACAGTAACTGATCTGCAGCATGAGTTTCCTACTTCAAGTATGGACGAAGGAGAAAATTGGCAGAATGAATTGGTGGATGATGCTCCTGTAAGAGGTACTAGATTACTTACTGACATTTATGAAAGATGCAACATAGTTGTATGTGAACCTACAGATTTTGAAGTTGCCATGAAAGATAAAAATTGGGTGGCTGCAATGGAGGAGGAGTTATCCATGATTGAGAAGAACAAAACATGGGAGTTGGTTGATCGACCCCAAAATACGAAGGTGATTGGAGTCAAATGGGTGTACAGAACCGAGCTTAATGCTGATGGCTCAATTAACAAGTATAAAGCAAGACTTGTGGTTAAAGGCTATGCTCAAGTTTTTGGCGTGGACTACTCAGATACCTTTGCACCAGTTGCTCGTTTAGACACCATAAGACTTTTACTTGCTATAGCTGCTCAAATGAATTGGAAAGTGTATCAGCTTGATGTAAAATTTGCTTTTTTAAATGGCATCTTGCAGGAAGAGATATATGTTGAGCAACTCGAAGGTTTTGTGAAGAAAGGAGAGGAGGACAAAGTTGTTCTTCTCAAGAAGGCTCTTTATGGATTGAAACAAGCTCTAAGAGCTTGGTATAGCAAGATAGATGACCACTTGCTAAGCTTAGGCTTTAAAAAAAGCCTGTCTGAGGCTACTCTTTATGTCAAACATCAATATAATGATGTTTTGATAGTTTCTCTTTATGTTGATGATCTTTTATTGACAGGAAATAATGTAAGCCTTATTGAAAACTTCAAGCAAGAGATGATGAAGGTGTTTGAGATGACAGATCTTGGGTTGATGACTTTTTTCCTTGGAATGGAAATCAAGCAAGCAGAGCACGAAGTCTTTATTTGCCAGAAGAAATATGCCAAGGAGATTTTGAAAAAGTTTAAGCTTGAAGAATGCAGGGAAGCAAACACTCCTATGAATCAAAAAGAGAAGCTATGTAAGGAAGATGAAGCTGATAAAGTTGATGAAAGACATTTTAGAAGTTTGATTGGTTGCTTAATGTATCTTACAGCAACACGTCCTGATATTTTAAATGTTGTAAGTATTTTATCCAGATCTATGCATTGTGCAAGTGAATTGCATCTCAAGGCAGCCAAAAGAGTAATTCGATATGTCAAGGGTACAAGTGGTTTTGGTATTAAATTTACAAGGAGTTCAAGCTAGTTGGTTTTTCTGATAGTGACTGGGGAGGTTCCATTGATGATATGAAGAGTACTTCTGGCTATTGTTTTACTGTTGGATCAGGTATTTTCTCGTGGAATTCGAAGAAGCAAGAAACAGTAGCTCAATCTACAGCTGAAGCAGAATTCGTTGTTGCAACAACTGCTGTAAATCAAGCATTATGGCTGAAAAAAAATTTTATTGATCTCAATATGGAGCAGAATGAAAGTACTAAGATTTTCGTTGACAATCAAGCTGCTATTGCCATTTCTCATAATCCTGTGTTTCATGGGAAAACTAAGCATTTCAATATCAAGTTTTTTCTAAGAGAAGTTCATAAAGAAAAATATGTGACTCTGACTTATTGCAAATCTGAAGATCAGTTGGCAGACTTGTTCACAAAACCGATTCCAGTTAGCAGGTTTGAATTTCTGAGGCAGAAGATTAGTGTTCACAGCTCCTAAAGCAAGGAGGAGTGTTGGAATATTTGCTTAGGGCTGCTCACAAGTTTCCAAGTTTGGTTGGATTAAGATTAGTCCTTAATCATAGGAATTAGTTTTATTTTCTTTAAATCTTGTTTTAAAGTTTTTTATTTCTTTTAGCTATATTTTTATGGACGTTGATTAGGGAGCTTTTATAACTTCACTTTTTCTCTGGTTTTGTATTTGGCGGCATTTCTATTTTTAGATCTGCTGCTCTCTTTTTCGAATTAAGAAGATTCAAACTTCTTCTTCTTCCTCTTTCTCTTGTTCAAGAAACCTTCACTTTTAAATGCCAACATTCCGCACCATAGAGCATTGCGGGTATCACCACCATCTTATAAAATTTTCCTTTCAGTCTATATCTATAATGGAGAAAAAACCTGAGTTGGAAACATAAATACAGTACATATCTCCTAAATATAAAGAATGAAGTCGGAAAAAACAATTTTAGAGCTCTATTAGCTCAGAGCTTTATTATTAAGGTTGAAGATGGTTCAATAAGTGTAATTAATGAATAAAATAGATGAAATTACAAAGACAGTTTTCCATAAAACCATCAATAATAGTATGAAAGTGTGACATTAGATTTTAATAAATTACCTAATGAAGGTATTTATAGGATTCATTTCTTTTTAAATATGCGTTTTCTATGCTTCCGATGGAATACAGCAAAAATGCCATTTATATACATACAAGCTAAGCACCTGTTGGTGTTAGTCATATAGTAAATCAAACTCAATATATCAAATTGAAGGAATTATTTAGGGTGAAAAACGGGTTAACCTGTTGAGAACGGTCCATTGTCCTTAGAGGCCTTGTAAACTCGAAATAATATGTACCCTTCACGCCATTTTTTGAATATGGGCTATCATCTTCAACCAGCCCTGAAATATTTTTTATTCAAACATTGAACCATAAAAAAAAATCAGGAGATGCACAGAGTCAACATATTGCAGTTTTACTCAGTAAACCAAGGGAAATAAACGTGCACTCATAACACCTAGCTTGGGATGATTCTTGAAGCCGGTTAATGCATGCTAAAACTGCAATGGGAGATAAAATTCAAAGGGGAAGAACACAATGCAAATGACGCTCTCAAATAATTCTATGTTAATCTGTTGGTAAGAAGCGATCACTCCCAGGAAGCGGGTACAGAATGCTGATCAAAAACTGACAAGAAGGATAGCAAGTTAAAATGCATCTTTTATTGTGACAAACCATCTAACAAGTTATTTTTATCCTACTAAGGGATTCAACATGTTATCCAGCTTGCTATTTTTCACTGAATCAAGAAAAATATACTTTTCTAAATATCCCTAAAATGCTGACTAAAACCTGACATGAGTTCTTAAATTCTCCTGAGAACGTGAGCTCACCGCAAGCAATATCTAACATGCAATACTTAAAACGCTGGTAGGTTCTGCATGTATATATGGCCTAAATATGCCTGCATTGCTACATGCTTTGTTCATCAATGAATGAAAATCAGTTTTAAAGAAAAAGCTCGCTCCCACAAGAAGAGTTGAGCTTTCAGATTATGCAATAGGATCCCACAATAGAGCAGGGGAAGAAATATCCTACATCAGTAATGAGCAAAATCATATATAAAGGAAAAATACCTGAATGGATAGTGATCATACTATGCCACCATGCCCCTTGCCAATCATTTTGTGCGGAAGAACTGTTTCCTGAGACATTTTTTTGATAAAGGTGCATAAATAGTAAGCAAATAAACCCAAAATAGTTGTCAAGAAACACATCATTAGCATTGATGGTTCATATTTATTAATCCCTTTACATCCATTTAAGTTAACTGAATTTTATTCAAGCCCTTTCAAAGGGCTATAAGCTATGCAACCTTTCATAAGCACTTCTTTCTTTCTAATATTTTCAGTCTTTTAGCTTCTAACTTCATGGTACACCTTATGCTCTCCATGGAATAAGACAAAACTGGCAAAAGCTATTTCATACTAGAGTGCAGATAAATATGCAGAACAAACATTAAAAAAATTTACATATTCATTACCAAAGTTATTTGCATTTTGAAAATAAAATACAAAGCCTACCTTTTAGTCATTCGCAATTTTCTTGGGCATTTCTTTTAGATTTCGCTAACAATACATTTAATACGATATTTTCAGTAACTGCAACTTTCATAATATCATATATAACAATTTCTCAATGTAACATCCAAATTGTAAAATGCATCTACAAATACTATTCATTTTAATCATTTTGGTGTCTCGGATTTACACAGCATAGGCCATAAAATGCAAAGCTGGATGATAGAGTCGTAAATGTATGGGCTATTGTATAGCTAAATGCCAAAGTAAACAGGCTAACAAGTAGTGTAGCATTCTACCAGATGACCAAATAGAAATGGTTCTAATCATTTTCATAAAGCCCTAAGGATAACGATAGAAATCACAGCTACGAAAGCAAAACTGTTAAAATTATATTTATTGGTGCTACAAACAATAGAGGGGAAGGCATAATAGAATATCGCTCCATCAAATTTAGGTAGGCTTGAAGTAGCCCTTATTGAGAGCATTTTAAGTATAAAGATTTGACTCAAAAATATAATAACTTGAGAATCAAATGATAAATTATCATTACATCTTTCCTTAATTTTAGATAGAGAAATCAGACCATGAAAAATTTGTTCCTTTTTAGTCAAAAAGGGTATGGCTGACCGAGGTTCGCCACTAAGGATCCAATCGTGACGTAGGAGAAATTGAATTCAAGGCTTTTTTAATATCCTAGCCTTACTCAACTTAAGAATCCTATTGATTTATTGCATTAATATTTTCTCCTTTTATGGATTATTATGTATCTGTACAAATATGACATAACTTTTAATGTAATTAAAGAGAATATAGCTGTAATCAATTAGGTTCTTTCCTTATCTAAGAAGTGGTATTCCTATAAGAAGATGTATCTTGTAAGGCATCAAGTATGAAAGAAAAAGGATTCTCTTCTATTTGTTTATATTTTTATGGTATCAGAGAGGGGATAATCGCTCGGAAATAAACTCTCCATCCCGATCCCCTTCCTCTACAGAGCTCGCCGCCCATACCTTCGAAAGCCGAACCCAAGAACTGGGAAGACGACGACAAGATCGCGGATCGCTGCAAGCAACCGGGGAAGGCAATGACGGGATCGCGACCTACAAATCGTGACACACAGAGAATCCGACGACGGGATCGCGGCCTACAAAAACTTCGAACTCCAGTGTTTGTTTTCTCCATCACCCGATCTACCTGAAACTCAAACCGTCTCCTTGTGCAGTCGTGAGCAAACTCTTCCTCTATCATGTCTGAAAATTTTGCTACCTCCACTCAATTCTCCACCCTGCCGTCGGCTTCTGCACCACTCTCCTCTAGAACCACCGAAAATCATCCAGTAAAAACCACCACAATCCGACTCAATGGTGATAATTTTTTACGCTGGTCACAATCGGTGAGGATGTACATTAGAGGAAGAGGAAAGATAGGCTACCTAACAGGGGAAATCCGTGAGCCAACCACTGCAGATCCATCCCATGCAATCGGGATGCCGAAAATTCCATGATAATGACTCGGTCGGTGAACTCTATGGAAGAGGAGATAGGCGCAAACTACATGTGTTACTCTACTGCCAAAGAACTCTGGGAGAATGTGACACAAATGTATTCAGATATGGGCAACCAATCTCAAGTTTATGAACTCTCCTTAAAACTTGGTGATATTCATCCGGGGAAATAATTCTGTCACAAAATACTTTAATTCTTTGAAGAGAATATGACAAGATCTAGAATTATTTAATGATCAAGAGTGGAAGTGCCCTGACGATGCTAGTAGGTATAAGACCATTGTTGATGCAAATAGAATTTTTAAATTTCTTGTTGGTCTTAATGAGGATTTTGACGAGGTAAGAGGTATAATCATTGGAAGAAATCCCCTGCCATCAATCCACGAGGCCTTCTCGAAAGTGCTTCGTGAAGAAACTCGAAGAGGAGTAATGCTCAACAAGAAATCCACTGCTACCAGCATACCTGAGACCATACCTGAGACCTCGGCATTCAACTCTGAAGTTCATATCAGCAAGCGGAATGTTCCACATCCACAAAAGAATGAGGAGAAAACACGGGTGTGGTACGATCATTGCAACAAGCCACGACACACTAAAGAAACATGCTGGTATCTCCACGGGAAGCCTGTCGATTGGAAGCCACGGAACAAGCGCCAACAACCTACCGCAAATACTGCTGCAGAACAGATCAACCCATTCAGCAAGGAACAAATCGATCAACTCCTGAATCTGCTAAACCCCACTTCAGCTACGGGTACTTCAAAGTGTTCTATGGTACATGCAGGTAGAAATTTAAACCCTTGGATTATTGAATCTGGAGCTTCTGATCATATGACAAATCTACACCATTTATTTTATTCATATAACCCATGTTTTGGCCATGAAAAAATTTAGTATTACTGACGGTAGTTTCTCTATCATGCAGGAAAAGCGCAACATTAAACTGTCCAAAAGTATAAACCTTAAATCTGTACTTCATGTTCCAAAACTCAAATGTAACATTTTATCCGTCAGCAAAATTTCAAAAGATTCTAACTGTCGTGTAATTTTTTGTTAATCTTCTTGTGTTTTTCAGGACCAAAAGTCGGGGATGACGATTGGGAAAGCTAAAGAGATAGGAGGACTTTACTACTTTACGAACTCTATTCCTAGTAATAAAAAGGTTCAAGCTTACAATAACAGATAAGTTCAAACCCCGCATTAGAAAAAATAATGGAACGACATCTTAGATAAATTTCATCCAAGTTTTCCTTATTTAAAACATCCGTTTCCTCATATGTTTACGGGTGTTAATTGTAACTTATTTCAACGTGAAACATGTTATTTGGCAAAAAATCATCACATAAATCTTGCTCCAAAAACATACTATCCTTCAAAACCTTTCTGTTTGATCCATAGTGATGTTTGGGTATCTTCAAAAATCAAAACTTTATCTGGAAAAAGGGGTTTTGTGACTTTATTGATGATCACACCAGAATATGTTGGGTTTATCTCATAAACAAAAATCGAAGTCGAAAAAATATTCCAAGATTTTTACAAATACGATCGAAACTCAATTGAAACAAAAATACGCATCCTAGATCGAACAACTGAACCGAATACTTTAATGAATGTGTGGGAGTTTTTAAGAAAAAAGCGCATAATTCATTAATCTAAATGTCGTGATACTCCACAACAAAACGAATCATTGAAAGAAAAAATAGACATTTACTCGAATTTGCTTCAGCAGAATGATGTTTTCAATGAACGTTCCTAAATATTTATGGGGGGTTGTCATTTTAACAGCCTCATATCTAATAAACCGAATACCTACTCGTGTTTTACAATATACTACTCCTCTAAACAAACTAAAAAATAGTTTTTCAAATCTACGAATATCTTCAAATATTCTTTTAAAAATCTTTGGATGCACATGTTTTGTTCATATTCCGAATAAATATCGATCAAAATTAAATCCAAACTCTGAAAAATGCATTTTTCTTGGATAACTCAAACAAAAAGGGTTACAAGTGTTTTAATCCTGTCACAAAAAAACTTACATCAGTATGGATGTGATCTTCATGGAAAAAATTCCTTTCTTTCACAAAAACCCTCTTCAAGGGGAGTATAGTACAGATGAAGAAGATGATTTTTGGCACATTTCTGATCCTTTACCTAGAATTGTTCGATAAAAATGAATCTGAGATACTTGTTGAGAATAATAAAAACCATGAAAATTCTAGTCAAAAGATACCAAAAATTATCTTATCTAACACAGGGGGAGAAATACTGCAGGATAAGACAACTGAACCGCTGGTTTATTCAAGGGAGTTCATAAAAGGAAAAATGTCCAAATTGAATCTTTAGCTCCCTCACAATCTGAAGAACCGAATGATGGTCCACAAAAAAACACAGGTAATTTCCAATCCTGATCTCTTCGTTATAGAAGCTCAAAATCCAGAAGTTATAAATTTGGATCTTCCTATAACCTTTAGGAAAGGAACATGTTCTTCTACCAAACATCCCATTACAAAATATCTATCCTACAAAAAAATCTCACACAAACATCAAGTTTTATTGTCAAAAATTTCTAATCTGTCTGAACCTAGAACAATACAGGAAGCACTTAGTAATCTGAATTGGAGAATGGCAGTAAAGGAAGACATGAATGCTCTGTTAAAAAATGGAACCTGAGAAATTGTCACGTTGCCAAGAGATAAGTGCACTGTTGGGTGTAAATGAGTCTTCACTGTCAAAGCTGATGAGAGTGTCGAAAGATATAAAGTACGACTAGTAACGAAATGATTCACACAGACTCAAAGAATTTACTATCAGGAGACATTTGCTCCGATATCCAAGATAAACTCTATTCGTGTTCTACTGTGCAGCAAACCGTGATTGCTCCTTACATCAGCTCGACGTTAAAAACGCCTTTCTAAATGGTGAATTAGAGGAGGAGGTATTTATGGATCTTCCACCAAGATTTGAGAAGAAGTTTGGAGAAGACAAGGTGTGCAAATTGAAGAAATCCTTGTATGGGCTCAAGCAATCTCCCCGCGCCTGGTTTGAGAAGTTTGGAAAGGTGATTAAAAAGTATAGATATGCTCAGAGTCAGGCTGATCATACTATGTTCTACAAACATTCCAAAACAGGTAAACTTTCTATATTTATTGTCTATGTCGATGATATTATCCTTATAGGAGATGACAATAAGAAAATTGAGATATTGAAAGAAAGATTGGCACAGAATTTGAGATAAAAAATCTAGGGCCGGTAAAGTACTTTCTCAGCATTGAATTTGTCAGATCAAAGGGATTTGTATTAGCCAACGAAAGTATGTACTTGACCTACTCAGTGAAACCGGAATGCTGGGATGCAAAGTAGCTGAAACCCCAATTGAACCAAATAAAAGGTTACAAGTAACAAATGAAATAGATGGTGTTAATAAAGAACAATATCAGAGATTGGTAGGAAGGCTAATATATCTTTCACACACTCGTCCTAATATAGCTTTTGTTGTTAGTATAGAAAGCTAGTTTATGCACTCTCCAAATGCTCATCAATTGGAGGCGGTATATCGAACTCTTAGATATTTGAAAGGAACGCCTGGAAAAGGTCTACTATTCAAGAAAAATGAGCACCTACAGATAGAAGCATATACAGACGCAGATTGGGCTGGGAGTGTTACAGATAGACGGTCAACCTCAGGGTACTGCATTTTTCTGGGAGGAAACTTAGTAACTTGGAGGAGTAAGAAACAAAGTGTCGTAGAAGAAGCGATGCTATGCTCGAATTCGGATATGTGGCTCACGGATATGCGAAGTTCTATGGATTAGAAGAATTCGAAAGAGTTAAAAATTCATAGTCCACCACCAATGGACGTGTATTGTGATAATAAATCGCAATCGTCATCGCCCACAATCCCGTCCTTCAGTGATCAAACAAAGACACGTAGAGATGAACAAACATTTCATCAAAGAAAAAATTGACGACGGAGATATCTGCATGGTGTACGTTCCTTCCTACAACTAAATAGCAGATATTCTAACAAAGGGTCTTCACAAGAGACAGTTTGACAGTTTAGTGTGCAAGTTGGCTCTAAAATACATTTTCATGCCAACTTGAGGGGGAGTGTTGAAAATCCAATTGATTTATTGCATTAATATTTTCTCCTTTTATGGATTATTGTGTATCTATACAAATATGGCATAACTTTTAATGTAATTAAACAGAATATAGTTGTAATCAATTAGGTTCTTTCCTTATCTAGGAAGTGGTATTCCTATAAGAAGATGTATCTTGTAAGGCATCGAGTATAAAAGAAAAAGGATTCTCTTCTATTTGTTTCTGTTTTTAATTTTCATAAAGCCCTAAGGATGACAATAGAAATCACAGCTACGAAAGCAAAACTGTTGAAATTATATTTATAGGTGCTACAAACAATAGAGGGGAAGGTATAATAGAACATCGCTCCATAAAATTTAGGTAGGCTTGAAGTAGCTCTTATTGAGAGCATTTTAAGTATAAAGATTTGACTCAAAAATATAATAACTTGAGAATCAAATGATAAATTATCATTACATCTTTCCTTAATTTTAGATAGAGAAATCAGACCATGAAAAATTTGTTCCTTTTTAGTCAAAAAGGGTATGGCTGACCTAGGTTCGCCACTAAGGATCCAATCGTGATGTAGGAGAAATTGAATTCAAGGATTTTTTAGTATCCTAGCCATACTCAACTTAAGCAAGTGGAAACCTCTAGCAAAAGCAAATATCTCTTGTTATTGGCTAGTTGAAGCTAAGGTTGGTCTCCTTCCCAAAAGTTCAAATGGTGCAGATCAACCAAATTGTAACAGAAAGACTTCACACATTTAAGATGTTGGATTATTAAAAAAATAAAATTATAAGAAAAACAATGTAGCTATCCAAAAAATGGTACATAGCTTTAAATCTTAAAAAGATCAATACAAATGTAAGAGGAGGTTGAAATCTTATGGTATAGGATAGAAGAAATGAAAGATCATCAGATTGATGAATGAGAGCATGAAAAAATTACAAGGTCGCTGCTAAAATAGTAGTGGTAGATTAATTTTGTGCTATAACGTGTGTTAATTCAACATCACCAATGATGCCGGGAAAAAAAAATTGAGGATTCATAAATTAAAGCTACTATTAAATCAGATAGCTTTCTATAAACAAAATTAGACGACAGTAAAATTGAAGACTAATTGATGATGAGATGCTAAAGGATATCTAAGAATTTAAGGAAATTTTTGAAATAAATAAAAAAAGCAAATCTAATTAATTTCACAAATCAAACTTATGGAGTGCACTTTTTATCAATATTAAAGGAACTATAAAAGTCAATTGAAGATAATGAGATGAAATAGAATAAGAACTGCGATTGAAAAAAACCGAGTCTCATATTGGCACAAGGGGATGAATTGACCGAAAATTAGCCATCACACTTGTACCATACTCGAAGGAAGCACATATTGAACTTGCACTTATAAGCTCTAAGCTGGAAAGAATTTTCTTTTAAAATCAAAAGTTACGAATTAAATGCTTGAAATCATTATTTGTAGACTTCTCACAGCCTAGATTAGTGGATAAGGTTGGCACGGGATCAATCTAAATTTAAGTTTAAAGCAATCCTAAACCAAAAAAAGTTCCAAAACAACCAATTCAACTTCCAAAAAAAAAAGCTTAATCTTTATGACAAACCAACATAATTCCACACCAACATAAACTTAGCGTACACCATAACTGATTCCAATCAAGATTTCAATAAAAAAATAGATTTCAATGAATTGAACAATTCACGCAATCAACTAAACTAATTGTCTGCCATGAAAGGTTGTACTTAACCTAAATGTTCTTCCAATTCTCCCACTACAGGAAATGTTGAAATTAGCATCTAATATTTTTATCGGATTTTTCCAACTCAAATATTGGCATCGGTTTTGCGTCTGATTTGCATCGAAAAATGGGAGTCAATATTTGCGTTGGATTTTGCGCCTGCTTCGCAACAAAAATTTTGACGCAAACGCTAAACTAAAAATGTCGAATTAAGAATCTGGATTGCGACAGAATTTACGTCGAAGAAGTCGATGCAAACACATATTTAATCGCGTAGAATTATGTTCGACGCAATTTGATAAAAATTCTCAGGCACACTCCGCAATTAGATAATTATGTCAAAATAATCCGATGCAAACGCTAATGCCCTAATATACATTTCCCGCTCCTCCAGCTTCATTTCTTCTCCCTCAATCCCGAAACCCTCATTTTATGACTTCCCCTCTCCCAGTTTCACCCAACTCCGACGAAACCCTTGCGTACGACTTCCCCCTCTCCCAGTTTCGTCCATCTCCGACGAAACCCTCACTTATCTCCGTCCCCCATCCAGGTTTCTCTCAAAACCCTCGCCTTCATGGACGAACCATCGTGATACAGTCGTAATTAGAGCTAGCTGGGAAGACAACAATGGGATTGCGGCTTACAGAGACCACCGAAACTAAAAAATTTTTCCTCTAACAGAAACCATTAAGGAAGGTATGTTTTTCAATGATGATATTTTTTATGTGATGATAGATGATCAAATCATTAAAATTAGTGAACGTTTAGATATGTCAAATCTATTGTTCAAAGTAACGGTGATAAAGATGAAAATGTTATTAGCGGAAATTTAAGTTGGATGGAAATATTTGGGATGTGTAAATTTGTAATTCTCTCCCTTTTGATATACTTGAGCTTTACTAATCAAGACAATCGTTATTACTGAATGTTAAGCTTTATTAAGGCATTTAGTTGGCAGATTTAACTCCACCATGCTTAGTCATTTTAATTTTGAAGTAGCATAGACTTTTGAGTTTAAAAATTGTCCTCAAACTTCTTTTAGGAAAACATGCTTGCTGAAGACAGGTCTGCAAACAAGTCTTAAAAATGGATGAACTTCAACTAAATTCATGCGTTGTTGTACTTACATGTCTCGTTGAAAAAAGAAACCTTAGACTCCATTAAAAATTTGAATTAAGGTCTCAAATATGAAGTTTGGGAAGGCATGCATACAAATAATTTTTTATTTTATTTTATTTTATCTTTATTTATCTTGTTTTTGATACCGAATAAATCTAGTCAAATATCATTGTGTAAAAAAAATGTGCATAGTGTTTAGTTAAGCAAATCTAGGTGTTGAGCTATGGTTAGCAAATACACTTAATTAGATGCAGTGAATAATGTTGGGAAGCTGCAAATAGTTATTGTTCAAGCTACATTTTTTTTTTACATCAAGGATTTTAAGAGGTAACTATGGTCGTTTGCTTTAGTATTAAATGCAGAGGTCTAAATGATATTGTTGATTCTGAACTAGAATTTGTTTGTCTGAATAAATATTTGTTGTGGATTTTATATATAACTGAGAGAGAACGAAAAAGAAGAGAGCAAGAAATTTTTTATGTATTTTTAATTTCTGAAATATTTGAAATTATATTGAGAGTGTAGATGTACATTTTTGATAATTTAAATTAGTATTTGTTATAACATGTCATTTTTCATTGTTGGTATTTGTTTGTGATGTAATTTACTTCTTATTGTGATCATTAGTATTATTTTTATTTGTGTTCAGGTTCTATGAATCAAGAAGTTATTTTAAATTTTTTTTCTCGGTTAAATGTTTGCGTCGAATTAACGTCGACTTTTCCGACATTAATTCGACGCAAAATCCGACAGTAATTTTGAGGCGTCATTTGGGATGACAAGTATGACATAAAAGTTATTTTCGAGTAAAATTCGACGAATGTTGAGTAATCGAACCTTGTTTTACAATCGAAGTCCATTCCGACACAAATTGGACAAATCTCGGTTTTGCATCAATTTTGTCCGACGCAAAATTACATGATTCTTGTAGTGTCCTTTTCTAGTATCAACTTCTTAGAAGACCTTGTCAATTTCCAAGAGCTTCCTGTTTGCGTGTTGAGTTGTAAAACCTCCTTCTGTAAATTGCCTATAGCTCATGCATAACAACTTCGAGAATATTAAAAGTCGCCTCTAATAACAACTATTTATTTGCCTGCCAGGAACTTCATAACTACATGAGATGTTGAGACCATCACTTTGAAAGTGGTCAATAGGGATCAGCACGAATGGCATCGTATGTTGTTGGAGAATCAAACATGACAAAGCTGGTCATAGATGTGAAATGCTCACCTCCTTCTCCCCAAGTGACTGGCAACGCTATAGCTCAAAAAGTCTCCTTTCAAACACCAAATAATCCAAATAATGACCTTGATGTGGGATTAAGGAGTGAAGTCCCCAAAATTCATATTATATTATATATGTACATACCTTTGGATAGAATATTTACTGAAATTCCATTGACTATAAAAATGCTATCCATTTGATAATTTGTGGTCAATGTCATGACCGTAATACAATCATTATACATGTCTTCTTTGGCAAAGATCAACATTCGTGAAGGTAATGAGCGGCTAGCTAGTTGAGCGTTTATTGGGTGGGAAACTTCTGGACCGTCCTGTCCAAAGATGGTTGGGATTACATCTGCGATGCAGATAGCTTGTATTGGAACAGGTTTGTTTCTTATGTCATTGGCTAGTATTTTTCTTGTCTCATTGTGTTCGCCTCAAGTATAACACTATCATTGTCGCCTCAAGTATAACACTATCATTATCGGGTACCGAGCCCCAAATGCAAAAAGTTGAGGGTTGTGTTAAATATTCAGCAACTATAAAAAAAAATTTTGTCAAAAAACTATGACATGAATATTTTAAATCAGTGTGTCAAATCTAGGGTATCTCTTAGAAGCGATTAATTATATTGCTTGAAAATAATTACAATGAGTAACACTGTTGTTGCCGGTCCCAAGCCCGGATGTGAAAAGTGGAGGGTTGCGTTAGGTAGTCGACAGCCAGCGTAAAACGTGTCGAAAAAAAAATCATGACATGAATCCTTTTGATCATTGTGTAAGTGCTATAGGCGTCCCCAGAGCGACGCGTTATATGGCTCGAATACAGTGGAAAGTGTGCAAGGCCGCTACATCGGCGTCTCAGGTGTAATGTCGAGAAGCAAGGGTTCCTACATTACGGACGAATGCGGGTAAAGAAGTTAATCCACGATACTTAGTATTAGAATAGTGATCTTGGAATATAGGTACTCTCAATGGTAAATTAATTGAATTGGTTGATATTATGATCCATAGAAAGATAAATATCTTATGTATTCAAGAAACTAAATGGGTTGGAGAAAAAGCTAAGGAGATTGATAATTTAGGTTTTAAACTATGGTATTCTGGTAAGAGTCGTATTAGAAATGGTGTAGGTGTAATTATAGATAAGAGTTTGAAAGATAATATTGTTTAAATTAATAAAGTTGGTGATAGAATTATAGGACTTAAGATTATTATTGATACTACGATTTTTAATATTATAAGTCACTTATGCTCCTCAAATCGGTTTAGATATAGTGCCTAAAGATAAATTCTGAATGATTTAGAAACTTAATACACTCGATACTCTCGAAGAAAAAATTTTTATCGGAGGAGATTTAAATGGACATGTCGGTAGAGTGGTAGAAGATTTCAAAAATATTCATGATAGCTACTGATTATGGAGCGATTAATGGATAAGGTAGAGCCATTTTAGATTTTGCTTTAGCGTATGTATATAATTATTACTAATACTTTATTCAAGAAAAGAGATGAAAGATCTTATTACTTATAAGAATTGATCTAATAAAACACAAATTGATTATTTTCTTACGGAAGTAAGAGATCGTCGAGATTAGTAAGGATTGTAAGGTCATTCCAAGTGAGGAATTAAGTACTAACATCAATTATTAGCTTCAGATTTTAAGATGAAGAGTTGTAAAATAAAGAATACTAGGATTCAACATCGTAGAATAAGATGGGGGCATCTAAAAGACACAAATAAAATTATTTTTATGAGTAAAATTCAAGATTTAAATATTTGGGATGTTCATCAAGATGCGAATGTTATGTGGAAACTAATACTATTAAACAAGTGGCTAAAGATGTACTTGGATAATCAAAAGAAAAAGTTTGTATAAATAAAAATAGTTGGTGGTGGAATAATAATGTGCAAGAAAAGATAAAATATAAGAAGTTATGTTATAAAAATCGGTTTAAACGTAAAAGCCGTATATAACCTGAAAAATATAAAATGGCTCATGAGAGTGTACAAGAATAATCATGACGCTAAAAATTTTGCTTTTAGTGATCTTTATAACACGTTAGATACTAAGGACGGTGAAAAATATACGCATAAACTAGCCTAAACATGTGAGAAAGTAAAAGTAAAGATTTAACTCAAGTAAAGTGTATTAAAGATGAAAATCAAAAAATGTTTTTCTTAGAAAAATATATTCAACATAGGTGGGTGAGTTATTTTGATAAACTTTTTAATGAAGATGTTCAAAGTACGATCGACCTCAGTGATCTTAATATCGTTAATAATAATAAAACTTTTCATTTTTACCGTCGCATTAGTAAAAAAGAAGTTGATGAGGCTTTAAAGAAAACCAAGTGGGGAAAGTCTGTAGGACCTGATGATATTCCAATTGAAGTTTGGAAATGTTTAGGTGATTTGGGGGTTTTCTGGCTTACTAAACTTTTTAATATTATTTTAAAAACTAAAAAGATGCCTGAGGAGTGGAAAAAGAGCATTTTGGTCCCCATTTTTAAGAATAAAGGAGATGCACAAGAGTGTGCAAATTATAGAGGAACTAAATTGATGAGTCATACTTTAAAATTATGGGAGAGGGTAATTGAACATAGGTTAAGACGTATTACGAAGATTTCTCATAATCAATTTGGATTTATGCCGGCAGTGTCTACCATGGAAGCTATACATTTATTGAGAGGTTTGATGGAGAAGTACGAGATAATAAGGAGGATCTACATTTGATTTTTATTGATTTAGAAAAAGCTTACGATAAAGTTCCTAGTAGCTGTTCTTCGGAGAGTCCTCGAGAAGAAAGGTGTTGATATGACTTATATTCAAGTCATTAAAGATATGTATGCTGAGAGTCGTTACATGTGTTCGAACCGAAGGAGGATTGACCAAATATTTTACTATTTCGTTGGTTTACATCAAGGATCGGCTTTAAGCCCATATCTTTTTGCTTTATTTATGGATGGTCTTACCTGGGCATTTACAAGAGGATGTACCTTGGTGTATGTTTTTTGTCGATGATATCCTCGCTTGTGGATAAGACAAGAGAAAAAGTGCGGGAAAAAATTGAATTATGGAGGTTTACATTGGAGTCTAAAGGTCTTCGTTTGAGTAGAACTAAAACCGAATACATGGAATGTAATTTTAGTAATAGTAGGTCTAGTGACGTAAGTGTAACTTTGGGTGATCAAATTATTAAAAGGTGTGAACGATTTAGATATCTCGGGTCCATTGTTCAAAGCGATGGTGATATAGATGGGGATGTTAATAAGTAGAATTCGAGTTGGTTGGTCGAAGTGGAGGAATGCGTTCGGCCTATTGTGTGATAGAAAAGTACCGCTTAGATTGAAAGGAAAATTTTATAAGATGGTGGTGAGACCTTCAATGCTCTATGGTGTTGAATGTTGGCCTTTAAAAGAGAAGCATAATATTAAGTTAAGTGTTGCCGTGATGAGAATGATTAGGTGGATGAGTGGCTTTACACTTAAAGACAAAATGCGAAATGAATATATCCGTAATAGGGTTGGAGCTGCACCAGTGACGGATAAAACTAGAGAGAGTCGCCTTAGATGGTTTGGTCACATTAAACGTCGACCACTTCGATGATCCGATTAGGAGAGTAGATGTTTTAAATACAACTTATGTTAAGAAAGGCGAGAGGTAGACCTAGGAAAACTCTGGGCTTATTGCATAAAAAATGATCTTAATTTATTAGAATTAAACGAAAATTTGACACTAAATAGGACGCAATGGAGAAAAAGGATTCATGTAGCCGACCCCACTTAATGGGATTAAGGCTTTGTTGTTGTTGTTGTTGGAAAATAATTACAATGAGCAGCTGCGTTGACTGGATGTAATGTAAAATAAGCAAGAATTATCACGTTATTGATGGACACGAGGAAAGAATTTATTCTATAATAAGGATATGAACGCGAAATATATATGCTCTCAATTGATAATTAACGTAATTAGTAGATGTTATGATTCATAGGATAAATAACTTATATCTTTAAGAAACTAAATGAGTTGGATAAGACTAAGGAGATGAAAGTTTAAATTTTAAACTATGGTATTTAGGTATGAGTTATACTAGAAATGATATAAGTGTAATTATAGATAAGAGTTTGAAAGATGATATTATAAAATTTAAAAGAATTAGAGATAGAATTTTAGTTTTACAGATTAATGTTGATACTTAGATTCTTAATAAATAAGTGTTTATGCTCCCTACGTAAATTTGGATATATATTTAAAAAAAATTAGGATTACACAAAAAACTAATACAAATAATAAATCTTAAAAAAAGAATTTTTATTAGAGAAGATTTATATAAATATGTTGGTAGAATAATAGAAAATTTTAGAAGTATTCATGATGGCTATAATTTTTAGAATAATTAATGATAAATGTAGAGTCATATTGGATTTTGCTTTAGTTTATAATTTTTTATTGTTAATATTTTATTTAAGAAAAGAGATTAGCACATTATCACTTATATGAATGAATTTAATAAAATACAAATTGATAATTTTCTTATGAAAAAAAGATCTTCATGATTATAAGGATTGTAAGGTCATTTCAAATGAAAATTTAAGTATCCACCATCAATTATTGGTTTTGGATTTTAAGATGAAGGATTAAGAGATGAAAATACAAAGAAATATTATTATATAATTAAATAGGGACACTTAAGAGATAGAATTAAAATTACTTTTATGTGAAAAATTCAATATCTTAAATTTTGGGATGGTTCGAAAAATGTGTTCGATAAGCAAATTTCAACTTATCCAGCTTGTTCAGATAAGTTAACTTATCTCGATAAGTTCGCCGATCAACAACTTATCCCGATACGTCTACTAAGCATTTGGTTACAAGGTTTGGAAAACAACCGATTTGCAGAATCTGTTGGATAAACGATCATTCTCGCTCGATCCGAATAAGTTCGTTACTTCGCACTGAAATGCTCTTAAGATTTAATTTAATGTAAATATGTATGTGTATGTTTTGAAAGTAAAACTTTAAATTTTAAAAATATAAAAACGAACGAATCTCATTTATTTAAGTAGTTGAATGAACGAGCGTAATATCGTAGTTAACGCATCTATTCCGAAGAATGTACACTCTACTCGACGAGATCGCTCGATCAAATAAACCACAAAATTCATGACATTCATTCCTGACTCGCGAACCTTTATGTGACCGACAAATTCTCATATTTAATACAAAAGAATTAAATAGTGTTTATATTACCTGTGCTCATAAAGCTCTTCCTATGTAAGCAGTGTCTCTATAGTCACTACCCTCAAACGACCGAAGTCATCCGAGAGAACTCTCGATTTAGATCGTGGTTTCTATTTTCATGAATTCAAAGCGTAGTGATTTCAACGAAGTATGTAGTAGTGAATCTCATTAGGCGAAAGCACATAATGCGAACGCTTATTTCCAGAAGTCAAAGGAAAGAGAGATAGGACATCACGGATCTCGAGAAAAACCTCGACGACTTCTCAACTATCCTAATGTCGGCTTCAAATTTTGAAATGAATTTATTTAAATTTCAATCCCGCCAATTAATTATAGAATTACATTTACATAATCACCTGATTATGCAAATAACCCTAAGGTAGGAGGATTTACGCATAGACGACGACGACCCTCGAATCCTAAGCGAGTTAGTGGCTTATATTGCGCAACAATGTCGTGCAAAGGCCTAAAAGAACAAGTGAGGATTTATGTCGCACTAGGCGGACTACCTCAAGTCCTGCTGCTTGTTATTTAAACTAAGCGAATTGCTTCATTGATGCAGATACAAGTTTTGTTGTTGACGATGACCGTGTTGCCCTCGAAGTCGTGCTCCGTGCTCCACGTCGTAGCAAAATTGCAATTGCAGGTTTAAGTTATTAACAGTAGATATGCGAGTAGTTAAAGTTGGAGAATTATTTCATTTTATTATGTCCCTTTTAATTATTACTTTATTACAAACGTGAGTGTGTGCTACAGTGACAGGAGCAGTAATAAAAGAAAGCAGTAAAACAGGTATATGCTATGCTAAGCAATAAACATGCTACGTAGTAAATAAAAGAAATGACAATGCATAAGTGTATCAGATAGAGGCTGATACTCATGCGTATTATTACCTCGTTTATTATTATCACTTTTATCTCCCGCAAGAAAGGCGCGCACTCAAAACAAAGCAAGAGCGAACGTAGTAAGGAAAACCCTGCTAAGTAAGTGGGTACTACCGTACGTACAGAAAAGCGAGGTGCAAAAACCCTAGCAGAATCCGAAAGAAAAAAAAGGCAAAAAGAAGAAAAAGAACCCGAAAGAAAGGCGAAAGGAAGCAAAGAAAATCGAGAAAGCAAGACAGAAAATCCCGTGAAAAACCTCAAGAAAATCACGAACAAACACGGAAAGTCGTAGCGAAAACCATAAAAACACCAAAAGAAGAAACTCACAGATGTCCCACTAAACTCACTCGCAACCGTAAGAAAGCCATGCGGCATCCGAAAAGGATCGTAAGCATGGTGACGGGAGGACTCGTAGCTGACCGTGTGCTTCCCAATCGCTGACAAGAGCTACCGGACCGATACCCTACAAGAGGCAGTCTTAACCTCGACTCGAGTAATTAACCGTGAACCTTCACTAGTTTTCATTCATTTTAGTTCGCATGCATATAAATTTGTAGGTGAAAATAATTTTGTTATAGGAGAAATTTTGTCGCAAAAGTATTTTTATTTTTATAAAGTAGTACAGTCCACAGGCTAACCACCCTAATCGAACTAGGACTACTAACAACTTAAGCAGTATCAGTGCAATGGCCTCGCCAAGACTGGTGAATAAGTATCGTCTGTCCCAAGCCGCGACTCCAACGGAGATTTTACGCATCGACGAAGGGGATACTATTATAAACCCTCTTTTTTAAGCACACATAAGTATTTTCGTCGCCGTCCTAATCCCAACCACCCTACTTACAGCCTTGCTTGATAGCCTCACATATAGCCTAAGGGGCTATATGTGCACACATACACATCCCCTGTAGGTGCGGACATCGAACCAACAAGCTAAGGATAAAATCAGCGATGAGCGAACAAGAAAGGAAGAATGGAAAGCAAACTCACCTAACACAATCCCCGTAAAAGAGGTGAACTCATTTCCAACATCAGTCAACACAAGTCAATCACCCTGAACTCCCGACCATCCTTACACGACCTACAAAAGACCTAAAGAAACGTCGGCACTCTCGGAGAGGATGAGGACTAAAATCCTAGGGAAAACACCCCTTCTCCCAAGTAACAGCTGTAAAGAATAAAAAAAAGGGACGTGAAATCATCGACAAAGCCCCTAGATCTGCAGACCAATCGCTCTGGGTTCCTCCAAACTCCAAATACTTGCTAGAAAAGGCTTAGACTTAACTAGGGAAAACAATCCCGTAAAGCTGACACGAAATTCCAAAACAAATGCTGAAATTGCGCTCTCAAGTACCGCAGATAGATTCAAGGCACTCGATTATTAAAACACAAGTCCAACAATAATTAAATCACAGACCCAACATAAAGGGAACCCGAACCACCCGAACCATATAAAGGCTAGAACCGAACCAACATCAAGCTACAGCCGGCCCAACACAAAGCCCAAGCAAGAGACAATACAAGAATGGAACCGAGCCCACACAAAGCCAAACACAATCATCATATGGCTGAAAACCAGTCCAGCTCCAAGCTAGAATGCCCCAACACGAACCAAATCCAACTTGCACACAAGCAAGGCTCAAAATAAATATTTCAAAGCTCTTAAACTGGGACAAATCATAATACAAAATAAAATACGCTCTCGCATAGACAGGTTAAGACAAGCAAACCGAGGCCTCAAAAGGCCCAAAAATCAAACCCAATATGAGAATAAATCCAAGTCACCAAAACAGCATTCTCGAATAGAATTAAATCGAGCCACCCGAGCTCCTAAACGAAGCCAAAACAAATCTCTTAAAGCATCGAAACAAAGGGCAACAACTATACATCGAAACAGCTCCTGCAGAAGTCGCGATAAGCCAATCGAGTCTCCAAATGCCACAGAGCTAGCAAGCAAGCAACGAAAACGAAAACCAAAACAGCCCCCAACCCAAATGCAAAGATGGACGTGTCAGGAGCAAAGAAGAGCACAAAACCGAGCCCTCATAGATATGACAAGGACTGCTAGGCAACAGAAAACGAACAAAAACAAAGCCCCCTACTCAAGTGCCAAGGGACAAACATAAGATGAAAAACAAGCTCTCGGGTAGAGACTAAGACAAACAAAACTGAGATTTCACAAAGCCTCAAAATCCAACTCGATGCAAGAATGAATCCAGGCTACTGAATTGAGCATAAGGCTAAAATAAACACTTCCATATATTCGACATAGCAATGCATAGAGCCATTATGTACTTAACATGAGAACAAACGTGAGACTTTTCAAATTAAATTAAGACTTCTTCCTAGGATGCCATTTTTGATAAAAAAGAGCTACAAGGAGCAAAAGCCGAGCCCCACATATGTATATAAAAGAATCAAGAGGCTCCTCTATAATTCATAACAACAAGAGTGAGTGAAGAGCCCCATTTTATCATTTCAAGCAAATAGAGAAAAGAAAGGAGCCAATGCCATGCCATAGCTCCACCCCTTTAAGCAAGTAACCATACATAGGCCTTAGAACATACTCATTTTTCCATTCTTAACATGTTTCAAGTAATAAACGTGCTCAAAATAAAACTATGATAGCAAGCTAACAATCCCTCCTCAAAGCATATGAATGCCCAACCGAGAGACTAAACAGGAAGAAATACATCAAAACCGCAAGCCACAAGGCACAACCGGCCAAACCGAGAGAAAATAGAGGAGGGGAGTAAGGAAGGTTACCGGTTAAGTTGAACAGCACAAAGAGAAAGAGGTCAGGAAAGCCAACTAGCAGGCCGAACCCACTGCCGAGCAACTCAAGCCTCTGGACAAACCAACAGAGAAAAGTATGCAAGCACCTCTTCCTCCTCGCCTAGGGCAAGCTTTCTTCAAGCCCGTAACACACACTCACACAAGAAGAGAAAGGCGAGAGAGAAATGACAAAGACTCTCCCCTCAAAGAGAAAATCAACCAACCTTAACCCTCTCCTTAAGAGAGGCTTATATAGCCAGCTCAAAGAAGAAGAGGCCACGCATACTTATCTGAAGAAGTTGGCTCGAGTGGAAGGAGGCGGGAGAAGTAGCGACAAAAGTCGCATAAAGGAGTGGTGACAGGAGGCGGGAGTGGCGGCAGGGAATGCCGAAAGCACCTGCTGCGAGCAGAGGCAGGGGAAGTGGTGAGGCACAGTGGGGACCTGGGTCAAAGTCGCGCGAGAGGAGCAAATGAGGGAGAGACGAGCTCCCGTGCGTGAGGCGCGAGTTAGATTTAGGTTTTAAGGATTTTAAAATAAAAGAAAATCTTATTTTATTAATTTATCTTATTAAATATGTCGAATTTCGTGTCATATACTCGCGCTCGGAAACATAGCAAATTATATGTCCCTCCCTAGCAAATCCGACGTCCCGGACGCATCGGCGCAGTCCGTTTCGTGATCCGAGGTTGTTTGGACAACCTCGTCATCTGTCGGGTCGAAAGTATGTCAAATCTGATCCCGTTTGAACTTCGAGCTTGCTGTTGATCGTCCCGACATTCTGACTTTGATTCTGGTCCGTCGCGGAGAACTTGAAAACATCGATGCCGCAAAACGAAGAATTTGTGCGCAGTGGTGCAAGAAACGTGCACAAGGTTGTCCTAAGGTCCGGTGGTCCTGTGAGAACTCAATTTGGACTCCTAACGTCAATTCCAACCTGCTATTAGCTAGAGGTACGAAATTTCGTCCGAGACTCCAAAAGAGTAAAGAGGTGGCTTCGAACATCGTAAAACGAGGTGGGTCCACTACTAGGAATCCAAGATCGTCGGGGAAGCTCCCAAGGCTAGAACCCTAAATCCTGTGAGTGAAAACTAAACCTCGACAAAAGTGAGGTCGACAAATGTTTAAATTATTCTAGTATGTGCGTTCGAAAAACAATCGAGCTTCTTTCGGATAAACGACCATTCCCGCGACTACACAACAGTATTATTGCAACAAGCATCGTAACGACTACACATTTGATAGTTTAAAACCAAAAAAACAACTTCATAACAGTAAAAAAAAGATATACACATCACTTAAGAGTATCAAAAAACCTAATAAAAAAACATATTAAAATTATAATTAAAAGTATGATAATATTCATTTTAAGATGCAGAAGAAGCATGTCACGAGCAACATTGTCTGTTGGGATACCGTCGAACCACAAGCAATATTGTCCAGTAGGAAAACCGTCGAACTCCAATCACTATCGCAGAATCGCCCTGACCGTCTCGCCCACCCGAAGAATTTGCAGCTGTTCTGTAACGTCCGCCCACCGCGAAGACTCACGTAGATCCGTCGCCTATACGCCTATGCGGCGACGCGACCCGAATAACAAAGACGACAATCCGCAGTGGCATAACACTCACCTGGAGTTCCCCGAAAACCTAGAGCTCGTCTTCCTACAACTATTCAAGAGAGAACACGTTAGTCATAAAATCAAATGAAATAAAAAAAAAATCATGAAAATTGAAAATAAAAAACTGTATTGAATAAAGAAACAAAAATCTGATTAATAAAAATAGCAGACGTGAGTCTTCCTAGAACTAATAAGGTTTAAAGTCTCAATATGCATCTCACAAACTCACAAAAAAACATAAGAAACTCAAACATAAAATAAATAAAAAACAATCACATGAAATTTCCAAATCCAATAGTGTTTTGAACATAAATATACTGAGCATAAATCAAAATATAATAGAGGATGGTGGTTATACAGAACATAGCATACATCGAAACATAATGCGCAAATAAAACTTTCCTTGAAAAATGGCAGTAACACGGGTCATTAGCAATCCCAACACACTAATTATATTCTTAAGTAAACATATTGCGCTAATGAAACTTACCTTAAAAAATGACAGTAACACGGGTCATTAACAATTTGTTCTGAAGTTATGCTAAATGATGTATCATCTGGCTTAATTATGTTGGACGCTAAGCAAACTAGTGCTTTCAGACCTTAGGAGAAATATCGGCTTATTGTCTCTTAGGAATGTTGGAATCGCTCCATAGCTACTCTAATTGGTTCGTTCTAAGATAAAATATACAATGTTATTGCCAACACCTCTCTTGTAGTCGTTCTGGAGGAACCTTGGAGGTCGTGGTTGCGATGTAGCTCATAAAAGATATCCAAAAAAAGGTACACTCATGCAAAATATATTGTTGAACCTTATTGGATGCCCAATGAGCATCTCGCCCACCGATTTATCCCCAATAATGAACGACATCATGTGTGGTGTTCGAACAGTGATAGAGCGGTAGTATTCTAACATCAATATAAAAATCATCGTAGCCGCAGCCATTCCTTTACAACATTCTCGTTGTCGGTCAATCCTGAAGAAATTATTTGTTAAGGTAACATACTATGAATAAACTGTTTCTTAAAATAAAAGAAAAAAACATGCAAATGTAAGGAAAAAGCAAACATTTTTCACAACATCTACTTTAATCACAACATTTTCCATAAATCATTGTCGGGAAAAAAAAGAAAACAAATATATCCACTAAAAACCGAAAATAATAAAACCAACAAATTACACAGACTCATTTCTCAACCGAGACAAGTAAATATTCGACACGTAGCTCGAGCCGCAGCATCATGAATATCTGTCTGCGGGTCGGGTCCTCGAGCATTTAAACATATTTTAAATAAAACAACGGATCAGCCACAATTTCTGGACTTAAATCTAAAATCAACAAAAAAATCATCGATGTTGGTTTCAGCTGTAGCAGCAATTGGCGGAGCTACAAATACTTCTATCAATCTATCTATTGACCTCTTCACGAAAACATCTTTTTCTTTCCTCTTTTTTTTCCAAACTGGGTCACTTTGAGTGGCACGTGAACTCAAGCTCCCTCGGGTTTAGGCTAGGCCCTTCACTAGAACTCGTAACCTGCTCGAGTGGCAAGTCACCTGAGATGCCTGCAAATCCCTGCTCATTTGGGTTGAACGCATGCTGAACCATCGCGACAACCCCCTTAAACATTACGTTCAATTTATCTTCAATATCCGGATCAATTCCGCATACCATAATTTTTTTTGCAGCTGGTACTGCTTGCAACTTGGGGGGTCATATTAGTTAAAACAAAACAAAAATGACAATGAGCAAAAATATATGTTAGTCCACCATTATTGTCTCTAACTACTCAGTCCACCATTCCTCTAAGTATCATTGATATGCTTAAAGGGACCCCAACTCAACCCAGTGGATCCCGTTTCAACTCCGTCCATAATTTTCACTCCTTCAATTGATCTCACTTGTTCATGAATTTTAGCCTATCATACTCCCTTCCAGTCAATTCTTTGAAGCACTTCAAAATATTTTGTCAACCTTCCTTATTGAAGTGGTAGGTCTATTACCAACCTTAAATTCCTTAATGCAAAGATCGCAAAAAATGTTTGTTACTTCCTTATCTCACATTGTTGACGGACCCTCTTCTTTCATCTTAACCATGTCGGAACTAATTGAAATATATGACGGTTAAACAAAATAATTTCATATATATCAAACTCAACATGTTAGACCATTATAGAATGAGAGCAAAAAAATTTTATCAAACGAAGAAAAAATTCAGGACTTGTCGTGCAAAAAACGTGGCTCCAAACGCACCCTTACTCTTATGGGATCACCTACAAGGAAACATTTGCACCAATACAATAAGTATTACTGTAATTGGCTATAAATCAGAATGCACCTTTACATTAGTTAGAAATTAAAAATGCATTCTTTAATAGGGACTTTGACGAAGAAATGTATATGGAGATATCTCAGGAATTAGAGAACACAAATATAATCAGTAGGTATGCAAACTAATAAAATCATTGTATGGGTTGAAACAATCTCCAAGAGCATGACTTGAAAAGTTCACCAAGAATATTCTTGCTAAAGGGTTTTAACAATATCAGCCTGATCACATTTTGTTTGTAAAATCAAATCAAGAAGATATGATAGTCATCATTATTGTATAAGTAAGCGTTATTCTTACATGCAATGGCGTGGGAGAACTTGAAAAAATAAAAAGAACAATGGCTTCTAAGTTCAAGATCAAGAATTTGGAACATTAAAATATTTCCTAGAAATGGAAGTGACTAGATCCTAAAAGGTATTGTCATATCCAAGAGAAAATATATCATTGATCTATTATAGGTGACATAAATGTTGGGATGTAAACCAACAGATACTCCTATGAAACCTAATCGACAAGTATCAAAAAGAGAAGATAGCACCCAAGTTAAAAAAGGGAGCTATCAAAGGCTTGTAGGAAAACTTATTTATCTATCAGATACAAGACTTGATATTATTTTTTTGTGTGGGTGTAGTGAGCCAACATATGAATAATCCAAATGAAGATCATTTAGAAGCAGTCTTTTGAATCCAGAGGTACTTAAAGATGACTCCAGGATATGGATTGATATTCAAGAATACTGAGAACAGTGATATTGAGATCTACACCGATGTTAGTTGGGCAAGAGAAATGACTGAAAGAATATCTAACACGGGTTATTATACATTTGTATGGTGCAACCTTGTTACTTGGTGAAGTAAAAAGCAAGTTGTGGTGGCAAGAAGCAGTGCAGAATTTAAGTATTGTGCCTTGGACCTACGAATTTATGAAAGAATGTGGCTAAACAATCTACTGGTAGAATTCGCGTAGAGAACCAAAGCATTATTAAGATGTTCAGCAATGGTCCATGAATCATCAGTATTTCAAAGAATCCAGCACACACGATCAAACCAAACATATAGAGGTAGACAAACGCTTTATCTCTGAGAATGTCAACGGAAGTGTTGTTCAACTAAGATATACACAACTTAGTATCATATTGCTTGCATTCTTATCAAAGCTCTTCTTAGCACCACTTCAGTGGTCTAAGCAAGAAGTTTGGGATGTATCACAAATACAATTTAACTTGAGAAAGAGTGTTGATATACATATCTAGTTTAGGAAATTGTTGTCAGCTATTATATTTGAGGGGGAGAAATTAGTCTCTCATAATTATCCGTAATTGTGTTTTATTTCTTTCCATCGTAATCATGATTTGATTTTCCCTCAAATTATATGAGGGTTAAGCTAAGTTGTGTGTGTGTGTGTGTGCGCGCGTGTGAGATTTGCTTAATAAGAATATCAGACAGTTTATTCCTCTCAAAAATCTACAAATTTTAAAAATAGTTTATCAATGTTACCTTAGCTCTAACTTTACTCGTACAATCTTACAAAAGTACATAGCAATGCATGCATAAGAGAAAATGGAATGCTGGAGTATATTAGCTTTCATGAAAATTACCGAAATTTGAATCCTTTCAAATTATTAATTTTTAAGGAAATTTGATATCTCAAAAGCTTGGAAGTTTGTCTTTGCTTTGCTAATATTAATGAGAGGCATTTACATACACACCACCCAATAATGTTTTGAGAAGACAGTGGTGATTGTAATTAATTTAACAATCTCCATAAAGTGTCTATCTTTTCTTTGTATATGTTATCCTGAGGATTTGAAATTCATATTACCCTATGGCTCATCCAGAAGGCCTTTATGTTGCAATGCTTTTCTACATATACGAGTTTATTCAAAGCTAATAGAAGGCAACCAAATCTACTTTTTAATGGGTCATCCGCCTTATTCTCATGGTTTGATGACAGATTATTTATCTCTTTATAATGACACTGAGCTTTGAATGTTTATCCCAATTTTAAATTTCATCTTTTCTATATTACGCATGGAAGATAGGTAGTGTTACAATTTTTACTTCTCTTTTCATATGTTTTGATATAACTTTTTTTTTACTAGTCAGTTACAATACCAAAATTAAGAGAAGGTAGTTTATCGACTATATTGGAGAGAGATATTGTGCTTGTTTTTTGTAATGTTTGTTTGAAAGAAGTAGAAAAAGGTAATACAATAAAAATTTTTGTGAGAAAATTGCTTAGAATACGACACAAGTCAACTTAAAATAAAAGGGACCAACTAACAAAAGATTGGAAGCATTAGAAGTATAACACCCAAAACTCAAGATGCCAAGTAAAGTACGGCTCAATTGAAAATATCTTAAATTTTATATTTCTCAGAATTCAATCGAAATAATTTTATTAAATTCTACGTAGGAAACCGAGCAATTCCATTTAAAGCATCATATGTGAATTATGAACGGCTAGAGAGATTTAATTTTGAAGTTATAAGTATAATTATCTTAATTAAATCTTAATTATTATCCTAATCTCCCTAATCCAGTCTCCCTTACTGTAGCTAGCCGACCTTTCCCACTTTTTTGTGCATGCAATACGGCTGTTAAGTGAGGAGAGGATTACTCAAGTGCAGCGATTTCCTTCTCCCTATCTCGGTTTCACTCGCCTGGAGGAGGAATTCGCAAGGGGCAGGCACTGTAGCAGGATGCGAACAGGAAGTCGAGCGGCATTAGGGAGGTCACGGGCTGCATATTAGGGCTCCAAAGCTTCGAAACTTCCTTTCACTTATCTTCTCTCACACGAATCCCCCTCTCCCTCATTGCAGCGACTCGTCAGCGGCTCGGCAGCGGCTCGGTACTGGAGCTGCGATCTTTGCTACAGTGCAAGGGCGAGCAGCGGGTCGAGCAGCACACAAAGAGGCCGAAACATGCAATAGAGAGCTTCGGGAACGAAATTAAATAATAGAATCCCTCTTTTCTCATTTCATTGGCTTTCATTTCCTTTCACACACTTCTGTTCTGACGTTTGTCTCATTTTTCGTTCTATTCTCATTTCCGGTAGCCATCAGAGACGATGAGTTTGTGTCAGAAGTGTCTTAATTGGTTTCACGAACTTCTAAAAAAATTTAAGCACTAATGCAGAGAGAAGTATAATTTGAGGTTATAGAAAGAAAAGAGAAATTGGTTTTTCGGGAGAGCAACTTTATGTCGAGCAGTCCTTTTGAAGCATGCTTCGGTCTTTAATTCTTGTTTTGGGTTATTGCACGCTGAGCCAAAATTTTATGATTCCTATGATGTATATGTTTCCCAGGTTGTATACGAGGCGGCGAGCTCTAGAGGGCTTGACAAGTTTTAAAGTTCCTGAGTTATTTTTGCGGCTAATAGCAAATTCACAATAGTGCTCCTGAGCATTTCTACTTTGGGGACCAACACTCCTAGGATTCCCCAGAATTCATCCAAAGGACCACTCAAGGCCCTTCTAAAATCTCTCTTCTCACTACTCTTTCTCTGCCCTGAAAAGTCTCTCATACCTCATAGTGGTCACCACTATTTATAAAATGGGCTAAACCAAGGTTTGCTAGATACAACGCTACACAAGAAATTTAAAAATATAGTATACACAGTACGATATAAAGTGCAAAAGAAATTAGTCTGGCATGTGGTCTCAGTATCTTGTCAGCCCATTCAATCCTTGAGCGAGATGACCGAGTCATCCTGACTTGCTAGAGATAAGTCACCGTAGAGCTAACCATAGGTCCTGCTATAAACAACTAATTGGAATAACCTATCAAGCTATCTGACTGAGCTGATGATCAAAATGATCTGATAAAATGCTCGGTTGGGGTCTGATAAAATTATCTAGTCGGCAGTTATGCTAAGCCAATCAAACAAATAAGTTGGATGATTCATGACTGGGCCTGAAGCCAGCCTAAAAGGCTTTGGGTACACATGGTAATTTTTTTTCTTATTTTAGACCCTCTTGGAATAGGATATGAAAACATTTCCACTTGGGCTTAATGCTAACCACCAAAACCAGAGATCCAAGCAATGTCTTGATTCAAAATTCATATAAAATTTACAGGTTAACAAAGGAACAAAAAAAGTACATAAATCAAAGAGATAAAACATAACTCAAAGATAACCAACATTCTACTCAAATCCTCTCAAAATGAAGAGCAAACTTAGAGGGAAAAAAATAGTAATCAAGTGAATTCATATCTAGTATTAGCAACTTCAATCTCCAAATGTGAAAGAAAATTAACTTCCTAATCCAAAATATAGCATTACAAGAGTATCATGTGACAAAAACCTTCTTAGAGATTGTAAATTTTTAGGCTATTCTTAAGCAGAAATAATTGAATTTTACAACTTCCGTTGAAAGGATAGATAAAGGAAAAATAGATTAATAGCCGTGACCATATAAATAGAAGTAAAATTGATACTATTTTGTTTAGCATCGCAACCAACAACAACAACAACAACAACAAAGCCTTAATCCCACTAAATGGGGTCGGCTACATGAATCTTTTTTCTCCATTGCGTCCTATTTAGTGTCAAATTTTCGTTTAATTCTAATAAATTAAGATCATTTTTTATGCAATAAGCCCAAGTTTTCCTAGGTCTCAGCTCTCTGCCTTTCTTAACATAAGATGTATTTAAAACATCTACTCTCCTAATCGGATCATCGTGTGGTCGACGTTTAATGTGACCAAACCATCTAAGGCGACTCTCTGTAATTTTATCCGTCACCTGTGCAACTCCAACACTTTTAAGGATATATTCATTTCGCATTTTGTCTCTAAGTGTAAAGCCACTCATCCACCTAATCATTCTCATCTCTGCAACACTTAACTTAACATTATGCTTCTCTTTTAAAGGCCAACATTCAAGCACCATAGAGCATCAAGGTCTCACCACCATCTTATAAAATTTTCCTTTCAGCCTAAGCGGTACTTTTCTATCACACAATAGAGCCGTACGCATTCCTCCACTTCAACCAACCAACTCCGAATTCTACTATTAACATCCCCATCTATATCACCATCGCTTTCGAACAATGGACCCGAGATATCTAAATCGTTCGCACCTTTTAATAATTTGATCACCCAAAGTTACACCGTCGTCACTAGACCTACTATTACTAAAATTACATTCCATGTATTCAGCTTTAGTTCTACTCAAACGAAGACCTTTAGACTCCAATGTGGACCTCCATAATTCAAGTTTTTCCTGGACTTTTTCTCTTGTCTTATCCACAAGGAGGATATCATCAGCAAAAAGCATACACCAAGGTACATCCTCTCGTAAATGCCCAAGCAAGACCATCCATAAATAAAGCAAAAAGATATGGGCTTAAAGCCGATCCTCGATGTAAACCAACGAAATAGTAAAATACTTGGTCAATCCTCCTTCGCTTCGAACACATGTAATGTACTCTCAAAGATACATATCTTTAATGACTCGAATATAAGTCATATCAACACCTTCTTCTCAAGGACTCTCCAAAGAACATCTCTGTGAACCTTATCGTAAGCCTTTTCTAAATAAATAAAAATCAAACGTATATCCTCCTTATTATCTCTCGTACTTCTCCATCAAACCTCTCAATAAATCGTATAGCTTCCATGGTAGATCCGCCTCGCATAAATCCAAATCGATTGACATGAAATCTTCGTAATACGTCTTAACCTATGTTCAATTACCCTCTCCCATAATTTTAAAGTATGACACATCAATTTAATTCCTCTATAATTTGCACACTCTCGTGCATCTCCTTTATTCTTAAAAATGGGGACCAAAATGCTCTTTCTCCACTCCTCAGCATCCTTTTAGCTTTTAAAATAATATTAAAAAGCTTTAGAAAGTTCTTGAAACCCCCAAATCACATAAACATTTCCACACTTCAATCGATATCATCGAGTCCCTACACACTTTCCCTTGCTTTTCTTTAAAGCCTCATCAACTTCTTTTTACTAATGCGACTCGTAAAAATGAAAAGCTTTATTATTATTAACGATATCACTTAGCGTCAATCGTATTTTCAAGATCATCATTAAAAAGCATTATCAAAATAACTCACCCACCTACGTTGAATATCTTTTTCAAGAAACACTTTTCGATTTTCATCTTTAATACATTTTACTTGAGCTTAAATCTTTACATTTCTTTCTCTTTGTTTGGCTATTATCATACATATATTTTTCACATTCTTAAGTATCTAACACGTTATAAAGCATCACTAAAAGTTGAATTTTTAACGTCACAGATTATTCTTACACTTCCCTGCGGCCGTTTTATATTTTTCCCAGCTCTCTACGCTTTTACATTTAAACCAATTTTTATAAGACAACTTATATTTTATCTTTTCGCTACATTATTATTCCACCACCAACTATTTTTATTTATAGTAAACTTTTCTTTTCGATTCTCCAAGTACATCTTTAACATACTGTTTAATAAGATTACTTAATTTTTCCCACATAACATTCATGGCTTTCTGCGAACATCCCAAATATTTAAATTTGAATTTTCTCATAAAAATAATTTTATTTCATGTCTTTGGTGCTGTTCCCCATCTTATTCTACGACGTTGAATCCTAAGATTCTTTATTTTACAACTCTTCATCTTAAAATCTGAACTAATAATCGATGCTCGAAGTACTTAATCGCTCACTTGAATAACCTTCACAATCCTTACAATCTCGACGATCTCTTCTTCTCATGTGCTAAAATAATCAATTTCGTGTTTTATTGGATCCATTCTTATAGCTAATAAAGACGCTTCATCTCATTTTCTGAATAAAAGATTAGCAATAATCATATCATACGCTAAAGAAAATCTAAACCTGCTTACCTTCTTCATTAATCGCTCCATAACCGTAGTACACCACGAATATTTCGAAATCTTCTACCATCTCTACTCGAGTACGTCCATTTAAATCTCCTCCAATAAAAATTTTTCTTCAAGCAGTATCAGTTAGCATGTTTCTAGCATCATTCCGTAGATTTATCTTTAGGTTCCATATCTAAACCAACTTGAGTGAAAGATAAAGACTTATAATATTAAAAATCTTAAGTATCAATAATAATCATAAGTCGCTATAATTCTATCTCCAACTCTATTAATTTCGACAACATTATCTTTCAAACTCTTATCTATAATTACACATACACCATTTCTAAGTACGACTCTTACCGTAATACCATAGCTTTAAAAACCTAAGCTTATCAATCTCCTTAAACTTTTTCTCCCACCCATTTAGTTTCTCGAATACATAGATATTTATCTTTCTAATGGATCATAATATCAACCAATTCCATTAGCTTTACCATCGGAGAGTACCTCATATTCCGCGATCCTATCCTAATACTAAGTATCACTGACTCAACTTCTTTACCTCGCATCCGTCCGTAATGCGTGAACCTCGTTTACTTAACACTACACCCGGCGCCGACAGAATGCGCTCAGCACACTTTCCACCGTATTCGAGGCCATTGCGCCGCGTCGCTCTGCGGACACCCTAAGACTTACACAACGATCAAAAGCGATTCATGTCACGATTTTTTTTCGACAAGTTTTACGCCGTTGTCGACTACCTAACGCAACCCTCCACTTTTCACATCCGGATTCGAGACCTAAGAATCGCAAGTTGTTATGTTTAGCATCGCAACCGAAAATAATAAAAAGGACAAGTTGTCTGAGCTTCTAATGCTCAGAATGTAGCCTTCTTAGCAGTCAAAGAAGCCTTCGGTAGACAAGTAGAACCGAATGGACAAGAAGAGAGCCTTGAGATAAATATAGACATGCTCATGAGAAATTTCTCATGTTGTATACATGAGGATAGAGAAAAAAAAATGATTCTCTCTACCATGAGAAAGATGATCGAAAGTAGAGTGCAACCAGGAGGAAAAAGACTAGAATTTGATTAGGGGAGAGTGAGAGGAGGGAGAGGGATTTAATCTTCAAACTTATTCATCATTCTATAATTATCCAAATAACACTAATCCGATTGTTTTTTTATAGAAATAGGATTATGAGATAAAGCCAAATTATTTTGAGTTCAAATCTATTCAAGTCCTAAAAGGTTTTCATCAAAATAAAAATTGTCGTAACAAATATAATCAAACTAGAAAAAAAAAATTTACTAGATTCTTGTAGATAATCTTCTAGTATTTCATTATTTTCCCTATATGTGAATGTAGTAATTTTTCTGTCGTGACCCAACCCGGGGCTTGGAGTTAAACAAGAATGGAACGGACAGTCGAATGGTGGAAATCAATTCATTGCTATTCTAATTCTATCACTAATAATTTAATATTCAAATAAAACGTAAAACAGCCACTAAATAAGGCAATTTAAATAATAAGTAAAAATTGTACATTTCTAGTTGCTTTCGCCTTCTGTATACATTCGTTTCTCTCCTATTCATTTTGTTCACATGTTTAAAACCCAAAGATCATATTAAAGCAACATAATGAGTTATCTAAAGATAACACAGGAGTAATTAAATATACATGAGGGCCTATAATAAATCATATAATATACTTATTTTCATAAGCAATCTAATATATATTAATCCATGTATGAATAACATTTTTCTAAATGAACATACACAAACTTCTATAAGCAATTATCTTAACTTTCCTTTACATTATACTCTTCACATACATTTATGTCTCTGTGAGGATAACCGTCAACAAATCTAATACATCCTCAGCGAAATTGTTTCGCGCTCTCGTCTAGATACTGCATGGCGATCTACACATCACAAATGTTCCGTGCAGAAGATTTACACTCGCCCTCGACTAATATTATCCTGTCAGCATAGTAGTTAGCAATGTAAACATCATAATTGCCATGGAAGGTAAACTCTAGACTACTCGCCCCTGACCGATATTATCCCGTCGGCACAGCGGTTAGTGATCTAACAGTTACAATTTTCTGGGATGATTAAAAACTCTACGCGCATGGGTATATTAGCATCCCTGTCTGTACCATTAAGTGGTGAAATCCTCTTGAACATGCATATACAAGCAGTCTTATATAAGTTATTTCATTCTTCATAACATATATTATTTTGATATATCTTTATGCATCTAATAACATGCATACTTACTCTGCTATGCAACTATTCATCATACATATCTTCATCTCATGCATATCTCTTACTTACATCATGCATATCATTTTTCATCGTGTTTAAAATATGTATCTATCATATCATACCTATCTTGTAGATCATGTATATCATACATATTATGCATCTCATATATATATTTCATGCATTTCTAACAATATGAAGGATCTAACTACACTAGAATATCCATGTAGTCAAACATACATTTTGAAAAAAGAAAATTACTTAAATAAAAAATATAATTGCTCGCCTCGGTTATCATGCTAAAATTTTAATCTTCAATAGTTAGTTGGACGTTGTGGAGACTTATGTTGAGTTCAATAACCTATATAACATAATATTAAACTTTAAGATTAAACCAATTTCCGCCAATCAAATTATTCTTCTTAAATTAGCATAGAATTATTTACCTGAATTTATAGAGCCGTCCTATGATGATCTTCTACACACTTGCCTCGAGCTTGTCGCATCAGATAAAAAACCCGGCATCTGTAAATATATTAGGATTTTATAAATTTTCAGCTCATAAAATAATTATCAAAAATAACATTCTTACTTCAAATAGGTTTATCGGCATGAGTCCGTCTCTCCAAAGCTGCAAAACATCCCTCCCTCATCTTCCTGTCTTCTCAATCTTCCCTTTACCATCACTGATTTTATTTTAAAACCCCTACGAAAACATGAACTCCACTTACAACACTTCCGACATAAGATCTGCGCCTCTAACGACTATCGGAAACGAACAACGCATAAAAATGAGGCAAACATCAAAATGGAAGCAAGACGAAGGAAATGAAAGCCTAGAATACAAGAAAGAGAAATTCATGTCGTTTAATTTCGTGCTTGAAGCTCTCTACAGCAAGTTTCGGCCTTCCTATGCGTCGATCGATCAGCTGATCGTGCCCTTGCACTGTAGCAAAGGCCGAACAGAGGGGAATTACAATCGCATGAGAGAAGAGGGGTGAAGTTGAGGAGTTCAAAGCTCATGATATCTCTTTTCAGCCGAAACGAAGGAATTAAAAAGGGCATGAGACGTCGGTTGTCTGCCATTCTAAAAGGAATAGTGATACTCGTTAAAGAAATTAGCAATACGTAACTGAACGAAGCAATAC